>JAJEJO010000708.1:942642-1035869 GCA_020662805.1 Glaucomys volans | reverse complement strand
CTGAGGCTGGCCTTGAACTAGCAATCCTCCTGCCCCAGTCTCCCAAATTGCTGGGATTTCAGGCATGTGCTACCATGCCCAGCTATTCTTCTACTTTTGAAAGTTTTGTTTTGTAGTGTTTCAAAGCAAATTTGACTGTATATCATTTCATCAATAAATCTTTCCATATACTTTTTCTTTCTTTTTTAGTGAATACAGAGGAACTCTAATATAAAGAGATATGCCATAATTAATTTTACCAATCCTCCACTGATAGATCCTTAAGTTATTTTTACAGTATAATACTTGCCAATAATTGGAAATTGCTCTAGCTGTGTGTACTTACACACACATGTATTTGTATGCAGCATTGTTTTTACCATTTAAAATGTTTATATAAATAATTATACTAATCAGAAAAGGAAATCAAAGTTTCAACTTGGAGTTCACACAGTCTAATCTGCACGAGCAGGACAGTAGCTGCACATTGAGTTGTGCAGCTACAACTCTGAGTTGCTTAGAGCCTCGCCAAGTTGCTGAGGCTGGCTTTGAACTCGCGATCCTCCTGCCTCAACCTCCCAAGTGCTGGGATTACAGGTGTGCCCCACTGCGCCAGGCGAACTCATTTATTTGTAATTCCCAGTATCCATGATCTGGGAAGCCAGTGACAGACCCTTTCCCTTGTTTCTTCTCGAATTGCTGTAGGAGCTTTGATTTGAAGTACCTGCCTGTATTAAATATTAAAACCCTTCTCACGTTTTCATGCTTAAAAAGCTAGGGAGTTTCTAAATCCCATCTCCTTTCTTCCCTTTGCAAGATCTTTCTCAACTTACCCAGACTTCATTTCAGGATTCCTGACATCAGTACTATTGGCATGTTAGGCCAGATGAGTCTGGGCTTTGTGGGGGGCAGTCCTGGGTCTTGTGGGGTGGGTAGCAGCATCTTTGGCCTCCACCCACTAGATGCCAGTAGCACCCCCCTCCCCCATGTCCATTTCAAAAATCAAAACTGTCCCCTGGGAAGCAGTGTCCTCACCTTAAGGACTAGTGCTGCAGACTCAGAGCATAAGAGGAAAGACAGAAAGTCCTCATGGTCTTCTAGGCGGTGTGCAAACAAGAGGAGCAATTGGACTGCAGTATGCCTCTGCTCCATGCTCCACGCCAGAGTAACAGATTGTTTGTTTATTGACCCAAGAAGCTCTAACTAGTTTAAACAAGGTTGGAGCAGAGCGATGAAGGCAGAAGGACAGTGAATGAATCTGTCAGCTCCCCATTGCAGCCAATGCCCTTGGTTGATATTTCTTAGCAGTGACTTATCTCAGGTGCTGTTTATCTTTTACCCGTGAACAGTCATGTTGTGTGTAAGCATTTCATGAGTCGAGGCCTTGTTTCTCATTAAATGCCTTAAAGTTCACTTTACGAAGCTGAAACGTTTTTATGCGTGGTGAATTTGTAGCTACATCCTGAGTAATTTTTGCATCAAAAGTTCTGTTTTCATCTCAGTGGCTCTCCAAATATGTATTCAGTTTTAGAATTGGCCACTGGCTTCAGATGAGAAAGTGGAAGAGGAGAGTGAAGGAGTCTCCTTTGTCCTTTTTGAGGAACAACTTGTTCTTTGCAGAAGGAACAGTGGAACAGAATTTTCCCAATCTGGAAAAAAAAAAAAAAAAACATGCTGACCAATGCCTAAGAATCCACCCTAGATGTCAAGGGCAGTTCATTTGCCTACTCTTGTAAGAGGTTCCCGTACCCGCTAAGCAAACCCAGGCTTTCTCATCCTTCTCCTCTCACTGAAGTACTTTAAAACTCTGCCTGATATCATGATGAAGTAGGAACAATGTCCCGCTTTAACTTGGCCCCTCATTTTGCTATGAGCACCCTGTGGGTGTGAACTCATTAATTTATTTATTTACTTTTTTGGTACTGGGGATTGAACTCAGGGGCACTCCACCACTGAGTCACATCCCCAGCCCTATTTTGTATTTTATTTAGAAACAGGGTCTCTCTGAGTTGCTTAGAGTCTCGCTAAATTGCTGAGGCTGGCTTTGAACTCGCGATCCTCCTGCCTCAACCTCCCAAGTGCTGGGATTACAGGTGTGCCCCACTGCGCCAGGCGAACTCATTTATTTGTAATCCCCAGTATCCATGATGGAACCAGGCACATACTGATTGCTAAATAAGTGCCATTTTAGTTTGCTTTGCTTCAGTAATTGAATCTTTTATTCTCAAACCTTGTGATTACTTTTGAAATTCTATTCATTGCTTATTCTTTGTGGAGTTTGTGGCTTTGGAACATCCCTTCTATACCTAGAGATTAGGATTGCTGTGTTATATTCAGTAAAAGATGAATCTCATCACTACCACCACCACCCGCATCACCATCATCATCATCACCATTCATGATCTTCATTTATAAGTGTCTCTTATGTGCCAGACACATCGCACATAACTTCATCTGCTATTTTGCAATTATGTCACAAAGTAGGCATGGTTGAACCCACTTCTTACATGAGTTGGAAAGTTGATGCCTGCAGAGGTTGAGTAACAAGTGGGTAAGCTAAAATACAAGCTGAGATCTCTGATTTCTAAATGTCTGCCCTTTCCTCTGTATCATTCCACTACTCCATACAGAGGAGTCTTGGAGCAAGCTCCAATGTGCACTAAAACTTTGGTCAGAGACATTCCTTCTTCCCTAACAGGGCATTCCAAACCTTGGTGGTGAGGGTCTCTTCAGTTTCTCCTTGACAGGAGCGAATCCTTGGCCTGCAAGGACTGGAAGGAGACCTAATTTGTTGGCAGCAATACAGGGACCTAGTAGAAAGTTCACTTCACTTTCCTAGTGGAAAGAGCCCTCGGCATAGTACACCCTCATTTGCTCTTGTCTTGAAGGGCACAGCTCAGGCATTGTGCAAGGAAAGGCATGAGCAGTTTGGAAGGGAACATCTGAGGCAAAGTCGTGGGAGAAGTTGGGGTGGGACAAGCCCAGAGGACGGGAAGGCTTTGCCAGACTGTTTTCATGCCGACTGCTGAGTGAGCTCTTGAGCAATTCTTTTTGTAATTTTTTCCACTCTTTTGCCACTGGTCTATATTGGGAGGATGACTTTGTAATTTATTGTCCAAACAAATACTTTTTTTGAGACAGGCTGGTCTCCAGTCCATGGGCTCAAATGACTTTCCTGCCTCAGCCTCCTGTTCTCCATCCATGCCTGGCTTCAAACTAAAACAGTTTTGAGAACAGGGCACCATTAATAATGATACTGGGATGTCAGAGGTCAACCAGAGCTCTCCTAGGGAAAACTGGATGCATGGTCTCCTATTGTGGAAGTCCTGTTTCCATGACATCTCAAAAGCTCAGAGAAGGGTTGTCTCTGAGCTTTGTGTCTCTGTGTTTGGATCAGTTTCCTCCTTTTAGATGGTCTGGTCCTGAGGCCAGGGATTGGCTTACCTGGGACTTACTAGGTTTGCTTGGAGGTAAGACTTTTGCTCCTGGTGCTTGTGTGGCCTGTCCTGACTTCATTAGTGGTGCTAGGAGAGCTAGCAAATGGACAATGTGACCTCTGTTTCCTGAGGCTCAGCTGTGACCATCAAGTAAATAATGGCCATGAAGACATCCAAAGGACACAGAGAACTTAGGTTAGAGGCCATCATGAGGCCCAGCACAGAGGCGGGCCTGTGGCTACAGGCAAAGCTTCTCATGTTCGTCTTCTCCTACTTCGCATGTCTACCTCTTCCCTGGGCCTGTGTCATCTCACTGTTTGGGGCCTTCCAGGCTCCTCAGCAGTTCCAGGGGGATGAGGAACAGATGTGCTGAAACACCAGTGGGCGCAGAGCTGGGTGCTATTTCTGGCTCCAGCTGAGCTCAGAAGTCCTAGAAAGAACGTTTCTGACACTTCTCGCCTTCTGGGAATCTGTAAGGCACAGGGACAAACCCTGCCTGGGAGTGTTCCATTGTCATTTCAGACCAAGAGGCGTGTCCTGACATCAGAATCAGCGGCACAGCACCAGAGGGGCTCCCCAGTGGCTGGCTCAGCACTAACTGCACCCTCGGATGCTTCATTTATCCATTTACACATTTATGAAATAGTTATACCTGCCAGACTTTATTCTGTGTGTTTCAAATCCATTAAAAAAGCCATATTTAATATTCATGCCTTTGTGGATTTTATGTTCTAGCAAGAGGAAGACAGATAACAACAATGAAGAAGCATACAAATAAGTAAAATGTTTAATTGTTAAGAGGTACTGAACGTTCTGGAAAAAAGGAAGAGGAGGGCAGAGTAAAGCCCATCCATGGGCTGGGTGAGGCGTTTTCAGTGTTCAGATAAGGTAGTCAGATCAATGTCCTGAGGGAGTTGCGAAGACTTGGAGGAAGTGGTTGACTGAGCAGTGCTAACGCCTGGGAGGAGGATGATCAAGGCAGGGAAACTTCTAGAACAAAGGCCCCAAGATGGGAAGACACCCGGGAAGTTCAAGGACAGGCAGGAAGCCAGGGTAGCTAGAACAGAAGGAGCCAGGAGAGGTAGGAGAAGAAGGCTCTGAGAAGTGATGGGAGCGGGAGGCACTGGCCCCTCTGTGCCGTGTCAGCCTTTAAGGATGTTGGCTAGTACTTTGAGTGAGATGAGGAGTCAGCTCCAGAACTTTCGAACAGAGAAGCAGCACAGTCAGACATCTTTTCAGAAAATCACTCTGAACAGGTGGTAGCAGGGGTGACAGTATAGTTCTGGGTCTCAGAAACTGTAATCCTCACATAAAAACAGGCAGAGAAGCTAGAAAGAGAACCAGGAGCCCTTGGCAGCATTTAAGTCTCATGAATCCCCAAGTAGAAGTGGACAGAAACAAATCATTAGGAACCACGAGACCTGTGCTGAATCAGTGTCTAAGCAACGGAAGGGGATGGGGCCTTTGGTGACCTGAGGACAGAAGGACCACAGGAAAGCACAGGCTGTCCACGGGAACGCATGGGAGGCCAGCTTGAGAGGAATGTTCTGGAGGCAGGTGGTATGTGGCCTGTGGTGAGGCTGACAGGGCTGGAGCCCAACAGCCAAATGACCCTCCAGGCTGGTCACTGCAGATTCCCTTCCCGGATGTCGTTCGCTGAAGGAGAAACTTCTGGGAGTTCCAAGTTAAACAGAGCAGGACAGTGGAGACATGGAAAGGAGTTCTAGAGCAAAGTGGTTGGACAGAACAAACCAAGAAATCTCAGGAAGGAAGTCACCGTGGCCTTTGTTTTATTTTTCGATGTGAGAAGCTCTATGAAACCAGAAACACTACCTGAATGAAGGCTCCTTATAACAGTTCTACAATATTAATTCCATAAAGGAGAAGCAACAGAAAGGCATCAATTCAAATCCAAACAAAAGTTTTGTAAGGAAAGCACAACATTCCCCTACATGAGGACAGCATGCCAGGAGGAAGTACTCAAAAACCAAAAAACCTGATCCAAATTGTAATATCCTCCTTTCTTCCCAATGAAATAAAAGGCACTAAGAAAATATCTTAAATCGGAATTGGATAAGCTCAGAAATGAGGTGACAAAATGAGCAAATAGAGACAAATGGAAAAAAATCAAAATAAAAATCAAACCAGAATGAATAAAAAAGCAGATACGCACAAGGAATAACAGCTAAGCGGAAATAGAGGGCAAAGAGGCAGAAACACTAAGAATCAAACGGGAACAGAAAAAATATTTGAAAAGGACTTGAGATAGGGCTGGGGATGTAGCTCAGTTGGTAGAGTGCCTGCCTCACAAGCACAAGGCCCTGGGTTCAATCCCCAGCACCGCAAAAAAAAAAAAAAAGGACTTGAGATAAAGTGACAGGTATTTAAGATAGGCCAAAGGACACCATGTATAGATGAAGGAAGTCCTGAAGAGGAAAACCAAAACTAGGAAACAGAATAAACACTAAATGCAGTCACTCATGAAAAATGTTTCTAAATTGCAAAAAAAAAAAAGAAAAGAAAAGAAAAGAAAAAGATTTGAAGCTACAAATTGCAAGAACATATAATGTAATTGAGAATAAACACAGATACTCTGAACTTATAATCAGGTTACTTCCCAATAAACCCATCATAAGTTGAAATATCCTAAGTCAAAAAACGCATTTACCGCACTTAACCTGCGGAGCCTCATCGCTTAGCAACACAGGACACCAGGGAGTAGCAGTTGTTTACCCCCAGGGTCTCGTGGCTGGCTGGGAACTGCTGCATGCTGCCGCTGCCCAGCATCAGGAGAGAGCATGGGATCACATCTCACTAGCCTGGGAAAAGATCAAAAATCAAAATTGACACACAGACTCTTTTGAATGCACATTGCTTTCCCACTCTCAAGGAGTCAAGAAAGTCCTAAGTCAAACCACTGTAAGTTGAAGACCTCTGTCTTGGTAAAATTCTTAAAGAAAATGAAAAATGAAAGAACAGCAGGATGTGGTGGCACACACCTGTCATCTGAGCTACTTGGGAGACTGAAACAAGAGGATCACAAGTTCTTGGTCAGTCAGAGCAACATAGGGAGATCCTATCTCTAAATAAAAAAGGCTGGGGATGTAGCTCAAGAGCAGAGCACCCTGGGCTCAATCCCCAGCACCTAGAGAGCTAGCTAGCTAGCTAAAAAATAGATAGATAGATAGATAAATAAATAAATAAATAAATAAATAAATAAATAGTTTTAAAAAAGGAAATGAAAAAAAAAATCCATTGGGCATCTAGTAAAAAAATTTTAAAAAAAGCACGATTCTTGTAAGGGAAGGAAAATGAGTTTATTATCAAACTTTTTAACAGCAATGCCTTATTACCAAATGGAGTAACATATCTAAAGTGCTCAAGGAAAGAAAACATGACCTAAAATTTGTGTGTGTGTGTGTGTGTGTGTGTGTTTCTTTTTCCTGAGTAGCTGGGACAACAGGCCCAGGCCACCACATCCAGCTTGAAATAAAGATTTTAAATCTAGCAAAACTTAAAGTGGAAAGAACACTGACAACTTTATCAACATGTATCAAGGAATACTGCTCCTGTGAGCCCTTCTGAAGGAATTTTCTAAACTGTGTGCCTCAGACAGCCAAAATGACCTGAGAACAATCAGCATACAGACTGTTGGTGAGAACTGAATCCAGTTGTTTATAGAATTGGCTTAAGTGAGAGTTAAAAGGCAGAGGTTCCAGCATATGGTGTAGCTACATGCCCTATCAATGCATGTATATCCACCAAAAAATAAAAAGTATAATTGCAACAGTAGAAGCAAATATTTTAAAACTTTTTAATAATCATAATTAGTGGTAGCAGTATTGGCATGGATATTCTGAGACTGTTGTATTTATAATTTATAAGCAAATGAGTCACTGGAGGCTGGAATAATTCTAATATTCCTAGGTCCTTGAGAAAGGGGATTCTCAGAATTTGTATTGGGAAGATCAATGCTGAATTTGAGTTGGAAATGTCATCATGAATTCATGTATGTATATTTTCCCTCTAGTTCTGAAATTGGTCAGGAAACATTCCAGGTCTGAGCCACCCACTGTTCAAGATGAGTCTGGAACATCTTTTCATTCCACACGGAGAAGTTATCAGGAGCTATAGATTAGTTTCCTTTTTCTTGTAACAAAATGCCACAAGCCGGGGCTTAAAACAACCGAAATTCATTCCCTTATGGTTCTGGAGACTGAAAGTCCGCAACCAAGGTGTTGGCCAGATTGGTTCCTCCTGGAGGCTCTGCAGGGGAATCCATGGCATGCCTCTCTCCTTGCTTCTGGTGGCTGCTGGCAGTCCTCAGCACTCCTGGGCATTCCAGGATGCATCACTGGAAGCTCTGCCTCCATTGTTACGTGACATTCTCCCTGTGTGTCCAAATGTCCCTCTTCTTTTATGCACACCAGTCACCTGAATTTGATTGCATGTGCAAAGACCCTGTTTCCAAGTAAGTCCTCACTTGCAGGCTCCAGGTGAACGTGGACCTTGGGCACCCTATTCAGCTTAGTACCGACTGCTCAGGTCCCTTCAGAAGAGCTTAAGAGTCTCACCAGATCATCTCTCTGTGCAGCATTCATGGCTCCAATCATTCTTGCCATTCACACTGACCTAAACTGGGCTCATTTTCTTTGGCCCCTGTTTCATGCTAGTCTACCTGATGGATGATATCAAGTCAGTTGTGTTGGTAATGGTTTAATAGAAGTTGTTTAGACCTGGTCAACCCTTCTAAAATACATTTTCCTAAATGCATTTTAAGCTACTGAGAGAAATAAGTCAAAGGGAGAGACAGGCACTCAGCCGAGGCAGGGGGACCAGTTTGCTAATAGAGGTAGCTCGGTTCTCTGCCAAAGAAAAGGCCTCTCTTGTGTCTTGCCTTAAGAATGAGCCATGACGAACATCCAGCTGGCAGCAGCAGTATTTGCTCTGCCTGGACCCTTACCCACACCCCTCTCTGTTCCTCTTGGCCTCAGCAGATTGAGACAATCATCTAAGTACTTGTCATCATGTGTGAGCCATCGAGCCCCAGGAAAACAGTCCATGGCGAGGGAGGAGGGGTACTGAGTCCAATTGCTGAAGGATTTTTAGGATAGAGGCTTAGAGACATGTTTTGGACATCTCTTTACCACGATGGGTCTGATCACTCTTTGCACTTGCTTTGAATCTTTTTGCACCAGATTCAAAGTCACAGGTGTGTTGGTGAGGAAAACTCAGTGCCCTCTATAATTTCTGCATCAACCTCCAGAGAAGAGAAAGCATTTGGTGATGGAGACAGGCATCTGATGATGGAAAATCACCTTTATATTCCTGGCTCCCTCTCTGCATTCAGTCTCAGTTCTCCTAGTTGTGCTGTGGACAGAGCTTGGCTCCTCAGTACCCCAGCACTGGCAGACCCTCCTGTCAGTGGGCAAGAAGGTGAGTCCAGTCAGGGAATCTGGAACTGGGAGTAGTGGACCCTCCCATTCCAGCTCCGGCCTTACACTAGGCAGACAATCAATTTCAGTCTTCCAGAGTCATCTTTGGCCCTTGAGACCAAAAAAGAAAAAAGAAAAAAATGAAAAAAAAAAAAAAAAAGAAAGAAGAAAAAATTATGCAAGAGAAAAGACTGTAAAGGAATTTCCCCTAGAGATGCCCAAGCAACTGGCTTGGTTGTTGCATGAACCATTTTACACTGTAGGACTTTTATTTGGAGATCTCTCTCTATTCACCTTCAGAGTATCCATGAACCTCTGTAAAACTGTAAGAATGTTTGATGAATATGTTCATTTTTTTTCCTGGAAAGCTTGCCTACAGAGCTTATTAGAGAGAGAGAGAGAGAGAGAGAGAGAGAGAGAGAGAGCAAATTGTGTCAAAAAAAATGCTGTTCTTTTTGCTATTTGTTCTATCACTATAAGATAAAACATATTCTTCTTTTCACTTTCTGCTATCTTTTCTTTTAACATTCAGTTGTCATTTATAACTAAAAAAAGAACTAGAACAGGTGTGTGTGTGTGCCTGTAATCCTAGCTATTCTGGAGACAGAGGCAGAAGGACTGCAAGTTAGAGAGGCCAGCCTCAGCAACTTAGCATATCTCAAAAACTGAAAAGAGCTAGGGGTGTAGCTCAGTGGCAGAGAGTTCTTGGGTTCAATCTCCAGCCCTACAAACAAAACAAAACAAAAAGCAACCAACAGACTTGCAAATATTTGTGCTGGGCTTTAGAGTATCCAAAGTTTTCAGTTGAACATTAGCTTTCACAGATGACCTGTGAGGTTGAATACTATGACCACCCCATTTTACAGAGGAGGAAACTGAGGCTCAGAAAGGCAGGTAGAGGAAGATATACCAAGGTGGACTAGGATTTCAATTCAGTTTCCTCTCCCTCTAAAGGTCTTTCTTTTCTCTACACGGGCTGAAACAGTACAACAAGTTCTCACTCCATTTATAACAAGAGGCCAAGAAAATGTATGCATATAAATAATGCACCAAAGCAATAGTTTTTAGTGGGAAAGAGGGCTCATTTTTATTTGGAAGGAACTTTCCTTTGGACCATCTTCCTAGGGCATTGGGAGTGTTTGCTCAGAAGCTCTGGACCAGCTAGATTCTTACCAAGGGG
Organism: Glaucomys volans; assembly: GCA_020662805.1. NCBI lineage: Eukaryota > Metazoa > Chordata > Mammalia > Rodentia > Sciuridae > Glaucomys > Glaucomys volans. The sequence goes on along the minus strand of JAJEJO010000708.1, from coordinate 1,025,838 downwards.
AATGTTCCACCAAATCCCAGGATATGTCCTACAGCCAGTCTCCTCATTTTCATCTGCAAAGGGTCATGACTGGAAGGAGCTTTGCAGTGAAGTTCAAAAAGCCACCCACTCACATATTTGTAGCCCACGGACTGTTTCCTTACCCAACAAACATTGTCACCAGTCCCTGCAGCGCTGCCTCTTGGGGCAGTAACAATACCCTGAAGACGTATCTGAGTTCAGGAGTTCACGTTTTGATTAAGTCCCTAATTCATTTGCCACCTGAGATTATTTATTTATTTATTTATTTATTTATTTATTTATTTATTTTTGACCTGGTTTAACATTTCTCAAACCTTGAAGGATAGGGTGCAGGAGAATTTAGTCGTATGGATTTAAAGCTGAAGTTCTATGTTGTTGTTCTCTTTAAATTGTATCTAGATTCCCTAGGAGTTCTGCATGTCCTTTCACTGTCTTTTGGGTTCACAGTAATCCTGGGCATGAATGACTTTGCCTCAGGGTCCCTGGGACCTGCACCTCCTATCCTCTCCTGCTGCCCCCAGCCTCCCCACTTCCTCTCCCCGCAGCCTGAGCCCAATGTGCAAACACGTGAAACTGTCTGGTTATATAAGGATCCTGGTGGCTGAGTGGGTGACTCAGCATCAAGGTGGTGCCCCGCTTTCCCAGCCTCGGGCAGCAAACTGGGATGGAAAACAAACCTAACTAATGGGGTCCAGCTGACTAGCTTTCGTTCCCCAGTGGGTCTGGTGCGTCCATTGAGCTTCTGGGAACTGCACACTAACCCATCAGTGGAACTGTTGCACACTAACCCATCAGTGGAATTCTCCATCTCCCTTGCTCATTTCCTGTTTCCTCTCCTTCTCACCTTTGGCTGAAGATCACAGGAGGTTGGTATTCAGCTCCCTTTCCCTGGGGGGCTGCTGCCTTCTGGGCTGAAATTTTTTCTCTCCTCACTTCAAGTTTAATATATTGAAGTCCTAATGCCCAGGGTGATGATTGAAAGGAGGGGGGCCTTTGGGAGGTGATGGGGTGCACATGGGGTCATGAGGGTGGAGCACTCGTGATGGGATTAGCACCCTCATAGGAAGACAAGAGACAGATATGGTGAGAAGGTGGTGTGAGCCAGCGCCCTGATCTTGGACCTCCCCGCTCCAAAACTCTGTGAGATAGATGTCTTTTCAAGCCACCCAGCCTATGGTGTTTTGTTGTAGCAGCCTGAGTGAGGATTGTCCCACTAGTGACCTGGGTTCTCACTTGGGGGCTGTCGCAAGGCTCAGGCCTGAAGTGACCAGTGCAAGAGAATGAGCTCTTGGGTTGTTGCTCAATCTAGACCAAACTCTCCCTCTCCTCCATCCCAGGTCCCATTGTGGAGTAGGAAATGGTCTAGGAGCACTGTCAATAGAGAGGACAGACTGGCTCATTGTGGCCTCATCTCTGGCTCTTCTTTATCTCCTCCCCTGCCTTTCCAAGACCAGAACAGGGTGTGACATCCTACTAACAACTGGATACGGAGCCAGAGCTCCCCCAGATTCTAGTACAGGTTCTGCCACTGTCCAGGGTGAGGCAGCTCACTTTTCGTCTCTGTGTCAGGGACTCAGTCAGGGAAGAGCTTCCAGGAAGACTTAGAAGCTAACAGAAGTAAAAGTGCTTTAGAAAATATACAGTGAAGCACGGAGATCAAGTTCAATATGAATTAAACAACTGGCTTTGTCCCATTTCCTGATTAGATTCTAGAGCTGGCACCATTTGCTAGCAGCTGGAAGGGACCATATAAGTCACATAGAAGGCCAATGTTAGGGCCCCTGGTGGGAGGATGTGGAGGAGAGGAGAGTGGACCAAGAATTTTGTTCTCTTGGAGGACATGACAATCCAGTCTACATAGAGACTGTTCTCCCACAGCCACAGCCTAGTGTTCCCAAATGCTTCGTCATCCTTCTTTCAATATTCAGCTGGTATTCATGGAGCACCTGCTAGGAAACAGGGATTTTTTCCTCCACTGAGCAGGAGCTCAGAAAGGAACACCCACTTCCCCCATGTCCCAGGCCCTCAGAGGTCCCTTCCCCAGTCTGTTAACATTTGGGCTATGCTGGCTACAGCCCATTCTGTTTATTATTTTGCTGTCCAACTAAATCCCGCTGGAAAGCCTGAGGGCCCATCTAGAACCACAGTGTTCTGGTGTGAGGGTCGTCTATCTTGACAGGTGTCTGGAGGTGTGTGGAGCAGTAACATACCACAGCTCCCTCAGGGAATCCCAGTGCACTGACTGAGCAACTGAGGAGACCAGTAAGGTGGGGCACAGTCGGGCACTATTCAGATTGCCTCTGGGCACCTTAGAGTCAAAAACACTGGACAGGGAGCCACAGTCCCAGGTTCCTGTTGCTAAGCCTGAGACCTGATCTGCGTTGTCTTGGGCCCTGACAACCTATAGCTGTGTGACCTCAGGGGGAAGGTGGTTTTCTAACTAACTTCTGTGGGTGTCCAGCTTCTCTAAGAGCAAGTGGAAATGCAGATTCACCAACCTGCTGAGTCAGCAGAGTGTGAAGTTTGGTTGTGGGAATTTGTACCTCGCTGACCATCTGATTTGTTTCTACTTCTCAGTCTTCTCTTCCCTCAGGTACCCCAGGCCTCTTCTCATGACAGAGGATTTGACATTGATGTCCAAAACAATTGCAGTCTGAATGTGCTTTCTCCTTGAAAAGATGGCTCTCTCTCTTCTCCAGGTCTCACCCTGCCTTGGGGAAGCCCTGGCAGACTTTTCTATGTAAATTGTCCCCCCTCATTTATTATACCTAACGCTCTAACTTTAATGATCTTGTTTCTGTGTTTATTGTTTATCGTAGGTTCCTTCCAGTTGAGGACCTTGTCTTCCTTGAACATTATGCTGGCTAGTGTTGAACAAATATTTGCAGGATGAATGAATGAGCATGTAAAGGAGGATTTCTCAAGATCAGGGCTTTTCAAAACCTTAGGATGCAATGAAATCACCTGGAAGGTTTTTAAAAACAAGATTGCTTAATCTCATCCCCAGAGTTTCTGATGCTGATTATTTGGGGGAGGAACATTGCTCACAAGTCCCAGGTGCTGCTGAGGCTGCTGGTCCCGAGACGGTACTTTGAGAACCACGGCACAAGAGTAAACCCCATCTGTCTAACTCATGTACCACACAGTTTTGCTCAATGATGGATTGCCTATACAATGGTCATCCCATGAGCTGGAAATTCCTATTGCCTAGTGACATTGTGGTCATTCTAATGTCGTAAAAAAAAAATGCATCACCCACGTGCTTGTGGTGACGCTGGTGCAAACGAGTCTACTGTGCTGCCTGTCATGTGAAAGAAGAGAACTAGCCAGGTGTGGTGGTGCACACCTGTATCCCAGCAACTCAAGAGGCTGAGGATTGCAAGATTGAGGTCAGCCTGGGCAACTTGGTGAGGTCCTGATCCAAAAGACAATTAAAAGAGGCCTGGGATTTAGTTCAGTGGTAGAGCACCTGCCTAGTATGCACAAGGCCCTGGGTTCCGTACCCAGTACAGGAAAAAATGTAGCAGAATACTTGGTCATGACAATACGTACATGACTGCGTTACTGATTTATGTATTTACATTGCTTTTTATCATCCTGTGAGACTGCACTCCTATTTATTGTGCCTCTAGATTGCATCATTTTCTCCTGTATTTGATTTAAACTCAGGTTGTTTTGATCATCATGGTCTTAGAAGCAAGTAGCTATTCTACACACACACACACACACACACACACACACACACACACAAAGTATCATATGGCCCAGGTGTGTCCCAGGCTGTACCATCTCAGTCTGTGAAAATACCCTATCATCTTTCCACAATGATGACATTGCTCAGTGTTGAGTAGTGAGGACTCCAGGTCCCGCGGTGAGTCATGGAGAGGAACCTGAGAAAAGGGAATGCAGGCTGAGGGAGAGGAGTCAGGATCCACTGATTCAAAGGCACTGTGGGAAGCTAAGGGGCTCCAGGACAGCACTCAGGTCTCAGAGATCCGGGGCTTCCTGAAAGGCTGCTTTTTCCTAAGGAAGCCCTGGTGAGTCAACTGAGCGTTCCTTCCTTGGCTGGCAGAAGAAGCAGAGCCAAACAACGGCTCATAGGCCCCCAAACTGAACATCCTACATGTTGAGTTGCAATGGTGACCCATGTTTCTAAATCAATTCTGTCTTCCACAATTCCAAAAGGTCTAAATCAAAAATCAGAAGGGGGGGGGGGAAAGAAGAGATTCTAATCTTCCTCCATAGGCAGCTTTTCCTAAAGTAGATTCTGGACAATCTGTAAGTTGCCCATGATGAAAGAGTTCCAGAATCAAATGAAGTTAGGTGACATTAAGGGCCATTTCCCCTTCTTGGGGACTCATGGTGTCCATCTGAAAAGTCTTGTAGTCTGGAGATCAGTTCAAGATCAAGTTCAGAGTTTGGAAGTGGAATCAGAGAGCATTTTTGCTTACAACACATATTTGGAGGCCATATTTAGAGAAGCACTACTCTGTCTTCAGTAAGAGTCTTAGTTTTATTTTAGCTAGAAACCTCGTGAAGGCTTTGAAAACTGCGATACACACGCAGACCCAAACCCCAGATAGACAGGACTGGAAGCATCAGGAATGAACGTTCCAGTTTTCTTCCCTTCTATATCTGAAGCTACCCTGAGGGGTGACATTTGTAGCTGCCTGGGTAGGGACCTGGGCCTGCTCTTTAATGGTTCTGTTAGGGTGGGTGGAGGAGGAGGAGGAGGAAACTCTGTGGGTGAGTGATAGGCAGTCAGGAAAGTGATGTCCCGGGCAGTGTGCAGTGGAATTTTCCCCTGGAAATCCTTTTGAACTGAGGTGGAATTGACTGCTGCAGCCATGGCCCCCTACATCCCAGGGCTCAGTGACTTCTGTCTTCATTTCCAGTAATGATTAACAGTAACCGCAGTTTGGAGACAGTTTGTTTGTGGGGATGGAAAGGAGCAGGAAGCCCTTTTCCAAGCCCCTCAGCAAAATCTGCATTCCATTTCTGACTCGGAGCTGCCAGAGGAGGGGCGCTGAAGCATTCCTGTGTCAGGGAGGAGAACTCTGCCTTTTCTTAAATCAAACACTGCTAAGGATCTTCTTATATTCTTTGGGCAAAGGAATGATATTTTCACTAATCATCCTAGTGACACTCTAGAAGACCTGTTCTTAGATTAGGAAACAGCCTGAGAGGACAAGAAGTCTTTCTAGGGTAGACTAGTAGAGAAGATCGTGGTGTCTTGTCTCCTAACCCACAGAAGACCCCGTCACCAGGCATTTTTGTCCCACATTTCATGTTGAATAAACAAGTTGGATCTGATAACCGGGTGAGGTCAGAGTCACTGCCAGGGAAGGAATGCCTTGTGTGGCCCTTCATTGTAGAGGAGCTGTGTGTCACTGTCCCTAGCAACCATCCAATTCCAAAAAGCAGGTCTTTGTTTTCAGTTTTAGGTTTTGTCTCCTTCCTTCTTTCTTCTTCCTTCCTGTCCTCTCTTCTTTGCTCCTCGAGAAAAGGAAAGGATAACAAAATATTACCACATTTGGGAGAGGTCACAATAGCCGGCCGTGGGAATCAGCAGCAGGAGGGAGGAGAGAGCTTCCTTTGCTTGCCACAATGCAGGCCATAGAATGTCAAAACAAGGGACCTCGGGGATTATCCTCTCCACCCCTCCTGAGAAGGTGAAGGTTAAGCTCTTGCTCCAGATCCTTAATCATGGCTCCACCTCTTTCCCCTCCTCCAGGCTAGAAGGGAGAGCATTATTTGCTATGTAATTTCCTGAGTTCCCCCTGGAGCTGTGATGAGGCCTGGGAGCCTGACTCCAAGGGCCCTTTCGGAATCTTTAAACTGGAGCATCCTCTGGATTGTGCGGGGGATAGGCCTGTAGGTTCTGTTCCCAGGCTGATCGGGTTGAGGTAGGCATGAGATGACTTCAACCTGCAAAGAAAGGCTGCTTATCCTAAAACATGCCTGATGCTTTTCTGAGCACTCCACCAAAATTAATTGAGAGTTTCTGAGGCTCCTGTGATGGAGAAAGAGCAAAACTGGGCATGGTGTGCTGGCAACCCGTCCACATTCTCGCATCACTTGAAGCCCCTGTATAACTCCACCTCTCAGTTCTATCCCTTTCTTCTTCATGAGGCAGTGGCTGGGTTTAAATTCTGGGCCTCTCTGCCGTGCCATGAAAAGCTGTCTCCTACAAAGGATGGTTACCATGTGATTCAGGGCCTTTGGCTGTGCCCAAACTGCTCATCTCATTCCTCCTCCAGGGAGGATCTCCCTGATCCCTGGTCATAGTTTTAGGTCATTCAATGCTATGGAGTCATTGATGCAGAAGGTGGCAATGACTTTCTAGATACTTTATCCCTTATTCTTATGACAGAGACATTTTCTCTTAGATGGACTTTTCCCCCCTTGGAGATATTATCAAGTATCACTTATTTATTAAGCACATTCTTAAATTTAATATGGGAATAGAGTGATGGAGGGGCAGTAGGAAAAAAAACAAGGAAAGGGAAAAGGGGGGTGGGGAGAGGGAGAGAGAGATCTGTAGATATCTATTGGTCATGTATATGGCAAATAGCTTCTCCCAGTTAGTGTCCTTTTTTTTTTTTTCACTGGTGAACACAGTGGTGCTGAACCACTGGGCTACATTATGCTCCCCATCACTTTCATTTTTTATTTTGAGAGAGGGTCTCACTAAATTGCTGAGGCTGGCCTTGAACTTGCAATTCTCCTGCCTCAATCTCCAGAGTTGCTGGGATCACAGGTGTGCACCACCATACCCAGTTCCTTTTCACTTTCTTAATGGGATCTTTCGATACACAGAATTTCTTCATTTTAGGATAGCCAAATTAATCAATCTTTATATATATATATGTAAAATTAGTACTTTGGGTGTCTTATTCAGGAAATTCTTCCCTGCTCTGAGGACACAGAGATGTTCCCTTATAATTTCATTAAAAAGTGTTTAAATTTTTATTTATTTGAAAAATAATGTGTTGTAGGGACCTCCATTTCATTTTATTTTTTCCATAGAAATAACCAATTGCCCCAGCACCATTTATAGATAGTCCATCTTTCCTCACTGATCACCAGTTTTGTGTGACTGTCCCTACTGCTAGATGAAGAACTTCTTTTAGCTCTATCTTATCTGAATCTAGCACGTAAAATTTGCCTCTGAGAGCTTGCTCAGTGACTGCTGAACTATGTTCTTAACCATGGGTACCTTCTTGCAAATCTGATAATATGAGCATAAGTCATTTTGGGTTCATATTTCGAATTTTATCTAAACTATTTACTAGGTTAACTAAGTGAGTTAGTGAGATCTTAGTCACTGGAATAACATTATTTCCATAGTAAACTCAATTACCATCTTTCACTGAGATTTGACCCAGGTCAGGTGAGTCTTGGCTCACAATGTCTCTTCATCCTCATGTGACAACACAGTTGGGAAGAAATATCAGCGTGCTAACTTAGACAGGAAGAGGCTCTGACTAGAGGGACTGCACTCTGACTTGCTGGAGGTCACACTGAGCCCAATTTGGGCCAGGCTCTCCAAGGACAACTCAGAAAGCCTCTAACACTGAGGTTGGACTCATCATGCCTCCCAAACATTACAAGGTGCCAGGTCTGGCTTCCCAGAAAGAAGTCATGCTCTCTGGTTGGGATATTTCTGTATAGGAACCTGAAGTCTGTACAGTCATACAGGGCCCTGAGCAAAAGCTTATTTATAGGAGTTAGTGTGCCCTGCATTTTGGTTCAACCCAAGAAGAAATTTTCTGTGCTTGAGTTGCTTGAAGCTGAACCGCTTGTGGTGACTGTAAAAGCTTTAGACCCATCTTCCTCCAACTGGACCATGCCATATCCACCATGCTTCGAAACAGGTCCTGGCAGAGTAGATACATACCCACTCACCACAAATCTCACTTCCAGGTCTCCATTCTCCAGTTGTCCTGAGCTTCCCCTTTGCACTCTGAGCCCTGGTATCTAGGGATCTTCATACTCAATAAGTATGAATTGGATACCTCAGAGCTGTCAAGTACTTTGCCAGGTGCAGAGGTACAAAAGTGAGTAAGACAGACCGCAGGATGCTCTACTGAGGAAGAGAGAGTCACCAGCATGATTTCATTACTATCTGGTCAATGTTAGGATATGCATTGGCTCCCATGGAAGTCCAGAGGAGGGGCCTGGGCCTAACATGAGGATCTCTAGAAAAGATACTTAAGGAGTGGTATGTCTCTTGAAGGAGGAAGAGATGTGGATTGTACAAAGATGGGTGGGGATCACCTTCCACTGTGACAGGGTGGGGTGTGGAGAAGTCTTGCTCTTCTAATTAAATATCTTTGAATCCTAGCATAGAATCTTTCCCCATTCCTCTACTTCTTCCCTTTCCCCACTTCCTGAGGCTCCAGTCATTTCTCTGGATACAGGAAGACTTGCATTTCTCCCATTCTTTGCAATTCTCATCTTCTTCTACAGAAAGTCAACTTCTCTCTTCAGACCTTGTTTTAATTCAATTACGTGCTGGGGCCTAAAAGTCTAAAAGATACTTAGAGATAGTAACTCAGGAAAACAGTAAGCAGAAAAGGCTCCAGATGCAGTATCCACCATGCACACTGGCCACAGTGAGCAGCTGAAGTAAACTGTGCTTTGTGTCCATCGCTGCATGAGGCTGGAGAAACTCTTTTTTCCACTTAGCTTCTCCCCAGTGGCCAGCAAGTGATGGGGAAAGAATTTCCAAGGCAGACAGATCTGGATTTAAACTCTGGTTCTACTTCCTAGCTTCTCCATAGCAAATTACTTTCCCTTTCTGGGCCTCAGTGTTCCTATCTGTAAATTGATATAGAAATAAGTGCTTTGAGCCGGGTGTGGTGGAGCATGCCTGTAATTCCAGCAGCTCAGGAGGCTGAGGTAGGAGGATGGTGAGTCCAAAGCCAGCCTCAGCAAAAGCAAGGCGCTCAGCAACTCCGTGAGACCCTGCTTCTAAATAAAATACACAATAGGACTGGAGATGTGGTTCAGTGGTCGAGTGCCCCTGAACTCAGTCACCAGTACCCTCCCCCCCCCCCAAAAAAAAAAAGGAAAGAAAGAAGTGCTTTGTGGGGTTGCTCTAGGGTTAAACAAGACAGAAAATGGAAAAAAGACTGTGAGGTAGGAGCTCAGTCAATCTTGTTTTCTTCCAGGCTTTTTTGTGTGAAGAAACTCCTAGAAGAAAAACACTTAAAGGCAACTGATACTCCTTTCTAAAGCCTTAGGAGAAATTGTCAGGAATTTTGTAGTTGAAATCTTATTTGTAGCAAAGGTAAACCTAGAGTTTTTTCTAGAAGAAGTGAGTGAGTGGATTTCAGAGGCAATCTGACTTGAAGCTCCCTTCCCAGAAGATATAATTGTGTTCCCCCTAACAGGGATATATTCTGGAAAATGCGTCATTGAGAGGCAATTTCTGCCTTGTGCAAATATCACATCACAGGACATATTTACACAAACCTAGGCATTTTACACACCTAGGCTGTATGGTACTCTGTGTGCATGTGTTTGTATACCATATGCATGGCATAGCCTATTGCTCCTAGGTCCATGATGAATGAAACATGGGATTAAATGAAGCACATGAGGAAATGGTACAATTAAAAGACAAACACAAAATGTATGAGACTGCAGCCAGCATAACATGACATACTGTTTTATAGCAAAAATTGTTCATAAGTAGGAGTACACTCTGAAATAATAATAAGTATTGTACAGCAAATGGGTAGTTGTCTGCTACCACGATCAAGTATAGGAACGTGCGTAACTGTGCATGCGCGGGCAATACAGGAGTTCTGTTCACACCAGCATCACCACAGGTCCTGCAGAATGCGCTGGCCTACGTTCTCAGGATGGCTGTGACTTCACATCAACACAGGGAATTCTCAGCTCCAGTGTAGTCTCATGGGGTCCCTGGCATGTATGAGGTCCCCCACTGACTTTTGGAGCAGATCATCTGAGATGTGCATCAGGACATCATCCTGACACCCTCAGAGGGAGTCCACAACCTCAGCACACCCAGGCCCATGTCACAGTCCTGATTTCACTAAGAGTTTCCTGAGATCTCGCTCAAAGCTCCCCTTGCTCCAGCCTAGCAAGGAGGGAGCACAGCTGTGAGAGGGACTTTTGGACATTTTAATGACCTGGCTACATCCTGTTGCATTTGAAGTTCTGCTGGCTGCTCCACTTTCCTGACCCAGGTGATCACTCAGGCATCAATAAGCCAACATCAGATATCTTAGTCTAGGAGTTAGAAGATCCTAGGGTTCTAATTTTGATCTTACAGAATCTGCCACCCTTCCTTCAGGAATGCAGTGAAAGCAGAGTTTCAGGGTGCTAAGGGATTCAGGTTGTAGCACGAGGGTCCCTGGAAACTGGGGCCTTTGCATGGGAGGTTTCAATTATATATGTATAAATTATGTAATATTATAATAATTGTTTTTAAGTATATAAAACAAAATGTAAATACACATTTGTACAAAAAATCATATACAAAATACAGTTATTTATAATTATTACATATAAAATTGAATGTAGATATATTTTGTGCAGGAGAGGAATAACTTTTGCCTGATTTTTTTTTTTTTTTAATTTTTGGTGGTACTGGGAATTGGTCTCAGGGACACTTTACCACTGAGCTACACCCTCAGTTTTTATTTTTTATTTTTTATTTTTCTACAGAGTCTTGCCAATTTGCTGAGCTGACTTTGAATTTTCCATCCTCCTGCCTCAGCCTCCTGAGTAGCTGGGATTACAGATGTGTGCCACCATTCCTGGCTTCCCTTGATTTTTTTTAAAAAAAGGGTCCAGGACCTGAAAAAGTTTAAATCATTCATTATGAATGATTCTTAATTCTTTCATCATTTTGAGTGCTCATTTAGGTATGATGCTCCATTAGGCCCCGAGAATATAATGGAAATGAAATACACATGATCCTGACCCTCATAGCACTTGCATTCTAGTGAGAGAAACAAGTGATAGCAATAAGCAAATAACTTGCAGAATAACCCCCATGACTGACTGAAAGAATAAGAGACAGGTTGAGGCCTACTGAGGAACTAGATTGTATTTCTCTCTGGATTTATGTTGACACTTCCTTTTCCTGAACCATATAGCTCCTCCAAAACAGACTCCAAGTTCTCCTTTGTAGGTGAAAGTTCTTAGATTCTCTTCCACTTTAATAGGGTTGTTTTGTCCACGGGGCTATGAAGTAGAGTAACCCTTCTTTCCTTCCTGCCTCCCAGTAGGTAAGATGAGTCCAGGTCTCTAGGAAGGAGAAACCAAACCTGCTTCCCCATTGCACAGTCTCCCTGTAGGTCGAGGTCCCCGCTTGTGCAAGCCTGCATGCTCTGAGGCTACCGGAAGACACACTGCCAGATGCATTGGTCAGTGTTTAAGATTTGTGAATCATCAATTAGGATAGTCTTCAGAATTTCATCCGAGATTGGGCTTTGTTTATTACAGTGTGCATTTTCCTCTGTGTCTATCTACTGCTTAAAAATGCAAGTGACAGACACAACCCCCATCTCCAATTCTTAAGAAACTCGCAGAATGATGTGGCATTGTGCAATTAGAATTATTACTAGTGTTGAACTGGTATTGTCCTAAACTCACCTGGGGAGTGAAAAGAAGAAGGGGTGATTTGTTGAAAATCTTACAACTCAGTGGTGAAACTTAAATTGAAATCTAGAAATTGCCTTTTTAATTGTATCCTCCAGTATTATAGATGTTGGACGCTACTGTATCATACTCTGAAGGTAAAACCTCTGTACCTGCTTTATGATACGGAGTATTGACTGTGCTTTGTCAGAGCTGTTTTTAATGATGTTATTCTAGAATGTTTTCTTTTCAGATGATGATTGAGAAGCTAATAAGAAAAAATGGTGCCAGGTATCACTAGAGTAACAGAATTTTGCTGTTTTCTTGGGTTTGTTCTTGTTTTATTACCCCTCCCCCCCCTTTTTAATGGAGTGTGCTGGATGTCTCTATAATTTTGTTCAGATGACCGTAGAACCTGGAAAAACTGTTGCTGCTATTGATGCATAATATACTGTTATTATTGGTCTTTTTATATAAATACATATATATATGTATTTTTTTAAAATTTTTGGAAACTTTAGCTGTGCTGTCAACTTTGGAAAATATATCCCAGTTCTCTGTTAAATTGGCATTGTACAGAAATTAATAGCCATATTGGTCTAGAAATATTAAACTTAGTTTTTTTCCATGTGTACAGGGGTAACACACTGTCTTAAATATGTAAGGTCTTATCTACGTGGGTTTGATTACAGAAACTAATAAAGTATTCTCTGAATAATGAAACAAAAAAGAAATCTAGGATGCATGATTTCTGAGTCTCTGCTCTCTAGGCAGAGATTAGTTCTGACAGCCTCGCTCAGATTAGATACGGCAGGTGCATACAGTATTATCAGAATACTGTGGGGTGCCAGGTGATTAGAATTTTCTGTCCTTGCTAATTCTAGGAAATAGGTCACACCAATGACTGAAAGGTCAGTTCTGATTTAGAGAAAAATAGACCCTGTCGATTAAATATGAGGGTGAAGTTGTAACGCTTTGAATGAAGATGCTAATAAATGTAAAATTAAAAAAAGAAAAAAGATGTTGGTGCCGGGCATGATGGCGCATGTCTTTAATCCAAGCTATTTTGGAGACTGAGGCAGGAGGATCAAAAGTTCCAGGCCACCTTGGGTAACTTGGTGAGATGCTGCCTCATAATGAAAAAATAAAATACAATGAAAATAGAAAGGGCTGGGGATGTAACTTAGTTGTAGAGCACCCCTGGATTCAATCCCCAGAAATGAAAAAAGAAAAAAATCTGAAGCCCTATCGGTTATCCAAAGGCAGCCTGAATTGATTCAAATGTAGCCATTGGCTTCTCTTTTTCATAACCTTCCTTCCTACCTATCCTTCTCTTGACTTTCCCTTCCACCCATTCAACCATTTATCTCTTGGATTTGGTGGAGAGGTGACATCCTCTTCCTAGAATCCCTCTGGGAGTAGTCTTCAGGTCACCGTATTCCCTGACGAATGATCAGCATTGGGGCCTCCTTAATACGACATGCCCTTGGCAGTCCTCCAGTGAAGGCATGGGAAAACGTCAGGAAGGAAATGGGCCTGAACTGGAGGGAAAGTCAGGCTTACTTCCCAGGGAGCCATTAAATATTGATGGAGAGCCAGGGCCAGGAGGATTTATGCCCATTGCTGAGAAGATTTTGCAACCCAGACTGAGATATGTGTCCTTCGATCTCCTAAATCCAGGTGGTGTTTCCTGGGCTAGGCAGAGGCTGTCTTGAGCTAGGAGAGACCGAAAGCCAAACCAAACTGGAGACTTCTCTTCCTTCACAGTTAACTTGATTCAGCCAATTCCACGATCTAAACTCAGACCTATTAAGCCCCAGATTCAGTTCTTCTGGGAAATGCCATCTGCTGGGGGTACTTATTTCTGGGCAGCCAAAGTCCTATTAATTCTATTTTAGTGTAGTTGATAAGTGCACGACTCCTATTACCTCTAACCTGGTCTGCAGTCCCAAAGGGTGGGGTCAGGCATTTGCCACCATTAAATCTACTCTCTTCTTACATGTTCTGCCCCTCGCCTCAGCTGGCAGCCACTTTGCACACACACCTGGCCCCTCCCTTGGTTTTCAAGGCATTACACAACTTAATCACCCACCTGGATTTTCATATGCAGTCTATTCATTGTATCAAGTGTGTCCTAAGTTCAACATTTGCCAGAGGAGACAAGGAAGTCTAATAGGAAATGGGTTCCTTAGGATCTTGTTTACGTCGTAAGTTGAACTGGAGCCTTCTGTTGTCAGAGTTGTTTATTTTTTAATGACGTGCACATAGGCTTGCCTTTCTGACTCCTTATTTTGTGTTTTTTTGTTTTGTTTTGTTTTGTTTTGTTTTGGTACTGGGGATTGAACCCAGGGGCACTCCACCACTGAGCCACATCCCCAGCCCTATTTTGTATTTTATTTAGAGACAGGGTCTCACTGAGTTGCTTAGGGCCTCTGTAAGTTGCTGAGACTGGCTTTGAACTTGTGATCCTCCTGCCTCAGCCTCCCAAGTGCTGGGATTACAGGCAGGCGCCACTGCACCCGGCTTGACTCCTTATTTTGAATGCCGTGTTGTCAACATCCTCCCCTAGAATAAATTTCTATCCTTTCTCAAGCCAGTGGGATGAAGCCACATGACAGTTCGGGCTGGTTCATCTGTTTAGTGCAGCCAGTGACTGAAGCAAGGCCACCTTCCCAGCATTTCTTTGGCCCAAATGCACGGGAACATTCTTCTTAGGAATGTGATCCTGGCAAGGGAGCTTCTAAATTTCTTACGGATTTCAGGAGTCCCTGATCACAGGCACCAAGACTGGGGGATCACACCTGCGGGTCAAATTCTTGTCCAAATCCAGGAAAGCTGGCTTTCTGGCTACAGACTCCGGGAAACCATAAAGGACAAGCAGGGAGAAACCACAAAGGACAAACAGGGGCGAGGCATGGAGAAGAGGGTGGGGAATCCACATGCTGAAGCCAAACACAGAGGTGACATCCTTGATTTCTCTCTCCTTATAACCAATCTCTCAGCAGGTCCGGTCAGTCCCACCCCTGGGTGGAGCATGTCCCAACGCCATTTCCATAGCTCTACCTTCACTGTGGTCTTCCCAGCCCAGCCTCTGCCATCTCCCACCTGGTCAACCAGAATGCCTTCTGGAACTTATTCTGGGCACTTTTTTTTCTTGCTGTGTTTTAATTGATTCTCCATGCAGAAGACAGAGAACCCTTTCACCATGACAAATGAGGCCACATGGCTGTTGCGGGAACCACAAAGTCCTGGGTGTTCTGGTTTCTGCTCACTTCTTCAAAGTCTCCTCGCTCCCCTCCCCCACAGTCACTGGGCTCTGGCCACCGGGCCTCCACCCCACTCCTGCCTGCAAGTTTTGAAGCCTTGAGGCTTTCCTGCCTACAGTTCCGTCTTGCTGCAGTGCTCCTCCCAGCTTCTCCATGTGCCTGGTCCATTTGCATGTTGCAAGATGTCACTTAAGTGTCCTCTCCTCCAGAAGGCTTTCTCATTGTCTGAAGTAGCAATACTGCCAGGTGACATGGAACTACTGAAGAGTAAAGTCCCTACATTCATTGCTTCTGTAACTTTTCTAGCATTTATATTAATCTAAACCCATCTCATTTATTAATCTGTTTACTTTTTTTCCAACTCTCACACGAGTATGACGCAGGAGACATTTCTAGGTAGATTTGCGCTGACCAGTATGGTGACCACTAGTGTCCCATGTGGCTATTGAGAACTTGAAGTCCTGCTAGTTTGAATTGAAATGAGCTATACAAATAAAATGCACAACAAATTTTGGAGACATAGCATGAAAATAAGAATGAAAAATTTTTTAAAAAAATTATTTTTGGTTGTTGATGGACACAATACATTTATTTATTTTTTTATTTTTATGTGGTGCTGAGGGTCGAACCCAGTGCCTCACGCATGCTAGGCAAACGCTCTACTACTGAGCTATAACCCAAGGCCCTGGAAAATCTTTTTAAAAAGTGTTTTAATGTGGCTACTGTGGATTCTAAATTGCATACATGGCGCACATTATATTCCTATTAGACAGAACTAATCTGGATCATCATAAACTCTCCTCGATGTGCATTAAATACTTGTTTACTGAATGAATGTTTTATTTGCTTCTACTTTCCCTTTGAAATTTGCCAAAGATAAGTGGCTTCTAGAATTGTCAACTGTTCTTCATTCTTTGTTCCATCTGTTTTGAATTAACAGAAAGACAAAGCAAAACTCAATACCACCACCACCAACATCAGCAAAAGAAATCCCACCCAGGGCAGTGGATGCAGCTCAGTTGTAGGGCACTTGCCTGCCTAAGGAGACCCTGGGTTCAATCCCCAGTGTTGAAGGAGATAACAAAACATGCTAAGCCCCCAAATAACAGAAGAAATCCCCCTTCAGCAGCAATCCCTGGAAGGGAAGCTGGGGAGGAGAGCAAGTGGGTGTCCCAAGTGATGGCAGGAGGGAGGCAGCATGTTTGAAAGGCAGAGGTCTCTCCTCAGGCTGAGAAGGTGACACAGCAACTTTCCCAGGACAATCCTGACACAGCAGTAAATCAAGTAAACAAGGCAGATGTCACCAGGACCTGGTCTCAGCAAGTCCTGGTGTGGAACTCCCTTATCATGAGAGCCAAGGAGCTGAGGGGACGTCCCCTCTTTGGCCCGCCCACCTGAGAAGCCCGTCCTCCTTCCTGGGAGGGATTGAGAGACTGGCAGAAGCTGGAGAATCAGCATGTGGTGGGAAGGGAAATAACTCCAGGGACCAAAAAGAGCCCTAATGATTTCTTTTCAGTCCTCCTTTTAAGGGCCTCCAGAGGCAGAGGGGGATTGAAACTTCAAACAAGGGAGGAGTAAAAACTCAGCCCAACTATCTAATTAATCCTGGGGAGTCTGGCTCACAATTCAATCCAAGAAAATTTACTTAAGTACGAAGAGTTTAATAAACTCTGAAGACAGAGGCCCCACCCTCATTCCTAGGGTAGGGCGGTGGGTGGGGAGGCGGGAAGAAGGAGATAGGGCCTGGAGCTGACAGAGCAGGGGACAAAAGAGCCCAGGGCCAGGGTGGGGTAGGCCCAAGACTTTGCTCTTTCCCAGATCCCAGTCTTCCATTCTCACTCTCATTTTTTTCCCCTCATGCTGGGGGTGGAACCCAGGGTCTCATGTGTGCCAGGCATGCCACATCCCCAGCCCCCAGCCTCACCTTCTTTCGAATACCATTCACACACCATTCATGCATTCTGCAAAAACTGAGTGTCGCCAGGGCTGTACATTGAGTATAATTTTGAACAAGATATGTAAGATCTCCAACTTCTTGAAACTTACATTCTAGTGGAAGAGCAAACAATTAAAAATTAAGCAAGGAAACTATAAACTGGGAATTTCTGTGAAGCTTTAAGGAGTGCCCTGTGAGAAAGATCTCTCTGAAGAGTGTATTCCACAGTGTTACAACCACATCAATGTTTATAGTAGCACAATTCACAATAGCTAAGCTATGGAACCAACTTAGGTGCCCATCAACAAATGAATGGAAAAAGAAATTGTGATATGTACACACAATGGAATATTACTCAGTCATAAAGAAGAATGACTTTATGCCAATCACTGGTGAATGGATGGTTCTGGAGACTATCATGCTAAGTGAAATAAGTCAATCCCCCCAAACCAAAGGTGGAATGTTTTCTCTGATATGTGGGAGCTAACCCCCAACAAGAGGAGAGGGGAAGAACAGAAGTTCAGTGGATTAGACAAAGGGGAATGAAGGGAAGAAAGGAGAAGGCTGGTTGTGGTGGTTGAGAGAGAGGGAGGTGGTCTCTTCCTCTGTTAGCAGGTCAGGATCTAGGATGAGTCCTCCTTTGATGGCAGTGGGTAAGTCTTGTCTGCCTTGGCAAATATGCAGCCCTAGTTGGTGTCTGGTTCCAAGATAAGGAGATAATGTTATTTACTGATCTTTCTTTGCCTTGGCTCCCCGGCCTCCTAACCTGCTTCCTCTTACCATCAAATCCAATATCCTCCCAGTGAGCCTCAAAGCCTTCAGAAGGCCCCGGTCTCCACACTCCTTTTGCAGGGTTCTGACTCTGTCCCCTGTAGGTGACCACAGCTACACGGAGCAGTTCACTACCCCAAACTCTGCAGCCTGTGAGGTTCTGGAATCCCTGCATGGAATGCCCACCCCCCTCACCTGCCTTCCTAACCCACACCTTCCCTTCTGGATGGCTGGAACAGCACCTCTCCAGGAAGCCTGGGTCTCTGGGCTGGACCAAAGGCCCGGCTTGGATTCCAGCCGCTCTCCTGTACACTCTGCCATCGAGGTTATGTGTTTGTTATGACGCCTTTTTAATTATGGTAGTTTTGACTCCTGGCTTCTAGTCTAAGGAAGGTCTGAACTTGACCCTGGCCAGGTTATTTAACTACTTGATACTTCAATTCACTCACTTATAAAAGGGGACAAGATAATATCTTCTTTGTAAATGTGCCAGGTAGATTAAAGGTATTAAAAATACTAAAAATATGTTAAGCATATGTTAATGTCATTTTAAAGGTATTATTGTTGTACCCAAAGAAAATAAAATCATCCAAGCCGATCACGTAAAGCCAAAAGAAGCCTTTATTTTAGCTGGCCAGCGACAATCGCCCTTACTCCTAAAAGCGGTGTGCGGGGAAAATCTCTCATTAATTCTTTCATTGCCAACTTTTATAGGGTGCGGGAAGGGATTGGGGTGGGGCTATAGGGAGGGGAAGGGATTGGGGTGGGCTATAGGGAGGGGATTTGGGATTGGGTGGGGCTGACTCTCCAGATCGAGCTGGAGAGTCTCCCTGGGGAACACAAGATTTTAATCTGTTTTCTGTTGTTATAACATTACATATTAAGAATGCATGTTAAAATATATGTTGCAATGCTTTGCATAGTGCACATATTAAATACATGTAGCTGTTATTTTGGTTATCATCCCTTATCATACTAGTCCGCGAGCCCCTTAAGGGCAGTGACTTATTCAATATCCAATATGCTGGGTCTATATCTCTCTCTTTTCAATGTTGGTTTTGCCACTTGAAGTGTTTTATATTCACAAAGTCTTGGTGAAGTTATAACTCAATTCAATCTTTTTTTTTTTTTTTTAAATCTTTTGTCTTCAGTTGGAAGATAAAAAATATGTTTACAGATTTCTCAACCTTGGGCCATGGTCCAGCCCCAGGGGACTGACCAGGAGTCATTATTTCTGTGATAAGTGAGGTCCTTCGTACCTGCCCTGGTCTTTTCCCACTGGTTGACCTCCCTTTGTCCATGTAGAGATTCCTTCCTGTTTTAATTACCTCCTCGCTCCACTCCTGGGATCTTTGAAGATTTTTGAAGGATGGAGGAGTGTGGGGGAAGAGGAGTCTGTATGTAGGTTGGGGAAAAATCAACTTTCTGAGACACAAAGAAAGATGAGGTTGTGTGGTGTGTTGAAGGGCCTGGAGGCTGGGAACTCTTTCCCTGCATCGGAGCACCCACCTGACCCCTAAGGCAGAGACAGCAATCATTCCTTTTATGTTTTTGTTGGAGCATTTGGAAGTCCTGAGAATAGGGGTTCATTCATCACGAAAGGGCTCAGATGAGTGGGGAGAGAGATTAGATGAAGTAATTACTGTGACTGTATTTTCCAAACTTACATAGAGCACACTATTGCTCAAGAGATTGTTTTTATTCTGATTTGCAATTTAAGTATATGGAAAGTCATGCAAAGATACAAAACAGTGAAATGGCCTTGAATGAAGTGTCCTTATTAAAGACCTACTCAAAAGAAACAAAAGTAATAAAAATGTTAGGGCTTGTCAAGTTTCCCAATAAGGAAGGTCTGATTCAAGTCTTTTGCCACTTTTGCACCCAGTTGTGTGGTTTTTTTTTTTTTAACCCCTTGTTGATTTCTAAGAGTTCTTTAAAATTTCTGACTGATTGCAAATACACTTCCTGACTCAGTGGTTTGCTTTTTCAATGTTTTTAAGGGTGTCCTTTGCTGAAGAGAACATTTAATTTTTTTCCACATTTTTATTGGTGCATTATAGTTGTACATATTGATGGGATTTGTTGTTATATATTCATATATGCACACAATATAACAATATAATTTGGCCAATATCACTCTCCAGCACTCTCTAGCTCCCTCTCTGCCTTCCACCCCTTGGATCATTTCCTTTACTATTCTGCCTTTGATTTTTAGGAGACCCACCCAAACCTTGTTTTCCTTTTTCCTCTCTAGCTTCCACATGTGAGAGAAGACATAAGACCCTTGACCATCTAAGTTTGGCTTATTTCACTTAATATCATGGTCCCTGGTTCTATCCATTTACCTGCAAATGATATAATTTCATTTTTCTTTATGGCTGAATGGAACTCCATTGTGTATATGTACCACATTTTCTTTATCCGTTCATTCGTTGGTGGACTCCTAGGCTGATGGTTCTATTGTTTGGCTATTGTGAACTGTGCTTGCTCTAAACATGGGTGTGCATGTATCACTGAGGTAGGATGACTTTAATTCTTCAGTACAAATACAGAGGAGTGGTATTGCTGGGTCATATGGAGGTTCCACATCTAGCATGCCTTTTTTTTTGTTTGTTTGTTTTTGGTACTAGGGGTTGAACCCAGGGACATTTGGCCATCGAGCCACATCCCCAGCCCTGTTTTATATTTTATTTAGAGACAGGGTCTCACTGAGTTACTTAGGTCCTCTCTAAGTTGCTGAGGCTGACTTTGAACTCGCGATCCTCCTGCCTCAGCCTCCCAAGTGCTGGGATTACAGGCATGTGCCACCCCGCCTGGCTCTAGCATGCCTTTTGAGGTACCTTCTAGCTGATTTCCACAGTGGTCGTACTAATTTACAATCCCTAAAACAGTATAAAAGTGTTCCTATTTCTCCACATTCTCTCCAGCATTTTTTATTATTTGTATTGAATCTCAGTGTAGTTTTGATTTGAATTTCCCTAATTGCTAACGATGTTGAACGTTTTTTTCATGTATTTATTGGCCATTTGTATTTCTTCTTTTGAGAAGTGTCTGTTTAATTCAGAACATTTAAATTTTAATGGAAGTCTGTGTTATCAATTTTTCCTTTATGTATTGTGTACATTTGTGGTGTGTGTGTGTGTGTGTGTGTGTGTGTTTTGACATAGTAGATGAGTGCAATCACATTGGAAGACATCTTGGTCATATATACTGAAGCTGAACATAAGTTTAGCCTATGCTTTAGCCATTTCATCATAGACTTATACTCAACAGGAATGTGTAGAAATGTGCATCAAAACACAAAACTGCTTACAGCCATCTTATGCATATCAGCTGCAAATTGGAAACAACCCACTTGTCCTTTAATAGTAGAATAGAGCAGCACGTGGCAGATACACTCAATGGAAACAACACAACAATGAAAATGAGAATAAATGATTATTGCATGCAAAATCACATATGAATCTCACCATATAAGATTGAGCAAAAATAATCAGACAGAAAAGAGACCCAACAATGAAGTTTAGAAAAATTAATCTGTGGTGAAGGAAGTCAGGTACTGGTTACCTGCAAAAGAGGTGAGGGCAGAGCTTGATTAGAAAGGAGCAGATTGAGTCTTTGGGGGTGTAGATAATGTACATATTGATCTTGGTATCCGCTTAATGCTGGTACATATTTGTAAAAATTCATCAAGTGTCAAAGATTTGATTGTCCCAAAAAAAGTTCAGAAAAAAATATGCCAGTTAACAAAATATTTGAGTTGTGATTTTTGTGTTAGGGATCGATTAATTAATTAATTATTAATTATTGCTTAGCTTATATATGTGTGAAGAACTCCACTTCCTAAGTTTTTGAAATGTTTACTGATCTGATTCATTTAAATATTTTGCAGGAATATTAGAATTTCTTTGAAAAGTCCATGATTTATGGAGTCTAGTGTATTTAAATTTTACCTAGTCTCAGAAAATACCTGGAGTAACCAGGTGTGGGTGGTGTGCATCTGTAATCCCAGAGCCTTGGGAGGCTGAGGCAGGAGGATTACAAGTTTTGGGCCAGCCTCAACAATTTACCAAGACCCAAAGCAACTTAGTGAACACCTGTCTCAAAATAAAAAATAAAAAGGGCTGGGGTGTAGCTTAGTGCTAAACTGCTTCTGAGTTCAATCTCCAATGCCAAAAACAAACAAACAAACAAACAAACAAACAAAAGTAAAAAAGAAATACAAGGAGTAGAATTAGGTAGGCAACCTCTATGATCCCTTTAGGTCCTAAGATATAATAACTTATCTGAGATCATTTTTGATTAATATCTATCTATATAATGATTTGATTATAAATGTAACGAGTATAAATACTTGGCATGAGTTCTCTTTTCTTCCTAGCTGTCATGAACTGAACAGCTCTCCTCAGCCACACCCTGCCGCCATGATGTTCTAATCACTCAGGCCCAGAGCAATGGAATTGGCTGTCCATGGACTGCTTTCTCTGAGCCAAAATAAATCTTTTCTCCTCTAAGTTTCTCTTGTCAGATATTTGGATCACAGTGACAAAACGATAACTCCCCTTTGAGGAGCTATGTATTTAAAATGCAGGGGAGAAACGAAAGGCTTGGATTCCATGTCTGACTCCACTACTGACCATTGTCAGGCAGGTTTTCACTTTTGTGGCCTCATTGTCTCCTCTGAAGTACGGGGGATGAAATTAGAGAACTGAGGCACCTCGAATTCTAATCTAAAACCTATGACAAATTACCCAATATTCTCAAAACAGATGAATACTGCATTGTCACCCATAAAAGAAACCTCATGACCTACCCATGTGACATTTTTTTTCTGTACTACCAAAGATTTCTGTTCAGACGTGATGATAGAACAAATCGAGTTGGGGCCTTACTTGCACATGCATAGTAATTACTTTAACTAGATAATTAAAAACAAAAGAAAAAATATAAAAGACAAAAGAGCAGAATATTTATGGAAATATTCCTCCCACCATTTTACAATTCTCCACCTACTGTTTGTTGACAAGATTTATAGTTAACCTAAAAATGTTCTTAGATTAAATTCACCAAGTCAACATTCCTTTAAGATTCTTGAAAAATATATTTTCTTTGACTCTATGTACCAAATAAAGTCTCTCAGGAAAATATTTTCTGTACTAGGAGCCAAAACTTAAGAAAATCTACTTTATTATATAAAAACACTCTATTTAAAATAGGGTCATGGAGGGCAAGGGAAAATATTATTCACATCTATAAAATCAAAGATATTTGCAAAAATTGTAACACAAGTTACTGTAGCTAGGCCAGTCATTTAAGAGTGAGTGCACTCTTAAAAATATTAAACAACACCTATGTCTTTATGGTAAAAATTGTAAAATTATGCACGTATTGTACAAAGTATTACCTGATGTTTTAGTCAGCTTTTTGTCACTGTGACCAAAAGACTTGGTAGTAAAATAGAGGAGGGAAAGTTTATTTGGGGCTCACAGTGTCAGAGGTCTCAGTCTATAGATGACTGACTTCATAGCTCTGGGGTTGAGGTGAGGCAGAACATCATGGCAGAAGGGTGTGGAGAAGGAAAGCAACTCAGGACATGGCAACAAGGAAGCAGAGAGAGCTCTGTTCACCAGATACAAAATATATATCCCAAAGGCACATTGCCAGGGACCCACCTACTCCAGCCACACCCTTCCTGTCTACAGTTACCACTCAGTTAATCCCTAATCAGAGGATTATTGCACTGATTAGGTTAAGCCTCTCATAATTCAATCATTTCACCTCTAAGTTTTCTTGCATTGCCACCTGCATGAGCTTTTGGAGGACACCTCAGAGCTAAACTCTAACACCAAAAAAATATGTTCCATATTGGAAACATCAAAACCACTGACCCTAGCCGGGCGTGGTGGCGCATGCCTATAATCCCAGCGACTTGGGAGGCTGAGGCAGGAGGATCGAGAGTTCAAAGCCAGCCTCAGCAATTTAGCGAGGCCCTAAGCAACTCAGTGACACCCTGTCTCTAAATAAAATACAAAATAGGACTGGGGATGTGGCTCAGTGGTGGAGTGCCCCTGGTACTGGTTCAATCCCCACCACCAACAAAAAAAAAAAAAAAAAAAAAAAAAAAAAAATTAACTGACCCTATTTCAGGACCGCAAAAAGATGTAAAGTTCTGAAAATCAGGTCAACAATCATCCAGGAACTGAAGATTTCTTCAGATGGTACTAATTCTCAAACAGCCCTACCAAAGTTGAAGCATTGGATTCTGTTAGTCAGAAATTCCAAACAGACAGTTCTGTCAAACTCAAAAGCTGTTTTGTTTCCAAAAATTAATAAATAAATAAACTCAACAACTTGTGTGAAGTCATGAATAATAATAAAAATATTGTCCTTTGTTATAAGGGCAATAACTTGCAGAATGTTTTGAGTTTTCTGTTTTTGGAAGTGTTAACTAGATTTATAATGAATTTGCATTTTTTTTTTTGCAGAAAGGATTCCAAAGATTTGAATCATCATATTTTTCAAGGAGCTTTTCTATATATTATTTGCCCTGCAACTTACATGCTGAATGAACTGATACATGAATAAAATGAATGAATAAGTCAACACACTATTCGTGTGTGTGTGTGTGTGTGTGTGTGTGTGTGTGTGTGTGTGTTCCGTGCTAGGGTCATAGCAGTGAAGAGCCAGACCCACTTCCTGATCTGATGGGTGTTTAGTGTTCTGATAGGGGAGCCAGACCTTAAACAACTAATATAGGGCATTGAGTGTTAGGAAGGGGACACATGGTCCAATCTAGGGTGGGTAACCTTGCCTGGGGGATTGTCAAGAGATGAAACAGAGATGAGTTCAAGGTTGCCAAAAACAGTGGGAAAAGAGAGACTCCTAGACGGAAAACAGCACATTCCAAAGCTACAAGAATAGAGGGCAATATGTTGCTTTAGAAGAAAAAAAGAATCCAAGTGTTTGGACAAGAGAATTTGAGGAGATCTAGCAGCTGTTAGAGGTGGGCAGTCCTGTTTGTTCTATTAAGGATACTGGACTTCACCCGAGAGCAACAGAAAACCACTGGAGGTTTTAAGCAAATGCATTAATCATATTTGTGTTTTAAAAAAGTTACACTGGAGTAGGAAGAACTCTTTCATTTTGGTAGGACCTGGGGATTAGAAGTAGAGGTGGATCTAGACCCTAACTCTCTGGGGACCTGGTGCCTTATCACCCTAAATCCTTTGCTCTTTGTTGATGTCAAACTAAGTAAAAAAAGGAATTTGATGAAGAAGTGAACTGTAAGAGCACAGCTGTCCCCTTGTCCTTTGCTGGCACTACTCCACCCGCTGGAGAGGAGGGCTGCCTCCGTAAATGGGCTCCTGGCAAACCCCTTTCAGAGGATCCCAGGCCGCAAGGCCGACGTCTATAGCAGGAAGGTTTGATCCTTTCATTAATTTTATCTAGAAACACTTTTTCTGCAAGAGCAAAACCCCCACATGTCCTGGGTTCCCATAAGATGCACCTGGGATTCTGGGAAAGGGCAAACGTCCCTTGGAGAGTCATATTCTGGCCTTTTCCCAGAATGCAGCCCCAGTGAACTGAAAGCAGGTATTTTCCTGGACAGACAGTTGGTATTTGAGAGGGGTCAGGTCAGGGAGAACAAAAAGGAAAATGGGAAAGCAGAAAACAGTTGTGGAAATGCCACTTCTTGAAAGTGCACTCTGCGCCCTGTTTCTGATTCTTCAAATCCACCAACTCCTGAGCCCTCGCAAATTTCCCTTCTGTCCCCACTACTCCACTCCTGATCCTGCTCTTGCCTGGGCTGACTCCCCTTTGCAAACCCAGCAGCTTGTTTTTGGTGCTCATCAAAACCAGTTGCCTCTGCTCTAAAATCCCTTGGCTTTCCAATTCACTCACCCTGGGCTGTGTGTTCTGGAAATAGTCCAGTGGATTTTTATAGCCCTTTCAGTCGACATTTACCCTTTCATAGAATTCCAAGTGGGTCTTATGGGAACCTAAAATTTGCAGAGGTTTTGCTCTTTGGGGTTTATTCATTTGATCCTTCTCTTCAGTGGAGGAGAAACTTGTCATTCTCTTCTCCATGGCTTGGTTGACACCTGTCATTTGGGTTCTCCTGTTTCTCCATCGTCAGATGGTTTTCTTGCTTCTCACCCTGTTAAATGCTGGCATTCCTTTGGATTCTAGTTGTAGCTGCATATGCTGAGCATTGCCCTCAACTCCCATGCATCATTTACTTAACTAACATAATAAATGTACATATTCACAGGGTCCAGTGTGATATTGCAACACCAGTACACAATGTGCAGCAGAGCAGGATAATTAGGGTATCCACCACCTCAAACATTTATCATTTCTTTGTGTTGGCAGCATTCAAAATGCTTTCTTCTAGTTATTTTGAAATATGCTAGTGAGCTATAGTCACTCTACTGTGCTATAGAATGATAGACATTAGTGCTTCTATTTTTATTCTAGTTAATGATTTCTGAATATGTATCTCCAACTCCTCTACCTTCTGGGCTCTAGACCTAGACTGTCAGTAATTGCTTACTTGATTTCTTTACCTCAATGACCTAAAATTGTCATATGCCACAAATTCAATAGCATATTAATTATGCCTAAGTATCCTCTTTACTCCTGATCAAAATCCCACTCTTCTGACACTTCCTGTCTTAGTTCATGGTACCAATAGCTGTCTAGGTTTCCATTCAGAGACCTGGGGTTCACCTGGAACTCTTTCCTATCCTTCACCTAACAGTTTGATGTTATAAAGTCCTGTTAACTCCACATCCGGGATTTTTCTTGCTAGTACCATTCTCCATCACCCATGACCTTATTTTTTAAAAATAAGTCCAAATTTTCCCTGTGCCAGTGCACAGAGGAAGCACTCAATGTGTATATAAGTTCATGCTTCCTCTTCTTCATTCTCTTCTTTCTAACCTCTTTCCAGTCAACTGATTAAAGGTGTAGACAAAGTCCAACTCTTATTTTTTCCCAGCTGAGCCAGATCAAACGGACACAGCGGGCTCTGAGAAATAGTAATAAGAACGAAAGATCAAGGGCTGGGAGAACAAAGAGCACATTGAGTTTTTTTTCAGCGGGGGTGATGGAATTGCACCACCCCCAAGTGCTTGCTCAGAAAATAACAGTCATGCTTTCTAGCCTAATCCCGTCTTACACTTTCCAGAGTGCGGGCCAGCTGGGGTTAACAGCATCGTGGTGAATGAGCCCAGTGGTGTCCCTGTGTGCTGGTGTGAGCTGGGGAGGGTTTTTGGGGGAAAGGGGAGAGGCACTGTCTCTCTTTGGGAGGGGGAGCAGGGCTGGAGTTGGGCTGTTGACCCCTAATGCAGACTTCATCAACCTTTTCTCTAAAGGTAGTATTTTAGGCTTTGTGGGTCCCACGTCTCTGTTGCACCTACTCAGTTCTGTCGTTGCACAAAAGCCTCTATAGACGATGCATAAATGAAGGAGGGTGACTGGCTCCAGGACAACTCTATCTGTGGGCACTGGATTTCTTATGCTTTCCACGTGGCATAAAATGTTATTCTTTTTGATGTTTTCCCAACTGTGTAAAAGGTGAAAACCACTCTCAGTGCTTGGGCTAAGAGGGCAGTAGGCAGGATTTGACGGGCAGGCTATAATGGAGTTCCCTCCCCCGTGCCGATCACATCGATCACATCGATCCTCTCTGCACTGCTCAGAGTAGCTGGATTTGGAGTGGAGCAGACAGAGGTGCAGACCTCAGGGTATGATCATAGCTGTCCTCGCCTACTGAGTGCCACCGGGGTGCCAGGCTCTTTGTTCAGCACTGGGGACACACCATCTTATTTCTCACAACAACCGGGCAAGAGAGGAACGAGGGTCCTCCCTCTGTACAGGAGTTCAAACTGCTCCTCCAGCAACTGTCAGACTCAGGCCTTTGCCAGGTGTCTGTCTCTGAGGGGCACCTTCTCACCACATCCTACTGCTTTCTTCCCATGCTGGGGAAATTTAATGTAATGAATCATGTTTTTTCAAGAACAAGAATTATTTCTATCATAAAAGGGCTCATTTTCCAGAAAAAAAAAAAAATTGGGGACAAGGAAGACCAGAGAATAGATGTTGCTGTGCCATCATCGCCAGCGGTGGGAAGATTGGCCCAGAATCCGTTCCTGCTGAATACACTTGGATTGCTTTAGCTAGTTCTTTTCTCCAGGAATTTGGAGGAATGCAGATAATCCTCTCACTCTCAAGACCCTGCCCCTCCACAGTCCTCACTACACACACACACACACACACACACACACTCTCCTTAGGCCTTTGGTGTGAACATTAGACTCCTCTAAGTAATCCATTTGGCATCAGTATCAGGTGTCAACCTGTCATTCTTCCCCCATTCCTCTGCCTGAACAATGCCAAGGTGGGCGATCCCCACCTTAGGAATCACTGTGTGCCCATCTCCCCGCCGCTTCACTGGTTTCTCCCTTGGACACTGGGCCCCTCCGAGCCCCACAGTCACAGTACAGGCACTGGGGGGCTGGGGCTGCGGCTTTCAGCTGCTCCCTCTGCGGTTCTGGGGAGTCTACTCCTAGCCTTGCTCCTCCGCCCTGCCCCCACCCGCCCCACCCTCTGCTTCCTCCCTGACCTCATAAGCTAGTTCCCTCTCCAAAAACTGGGGTGTGACTGTCACCAGGGCAGCCACAGCTGCAGTCCCTGGGGAAATAAGCTCAGTGGAGGGTGATGCAATTAAGTTGGGGGCGGGGGCCGGAGCTGGAGGTCTGGTGAGGGAGAAAGGAGACACACAAAAGGCAGTTGAAAACATCTGACAGCTAGGAGAGGGCGCCCTGCTGGGCCTGGAGGGCACCTTGTCTCCTTCTCAGCGGTGCCTGGAGATCTGCCAGCTCCTGAGTGGGCCAGTCTGTGTGTGGGCACACGCATGTGCTACCGGGGATTGAACCCAGGGTTTTGCAAATCCTAGGCAAATGCTCGTTACATCCCCAGGTCAGTTTATTTCAGATAGGATCTGTATTCAGACAGGATCTGGATAAGTTGCTAAGGCTGGCCTTGACCTTGCGATCCTCCTGCTTGGTTCCTATAGGTCTTTGTGTCTGAGTCACCTCTCCTATGTGACTTTCAAATCACCCTCTGCCCTGAGATGAGGGTAATGGCCTTTGGTGGACACCAAGTTGGACAACAGGAAGGACAGCTTGAACCTCAGGGCAGAAGGATCTGAAGGCCTGTGTATTTAAGTCACTTAGCTTTCATCTGAGCCTCCAGATGAGACTGAGTTAGGGTAATGTGATCTACATTTGGAAAACAAATTTAAACATTTATTCCTCCCATCTTCCATTACTAGAGTTACATTTGCTCACTGCATAAAACTTGGACAACACAGAAACAGAAATATAATAAGATAACCCATTTTTCCACAATTGGGAGGAAACCTCTCCTAGCATGCTGGGGTACTTCCTTTTGCTCTTCGTTCAAAGCCCATCTTTGTCTCTATCTCACTGTAACATGTGATATCTAGCATTTGATATCCTGCTCCCTTGGTGCACTGGCATTCTTTTCTGAGTATTTCCCATTAAAATTCTTCCACTGGGCACTGTGAAGTGTACCTGTAATCCCAGCACTTGGGAGGCTTAGTCAGAAGGATCACTTGAGTCCAGGAGTTTGAGACCAGCTTGAGCAAAATAGTGAGATCCCATTTCCAAAAAAAAAAAAAAAAAAAAATAAGAGTCCAAAGCAGTGATCAAAATTTAAGGAATAGATATTTGCCTTCAAAGACTAAGACAATGTTCCTGTCTTGGAATTAATAATAATTAGCACTGAGAACATCCTGCCGAACACTCCCTGCTACACTTTTCCTGTCTGAAAGTTTATCAGGAATGCAGGTGGATTGACCACCACACATGTGGGGGACAGGCTCCCCAGGTGAGACTTGTAGGCATGGCATGGGCAGGAAGTTGGGGGTGGGAGGGGCGCAGAGGATGCTCTCTGAAAACCCCCACCCTTGACCAGAGAAATTCCTTTTGAGAGAGTGTCAAGTCACCTGACAACTGGGGCCAGGCTGAAAACCATGAGGGTCTATGTTTTGATGCTAAAGAAAGCAAAATAATTCAACATGAGCTCTGAAAAATAAACAAAACAAAACAAAACTGAATTGGATCAGGACGTTTTGTCTGTTTTCCTGACGGTGCCAACACGATTCTTCCACATCATCACTTATTTTCCTGCTTCCCTGGGTTGCCCTTAATCTGGTACAAACTCCAGAACAGATTGCACCCTTGTCCATGGAGATGGTGGCCAGCACAGCACAAAGGCCACCAGCACAGTGAGGTGGCCAGTTCCCAGGGACAGAACACTTGGTGACATTTTGGGTTCTTTGGGAGAACATGGAACAGAGAGTGGGCATAGATGGGAAGGGCAGCTAACAGCAGCTGTGAACCCGGCCCAAGAGACCTGATGTGAGCACCAGGCGGAGCACCTGAGGGGCTCCAGGAGCCAAGTTTCTCAGTTCTGGGGGTCGGCAGGGACTGAGACCACGGGGAGCAGGAAGAAGTGAGGGGAAAATGAGGATAATGACGAGGGACTACCAGCAGGGCCAGATTACCCCAGAGGATTCTCAAAACAAGAAAACCACCTGTTTTCAACCAACAGAATTTAAGATTTAGTATTACACCATCCAGGTATCAACCTGGGGCAGGAGTTGGGTAGGGCTAAGGTGGAGAAGGAGAGGGGGACTTCTGTAATTAGGGACTTAGTAGTGATGAGCGCCTCACCAGTCCTGATTGACAGGGTACAGATTGGAAAGGAGGAAAACGAAGAGAAAGATCGAGAATAAAAGGGGAGAAAGAAAGGCGAACGTGGTGTCCATGTACTAAGTGTCTGCTATGACGTAGCTGCATGGTGGGAACTGGGAATACAGATGAAGCTCTCACACCCTGCCTCATGCCAGAGAAAAGTTGGTCCTTAGACCCCTGCTCATATGATGGCTGGCTGACCTTCTCTGGCTGACCCAGATGATCCTGGGTGAGAGTCCTGCTGAGACAGGCTGCGTACACACATCTGGTTGTGTTTGCTGGGCTCCCTTCAGGAGGAAGCACAGCCTCGAGCTTTGCATGTATATTTAGGTGCCATATAATGAAGTTTCAGTGGAGGATGGACCACGCAGAGTACAGTGGTCCCACAAAATATATGAGAGCTGAAAAACTCCTCTTAAGTAGTGACATCCCAGCCAGCAGAGCACACCTTGTTCTGTCCTTGTGGTGTCCTTGTGGTGACCTTGTGGTGTCGGTGCAGGTGGGAACGCACCTACGGTGCTACCTGTCATGTAAAAGCAAAGCAACACCACGTGAGTTCTCAACCACGGAGGAGGCAGTCGGTTGTGAGAATCAGTAACAAGGGCATTCAGTTTGACAATCGGGCAGGGTTGCAGAAGCTTCAGGGAGGCAATGTCCATTTCAGCTGGGTCTTCAAGGGTAAGTAAGATTTCACAGGTGGAAAAGGTGGAAGGAAATGTTCAGGCTAAGGAATTGGAGGGGAATTCATGGAAATATTCGAGCATGCATTGGGGTCCAGGGAAAAGTGGCTCTTCCTTCCAAGATGCCTTGAAGGGAGGGAGAAGACATGGAGTCATGAGCACAAGGGAAGGTGACAGACCCCCAGGAAGAAGCTCAGCAACTGGCCCGTTGATGGACATTGAGGTGTGAGGCAGCACAGCAGGGTCACAGGACCACGGTGTTCCGGTGAGTCACTCACCTCTCAATTCCATCTCGGTATTGCCATTGACTTTGAGCAAGTTATTTAACCTCTTTGAACCTCACTTTCATGCTGTATAAATTGAAGATAGTGCACCTACTTCTCAGAAGGGGATGCCAGTTAAATGATATCATGTCCAGAAAGTGCTGAACCCGGGCCCATGATCGACCCTCAGTCAAGGTTGCTGCTTCAGGTGGAGCCAAGGAAAGAAACTCAACTGAGCATCAAAAAGTTTCCTATATGGTCATCCATTTCACAAATAGTTATTGGCCACCTACTATATGTTAGACCCTGTGCTGGATGCTGCAAGATATTCAAAGATGCAATCTAAGTGAGGATAATACAGGATAATTTGCAAAGAGGTCAAAGGCTAAGCAGCAGTCCAAGACAAGAGCCATTAGAGCCGTCACCAAAGTTGAGCACCACTGAAGTGTAAATCGGCTTCCAGACTGTGTGTGCTGGGAACCATGTGCTGGAGGACAAAGGGCTGTGAGTTGGGAGCAGGGGAGGTCACGGAGGGTTGTGGTAAACTGGGAAGGTTCCAAAGAATAGGAGGAACAGGAGCCCAACCTGGAACATGGTGAGCATTTGGAGAGGCAGAGGAGCCATCACATTAAATGGCAAAAACACCAGCCATGGAGCAAGGTGAGCTTAGGGGATGGTCTTGGTTGATGGTAGAGGAGTCCTAGGAGGAAAGGCTGAGAAGGAGGGTGGGGCCAGCTTATGGAAAGCCCTGGGCGTCAGGCTCAGAACTTCAATTTCCATTATAGGCAATGTCTTTTTCATTGTGCGCTCTGGGTCACACAGGCCTGTCCCCACCCCTACCCTACATTTTTTAAATGCCACTTATTCTTTAGTATTTAGTTACTGCCTTGTACTGTTTTCTTTGTTGTATCTATGTGTCACACTGAGCCCTAAGCAAGATCGTAAATTCCACAGGACAGGTCACATAAAGTTTTCCTAAACTGACATCACTCAACAGAGGAGCATTATCTCCCAGCCCTAGAGCCTGGGAGATAAGCAAGGCTTGCAGATATCCATGGAGAATCTGGCCTTGCTGTTCTGATGGCTTGTCATCAGTCCCAGCCGCTGCGCTAGCACTGCGCTTGATTCCCAGCCTCAGCATTGCTCTGCTGCTCTTGGGGTTGCCTTGAAGGTTCGGGCCTCCAGTTTCAGCGGAGTCTCTGTGGGCCACATTTGGTTTTATTCCCCATCTACTAATATAGAACCTCAAATACAGGTGGAAGGAACATGTTTTGCCTAGATTTTCCAGAGTCCCTTGGGCTTTGTCTGATCAAGCTCTTTGACCTTCCCTACACCAACCAAAGTCTCACCATTTGACAAGGGAACTGCTGGGTCCTGATCCCTTACTCTCTAGAGTCCCTGTTCCTTTGATATCACCTGCTGCCTTTCTCAGCTTATCCCTGAGGAGGAACTCAACCAGGAGCCTTAGGAATCAGGTGATTCAGGGCAGAAGGCAAGAACTGTGCAGAGCAAACAAGGCCTGCCCCTGTGTTTGCTTTGGTTTAAAGAGTTACTGGGGATAGTATACTAACCTTTTGTTTTGCAGGGAGCTTTGCTTTCCTTGTAAATAGCTGTTTTAAAGTAGCAGTTTCTCCATGAAACTGGTCAAATCAATCCTTAAAATAGACCTGACCCCCTTCTCTGTGGATCAGCCTTCTCTCTGATGGCAGCAGTGACACTGGGGCCATTGGACCCTGCCACATGTCAGGGAAATGGTCACTCAGGATTGTCTGGTTCCTTTTCTATCCAGGGAACAGCACTTCATCTCACTGTCACTTGAAGCCTCAGCCTTTGGTGGCTCAAACGCCATCAAGTGCTAGACTCCTCACATGAGTGACTTCTCACGTGACATGGTTAGAGATCCTCATGGTGGCATGTGCACATGAACGGTCCGGTTGGTCTGAAGTCCATGACTTTGGTTTCGCAGATACCTTTTAGCTTGGTTCTGCATGACAAGGGCAGTTAATTGGGGTGAGGGTGAATAGGGGCAAGAGATCATTCATGGTGTTTCCTTCAAAAAAGCAAAGCGGGGGACAAAATCTCCCTTTCCAGAGCCTAGATACGATTGGCCGGCGGAAAGTGGTTCTCTTTTCCTCCCTGGGTTTCTGAGGATCTACCACCATCATGAATGACACAGTAACTATCCGGACCAGGAAGTTCATGATCAACCAACTACTTCAGAGGAAACAAATGGTCATTGATGTTCTTCACCCTGGGAAAGCAACAG
The DNA here is from genome assembly GCA_020662805.1 of Glaucomys volans. Classification (NCBI taxonomy): domain Eukaryota; kingdom Metazoa; phylum Chordata; class Mammalia; order Rodentia; family Sciuridae; genus Glaucomys; species Glaucomys volans. Next base: position 992,231 of record JAJEJO010000708.1, on the reverse strand, counting down.
TACCTAAGACAGAAATTCGAGAAAAATTAGCCAAAATGTACAAGACCACACCAGATGTCATCTTTGTGTTTGGATTCAGAACCCATTTTGGAAGTGGCAAGACAACTGACTTTGGCAAGATCTATGATTCATTGGATTATGCAAAGAAAAATGAACCCAAACATAGTCTGGCAAGACACGGCCTGTATGAAAAGAAAAAGACCTCAAGAAAACAGCGAAAGGAACGAAAGAACAGAATGAAGAAAGTCAGGGGACTGCAAAGGCCAATGTTGGTGCTGGCAAAAAAGCCAAAGGAGTAAAAATTCTGCAATGACTTTGTCACCTGTGACTATGAGAATTTTTCATGAGGGTTAATTAACTGTAAAAACTTTAAAAAAAAAAATCTCCCTTTCCAACAGGAGGCTGCTCATGCTGTTGGGGGTTATCTATGGCTGGTTGGTTGACTGGGTCATGCCTAGTCCTCAAGGCCCTGCAGATACTGACCTTCCTCTGCCTATCCCTCTTTCTCCAGATGCATTTTCCACTGGAGTGTGACTAGATCTTTGAGGACACCCCAAGGTACATTCATAAATGCACCTTGTGCCAGTTCCCTCCACTGGCCTTTGTTCATGGTGTTCTTTTCTCCTGATAAGTCCTTTCCTTTCTGTATGAATTCAAATCATTTCCATCTTTCAAGGTCCAATGCAAGCCTACCTCCTCCACAAATCTCTCTGGAATGTTCCTCACAGTATGGCCCTGGTTCTTGTCTCCTTGTTTTACATGGGTCACTTTGGGTTTTCCTTAAATGGTCTGCAAACTCTAGGAAGGCAGAGGTCCCATTGAGTCCTACATTCCCTAAAATATCTCTTTTCCTGTATCACTTATGTCTCCTTTGTTATTCACTTCTGAAATGCTCACAGCTACTTGCACAAAGTGGGAGATCAATAAGTACTTGACAATTGGTTGATTTATTCATGTCTTGTATTAGAAGAAAAGAATAGCTAAATTGATAAAGTTGAGCATGTGCCCTATTTTGGAACTTTGAAAATGAGCATGTCTAAACACATAATGGTCTTTATGTGTATTTCTCATTCATTTCATTGCCTACTAAGGGAGATCGATCCTAGCCTTTTGCGTTCCATTAGCAAACATTAAATGAGTGTCTGTTAAGTGCATCTCACTGTGAAATCCTGATATTGGGGTCTGAGGCCCTGACTCTGAAGAAGAGCATGAAATAGGCTTTATTAGTCCTTCATTATTTCCTTCTCAGCCCTGATTGGAAGGGACCATGACAACTATGAGCAGTAGACATAGGCTGTTCAGGCCAAGGTGAAAATGAGGAAGGAGATCCAAAGGGTGAGAAGCTGGAATGAAGGACTTCAGTTCCAAGAGCACAAATCCATCCTGTGGCTTGAAGTGACTCAAATGACCAATTATGCAAGTGGCCACCAGAACCAGACAAGACCTCCATGTGAGGGGAACCAGCCCAGAGCTCTTTTGGGGAGCAGCCAAAACTTCAACAGTCATGGAACAAAATCAAGAAAGGTCCTTGAGAAGAGCTAAATTTATCCAGGTGCTTGAGGGCATGAACTTCAGGGGAAAAGGGCAAATGAGGAACCACTTGCATGCCAGGGAAAGCGACGAGGAAGGACAATATCCATGACTAGTGATTCACAACAACAGAAGAGGGAAATCTTTCCAATGTTGGCCAATAGCAGCTGCGTCACAGTGTGAGTACGTGTGTGTGTGTGTGTGTGTGTGTGTGTGTGTGTCTTTTAAACTTAGTATCTTGAAGCATCCTGGCAATTTGGAGATGACAGAAGATCCGAAGCCACACAGATTCAACTACCTCTGATGCCTCCTAGAAATGTAATGTTTTCTCATAGAACTAGATTAAGAGTTGGTAGTTACAAAGCATTCCAACTCGTACCAAAGGGTCAGAGCATGCAATATGCAGCATGCAAGAGCTTGGTGACATAATGGTAGAATCCCACTTACTGAGGACCTCAGAGAAAATTGCTAAGACCATTGTCAATCTGGACAGTGGGTCTAATTTGCAAGGAATTGGGAAAGATTTGATGAAAAGTTATCTTTCCCAGGAAAGATTGGCTCTCGAGGGTAAGCTGGGTAGTAGGAGGTAGGGTAAGGGGGCACTTGCCAATAGTATTGGTACTTTAGGAAATACTGTCATTCAGTCGTTAGAGGTGAGTATCATCTACAGTTTGCAGATGAAGAAACTAGATTCATGGAGTTTACATGGCTTTAAAAGGCCACACTGATGATATTTAAAAGGCCACACTGATGATATTTATTAAAGTCAGGGTTCAAACCTGGCTGCCTATTTCCAACACCCGGGCTCTTTCTACTGAGCTGCAGAGAAACCCCAGGGAGCTGAGCATAATCAGGAGGTCAGAGAGCAGTTTGGGACCCTTGCTCACTAAACCTACTAGATCTAGGACAAATCAAAAGCTAACAATCAGCCAATGCCCTCCCTGAGCCAACTTAACCACTTCTCTGTTTCTTCTAAAATTATGTCTCTCCAAGAACTATATTTAATGAAGTAAAAGGTGGGTGTTGTTGCCTTTTCATCTTTGCTTTCAGCAGAGGCTTACCTTTTTGGTCACGTCCCAGTCTCCCTGACCTTTGTTCTCAATGCCCGGAAAGTGCATGTTTACCAAGCCACATGGCCCTAAGCAGCACATGCTCTAATCTGGACTAAGTCCACTTAGCAGAGGGGTGGATGGCCTTCTACTGACCCTTCCAAGAAACTCCTGTCCTCCCCAGGTTCTCCTGGTAACAGTGCTAGGATGGGCTAGAGTAGGCAGAAGCCTTCTCCACAGTAAGTTCTGGAAATGGTTAATTATTGTTCCATAATTAACTGAAAATTCCCACCCTTAACTCCTCCTACTTCTTCTTTTGGTCACTTCAAGCATTAGCTACAGTTAATTAAACACAATTCAACACTGAAGAGGAAAGTAATCCATGAGGAACTCATCCCTGTTACAGACATATATGACAGTCATTCAGAGAGAGTTGGTTGGTTACAGGGATTCTTCTTATTCCACTTTCCTCTTCCGGTCCCAAGACTGGTGTTCCTTAGGATTTTTTCTTGGACATCTTCTCTTCTTAGTGTACTCATTCTCTCTGAGAGATCTCATCCTTCAGTATAACAGTGACAGTCACTTATAAGTCAGTGACTCTGAGATCTCTCTTTGCAGACCCCAGCACTCACCTGTCCAGCAGTCACCTCTACTTGGAAGTCTCTCAGGACACAGTGGCTGCTCAATACATCTTGGTGAATGCAGAGGACTGTTTCAACCTCGAAGGTTGGCATCTCAGGTGGAGGTAAGTCTTTGACTTGGTGATTTTATAGTCCCTTTTAATTACTGCTGCTTTGTGAGGCCATATGGAGAGAGGAAAGGCTCCCAAACCCAGAATTACAGATTCTGACCTTGCTCTACCATCTGTTTCTAGTCATCTATCTGAAGGTTACAGGTCAAGCTCTGCAGTAGGCAACATGGAGTCCCAGCCAGGATTCTAGAACTGCTTCTGATGGAAATTGACTATGTACCTTTGAGCAAGCCCCTTTGCTTCTCTGTGTCTCAGGACAGGGTTGAACTGGATGATATCTAACTTTTGACACCCCTCAATGGAAAGCATTCTAGCCGTTTTGTGTATGATTTTTTCCCAGACTTACTAGCCAATAGATTTTACTGAGAGATACTATGATCTTTAGCAATTGAACAAATTTTTTGGTTTTTTTTGAACCAGGGATTGAACTCAGGGGCACTCAGCCACTGAGCCACATCCCCAGCCCTATTTTGTATTTTATTTAGAGACAGGGTCTCACTGAGTTGCTTAGGGCCTCGCTAAGTTGCTGAGGCTGGCTTTGAACTCACGGTCCTCCTGACTCAGCCTCCCAAGTCACTTGGATTACAGGCGTGCGCCACTGCGCCCAGCTCAATTGAACAAATTTTATTCTGTTTTTTTTTTTTTTTTCTATTAACTTTGCCCAGATCTCTCTGAATGAGGCCAAGAACTAGTTGTTGGTTTCATGTAGATGTACACTTCGCAGGCTTCAGGATCAGTATAGCAATGTCTCCACCCAACACAAACACCTGTGTTTGTCTAACTTTCCACTTTTCCTCCTCCCCAGACACTGTCTGGCAGGGTGGCTTTGACCTGGGCATAGCAGGCCAGAGGTGCCCTGAGTGGATGATCATGCATAAGAAACTGTGACTGTTCAACGAACACACCCGGTGCAAGAACAAAGCGTCTAAGGGAGTCATTACATTTCCAGCTATCCATCTTGGTGGGTACAGAGTAATCCTAAAACTAGCTTGGGGTTGCTATTTATTTATATTAGCATTTTTGTCAACTTTTTCACTGCTGTGACCAAAAGCCCTGATAAGAACAATTAGAGGAGGAAAAATTTTTTTGGGGGGGCTCATGGTTTCAGAAGTATTAGTCCATAGACATCCAACTCCAATTCTTCAGGGCCTGAGGTGAGGCAGAACATCATGGAGGAAGGTTGTGGCAGAGAGAAGCATCTCAGGACATGAGGGAATTAAAATAATATTCAATATTTAGATTATTGGGATGATTGAAGGATTGTTCATGCTAAGCTAAGTGTTGAACTATGATTTTAACCTTTTGATTTATTTTAGATAATTAATGGTTTCCTACTTTTTTCCCCCTAATTTCTTTAAATCTATTGCTAAATCCCTCCATTCCACTCCATATCTTATCTGTATGTATTTCCAGGTGTGTATGGGGGATACATGTTTGCACACATCTTGAAGCCTCCTATGTATATGGCTCCATTTTCTTCCCTCAAGACCTTTCTCCAGGAGCTATGTCCTCTTGCCCCACTTTGGGCTGGTGCCCTAGGCCTGCTGTGAAGCTGTCTGTATGGGACTTCCTTCATAATCATCATTTTTCTCTTATACTGTATACCTATTTCTTGCATCCTTTGTCTTCCCTTTCTTGAATTACATCCTGATTTTTTTGGATCACAGTCTCCAGAAATCCCCGAAGAAAGGTACCTGGGAGGTGAACTTTTGGAAATGTTGCTTGCATGATATTGTCTGTATGCTGAATTCACATTCAATTGAGACTTAGAAATAGTTGAAAATAATTTTCCTTCAAAAATTTTTTTTGTCTACTCCCTTCTAGGACTGATGTTGAAAAGTCTGTTGCTATTCTTATTACCATTTCCTTGTATGCAACCCACTTTTCTCCCAGAAAGCTTCTGTTTATGCCTAGTGTGTTAGACCCCATGATGATACATCTTAGTGAGACTTTTTTCAAAATTTCATTGTGTTGTGTACTTGATCAGTTCTTCCAATCTGGAAATTTTGTGTTCTACAATTTTTTGTATTATTTACTTGACAACTTCTTTTCCATTATTTTTGTCCCCATAAACTATTGTTGCTCAGAAAAACAACTACTTGGATTGATTCTCTATTTTTTTTCTACTTATCCGTCTTTTTGCACGTTTTTTTTCTGTCTTTTGAGAGATTTCAGCCTTGTATTTTGTATCTTCCCCTAAGTTTATTTTTTTAATTTATTTTTTATTTGTTTTATTTTTATTTTTTGAACCAGGGACTGAACTCAGGGGCACTTGGCCACTGAGCCATATCCCCAGCCCTATTTTGTATTTTATTTAGAGACAGGGTCTCATTGAGTCGCTTAGGACCTCGCTAAGTGGCTGAGGCTGGCTTTGAACTCACAATCCTCCTGCCTCAGCCTCCAGAATTGCTGGGATTACAGGCATGTGCTACCACACCTGACAGTTTATTGTATTTTTAATTCTCAAATACTTTTAAAATTCTCATTGTTCCTTTAGCTGTCATAATTTTTATATGATTCTTATTTCATGGATATAATCTCTCTCTTCTTTCTCCTATTCACCTTTCCCACTATTCACCTTGGTAGGTGCAGAATTATTCTAAAATGGTTTGAGGTTTCTATGTATTTCTGATAGTAAAACAAATACCCTAACTCTATGTTGCTGGTACTTTTCTGCTTTCTACATTGCCTCTGCTTCCTCCAGATTGCTTTGTTACTCTTTGTTATCTCCATCTTTCATGTAGGAGAGTTTCCCTAAGTATCTGATGTTTTTCTGTTGTCTGTTTTTATGGAACAGTGAGGTTTATCACTGGGTGGGCTGTTTTAGGGTCACCAGGTGGCAAGTGGGCTCTGCACACTGCTAGTCCAGTTTGGAAGACAAGAAATGCAGAACCAAGTTCAGGGTCAATGACTTGGCGAGGTGAAAGTACAATACTTCTTTCTCTTTCACTTAGGGTGGATTTCCCCTTCCACCATCGTTTCACTTTAGAAATCATCAACAAGATGAGATAAGTGCTTATCTGCCGAATCCATTTCAGATGTCCAAAGCTTGAATTCAGAAATGATAAACTCAAGATGCTCATCATCTCATGAAGAGAGGCCGACATCAAAGGCTACCACACCAGCACGTAGAAAACACCCACAGAATCTGTTCCACATGGTGTTTGGACAGGATGTGAGGCTGGAGCTTCAGCTCATTGAATCTGAGGAGCACACTCTTTGGGGATGCATAAAAACACACTTGGAAAAGATGAAAAGAAACATACTTTGCATATCATGACCACTCAAGAAATGGGAATCAATGTGATTATTCCAAGCAAAAGAGTAGAGCTATTGTACACATACAAAATCCTAACGTTCTGTGCTCTTTGTGTTTCATTTTCTAGGAGATGTCTTTTTGTAATCTCTCTCCATGATTATTGCTGCTGATGAGGAAGTTTTCTGGACCACGATGTTCATGTAGTGATTGAGAAATTACAGATAAAATTCCCTACAAAGGAGTTGAAATGCCTTCTCCATTGTCTAAGTTTTTAGATTTATAATGAAAGGTGCCAGATCTGTGTCCCCTCCATTCTAGCCATGGCTTGCCATGAAAATATATTTAGTCCATTCCTGAGCCCAAAGGGAATGTTTCTCTCTCTTTTACCTATCCACCCATTTATCCATCCAACCACCTATCCTTATTCTACTTACTTGCTACAATCAAATCTAAGCTTTGCTATTTTTTTTTTTTTAATTTTTATTTTTGGAACCAGGGATTGAACTCAGGGACACTCGGCCACTGAGCCACATCCCCAGCCCTATTTTGTATTTTATTTAGAGACAGGGTCTCACTGAGTTGCTTAGGGCCTTGCTAAGTTGCTGAGGCTGGCTTTGAACTCGCGATCCTCCTGACTCAGCCTCCCAAGTTGCTTGGATTACAGGCGTGCGCCACCACGCCCGGCTTTTGTTGACTATTTAATCCTACTGATTACTCCTTTCTCTCAATACCTGCAACATGGCTATCAGCAGTGCTCATTTTAGCATATAGTAAATCATGGCTTAGATTGTTGTCAGGTGTGATCATTGACACAAATGCCTACCAACGACCAGGAACTGATGTAAATGAGTCCTACTCCAGGAGTCAGGTAATAGAGTGCTGGGGACTGTGTGAGCTGGACAATTAGTCTGTCAGTAAGGGACAGCCCCCCTCATTCTAGTCAATTCCTACTGGCCAGGAATGCAGGTCAAGGGATGCAGATCTTCCAGTTTTTCAAGAAAAGTCTGATATCCAGATTTTATGGCTTTTTAAAATGATGGTTCCATTTAACAGAAACTCTGTGTGGGATGAAAACAATGAGTGTTTCAGTGTGTGTTCTCAGGCTCTGGCACAAGTATCTTTCCATGGGGTGGTGAGCTTCTCCAGCTTCTTGGTTCTCAATTACACATGGCGGCTCAGACACTAACCAGCATGTATAGTATGTGTCTGACAGATGCTTGCACAACTTTCTGGAATACCACATCCACATCAAACAATTATTACCTGTAGGTGGTGTAAAGAGAAATCTCCCCACAAAACTCCTTCCCCGTGACCTGGTGGGGCTTGCTGCATTTGCTTGGCAGGTGTAAATGAGCCATTACTGTGTTGTTTATCTATTTTATTTTTATTTTTCAGTATTGGGGATTGAATCCAGGGCTTTTGCATGCTGTGAAAGCACTCTCCCCCTGAGCTACATCCTCACCTCCCCTTTTTATTTTATTTTGAAACCAGGTCTTGCGATGTTGGCCAGACAGGCCTTGAACTTGTGATCCTCCTGCCTCTACCTCCCCAGTAGTTGGGATTACAGGTGTGAGCCATTGTGCCTGGCTTTGACCTCCACCAAATAAAACCCCCTCTCAGCTCTCCATTCCTTTACAGTTGCTACTAACAGCACATATAGGCAACCTCTTCTTTACCAACTCATTTATTTCTCAGTCATGTTCCTGGTCCTACTCCCCACTGTCACTCTGCTTAGGACCACCAGTGATCCCTGTGGTTCGATGCAGTGGTACTGATCAACCCTGGCCGTCTTCTTAGCTGACTTAAATCAGTCTATAGTCTTTGATGCCATCCATCATTTCCCGTTTCTTGAGACTCCCACTTTCTTTGGTCTTTGGGGCTCTGCTCCTTCTGAATTTTCTTCAACCCATCTGGATGCTCCTGCTCGGATTCCTTTTCCTGTCCAGTCCCTGGATGGCTAATCTTCTGTAGGTGTCCTTCCAGGCTCTCCCTCCTTCCTCCACCCGGTCACCCGGGGTGACCTTGTCTCTCCCATGACTCTCTCCCACATGAGCACTGATGTGCCCAGTTCCGTCTCCGCTCCAGCTCCAGACTCATCTCATCAGCTGCTTTCTGGCAGTGTCTGTCTCCATTGAAACTTCAAGCTCCCGCGTCCAAGGCTGAGCTCACCAGTCCCACTGCGCCTCTCGCGTCTCCTCTTCCTGCACTGCTGTTCTTTGTGAGGAGCATCGTCACCCACTTAGTGGCCTGAACATGAATTCTATAACTCAGTCCCAATGTTGGATTTCTCAATAAGCACAAACAAGCAAGGCTTGGAACACCAAGAAAACAAAATCAAGGTGCCAAAAATATGTTGAAATAGTTTAGCATTTAATAAAAAGGACCTAAGTGCCATCCAGGAAAGAGTAGAAACTTGTTGGACTTTCTTACACCTGCATCATGACTATGTTCTAATTTGATTTTGAGTGATGTAGGGTGGGCAGACATAATCTCTTCAGAGCTTAGGGCTCCTGAAGTTCTTACTATGGCCTGGTCATTCTCAGCCACCCCTTCTCCATGCCCGATTGGTTCCTAAGCCCTATTGATTTTGCCTCATTGACAACAATTGAACCATCTCTAATGCTGTCTCGGGGTTTTTGTGCCTGCAACCTAGATTGCTGTGGAAGCCTCTTGATCAACTCTCTCTTGCCATTCATCCATCCCAGAGCTGTGATCGGCTTCCTGTATGTCATTCTCCCTTCCTAAAATCTATCCAAAGCCTCTTGTAACTTAGGGAGGTTCCAATACCAACAGGGTTGCACGCCCTGCCTCCCATCTGGGCCTCCTCATCTTCGTGCTGCTCTTTCACATGTAGCTTCTCTCCAGATTTCCTGTTCTTACTCCACCCATGCCATCCGCACTCTCTGTCCCCACCTCAGCTGAGGAGTCCTCCTGAGACGTAAAGGAAAATGTAGGAGACGGAAGCTATGGCCCAGGGAGGAAATGAATCCCTCCCCTCTGTGGGTGGAATACAATCTGTCCTCTCCAAATGTCATGTCGAAACATTACCTCTATTGTGAGCTAATAAGAGGGTAGAAACTTAAACTGTAATCTTAATTGGTGTTTAGAGGTGGGTCCTTTGGGAGGTGACTAGGATCATCAGGTGGAGCCCACATAAATGAATCCTGGTGGCTTCAACAAAAGAGGGAGAGATTGGAAGACAAATACGTATGTGTTCCTGTCTCTTGCACCATGGTGCTCTACACCATGTTGGGACCCTGCCACCAAACAGTCCACCACCAGGTATAACTCCTGCTCCTAGGACCTCCAGAACCATGAGCCAAAATAAACCTCTTTTCTTTAGAACTAACCCAGTTTGTGGTACCGCATTATTAACAGCAGCACATGGACCGACCCACCTCCCATCTCTTAAAACCCTCCAAAGGAGAAATAACCAAACTTATAGGTAAATGAAGAATCCAAGAAATCTTTCCTTTCTGCCACAGGCTTGACTTTGAACCTCACTTTTGCAGGTACATTCACTGCTGGGCCCACATGCAGAAGAGGGCCATTGTCCTCTGCCTCTCAATGCTCAGTCAGTGAGAGCATCTTCACGTCACCGGCCACGAGCCGCCTCTCAGCTGACAGAACCCGTGTCCTCTGTCAGCAGGGCCCCGGGACACTCCGTGCACCTCCGGTTGGGGCTCAGCCTTGGAGAGAGAAGGGCATTACTCACTGGAGCCCTATCCTTACTCAACGCTGTTTGCCCATTTCCACCAGGGGGCTCGCAGGGCTGGGGGAGGAGCAGGAGGGCATAGGAGAGTGGAGCTGTTTGTTTTCTCCTTTGTGTTAACAATACAACATCTGTTCCCCAGCCTGGCAGCTGGACCAGAGTGAAATGATGTGACCATTCATTGCTCTGGGGATCAGGGGGTGGGGAGTGGGAGAGGGGAGGGGGAGTGGCAAGGGCTGGACAATAACAACAACAATGAGAAGCTCTTCAATACATTTGGCAGACCCCGGGGACAAGAACCCGCAGAGCTGGGTAACCTGACCTTCTGGCAGATCCACTTAGTGTAACTAATACACTGAATAGCAATCCACATGCATTTTTAAAAGAATCACTCGATGAAAAGGATAGTATTTACCTAGCAAATATCTATTTTGGCTCATGCATTTTGATGTAAAAAAAAATGTGTTTATGTACCTAAGAGTGAAACTGAGAGAGATGGAATGAGCCCAAAAGAGTAACACAAGGGTTAGAGAAAGTAGGAAGGGGAAAGAGCGCCCATGGTCTCCTGGTTTTCCTCCTGCCTCCTCCTGTCCCTTCTCCCCTGCCTGGGCCGGCTCCTTCCCTTCTCTGCAGTCTAAGGCTGGCCGCTCCAGGCCTGCATCTCTTACCTGCACTCACTCTCAATGTCCTTATCTAGTCTTGCAGCCAAGGGATCCATTAAAAACTGGCCATTTCCACTGGCCCCCAGCCCATGTCCATCCCAAGTTCTTGCCCTGCATATTCCATTGCCAGATCTCCATCTCCAGCCAGATATCTAAGCCATGTTAAGCTCAGCATCCCCAGTGAGCTTCTGATGTCCCTCATCCTCCAGGCCTGCTCATCTCTGCTGGTGGCAACTTCCTTCTTGACTCTTTTCTTGCTCTCATATCCTACAGCAGATATTGGCAAGTCCCATTGACTTTAAATGTCTCCTAGACCCAGACTTCCTCTTCCTGGATTGCTCTTCCGAGATTTGTGCATCTCTGATTTATTCCTCTTTACCCCAGCACCTTCTATCTTTTCTAGGTTTATGTTTCACCATAACAGTTGTCACACACACAAAGTTCCATCTTCTACCTGTGCTTTTGAATTGCCTCCTCCAGTGGCGACAGAAGCTCCACATGGGCAGAGACTTTGTCTGTTGGTACTTGGCTCCACCCCCAGCTCTTGGCACGTAGAAGCTACTCAATAAATACTTGATGAATGCCAAATGGATGGATAAACACATAAATGGATGCATGACCCCTGTTATTGTTTATGGAAGAATAGCTAAGCTGCTAGAGGCTCTTCCCACACCCTCTGAGCCCGTGGGAAGTGTTGGTTGAGTGGTTATTCTGAGTGTAACATCTTTTCCCCTAATAAAATACTGGACAGAGAAGGAAAGGCAGACCTTCTGTCCTGGAGTCCCATTATGGGGAAGGGATTTGGGGCCGCCTGGTAAAAAGACATGAATGAAGGCCTCCCTTCCAGTTCTCAGAGCCCCCTCCTGTGTTTTATTTAAAAATTATGGTCTGTTTGTTTGTTTTGTTTTTGGTACTGGGAATTGAACCCAGAGATGCTTAACCACTGAGCCACATCCCTAGCCCTTTTTATTTTTTAAATTTGAGACACGGTCTTAGCTCAGTTGCTTAGGGCCTTGCTAAGTTGCGGAGGCTGTCTTCAAACTTGCAGTCCTCCTGCCTTGGCCTCCCAAGGCGGATGGGATTATAGGTGTGCACCACCATGCCTGGCCTTCCTCTGCCTTTTTTCAGACTGACTGCTATTGAAGACTCCTGGGCAAAGGCAGTACTGGATTACAGTGCCAGTGACATGGGGACAACTGTCACTCAGACACCCCAGAGGAGAAGATTTAGGATGCAAACTGTCAGGTTAGGTCTGGAACTCTGCACCTCACAGGGAAATCACCACCCTCTGCTCTAATCTCCCTGAGGCCACCTGGGTGCCTGGAATGTGATGACCTCTCTGAGGGCTTTGTTTCTTGACTCACCACTTTCTATCCTTTAGGACCTGGGACTGAAAGAAAGAACACGCAAGAGTGCAAAACTCCTTACATTTGCACAATTTGCTGAGAACTTTCAAATGCATTCCTTGAACATTTTGTGTGTGTTTGTGTGTAAGGAAATTGTGCAAAGTATTAATGATATTACACAGTTCCAATATAGCCTGATGGGTGCTCTGGAATGTTAATGTAATTAAAGCAACACTGAAAAGTAGGAGACCGCTATTTCTTTTCGCAGATTTGAAAACAGATTTAGAGATTAAGTTTAGAATGCTGGGGACTACAACAGTCCTGGGACCTAAGCTTGATCCCAGGTGCTTTGTCACCCAGTTCAGTGCTCTGACCTTCCTACTGTGTGCTGCTCAAAGGCTGCTTCCTCAGTCATCTCATAAACCCACACTAACAGTCACACTAGCCCCGCAGCCTTTATCTACCTGCTCTGGAGGCACTAAACGAGTGGCACTGAGAGATACTTGTTTGTCTTGGAGTCTGTCTGCTCAGGTTGGAGATGGGACCCAGGCATCCCTGATCATCCATTTGGGTCTGTCACTCACGATTATCCCAACTCTGACCCTTGCAATTGAGAGACATTGATGAAGCTATGTAACCTCTGTCAACTTCAGGTTCTTCATTTGTAAGATGAGGATAATAATAACTACTACATCAAAAGGTTATTATAGGGATTAATGAGTTTCAACTTATGAAGCACTATATTAATTCACTTGGGCTGCCATAACAAAGCACCACAGATGGAGTGATTTAAGCAATAGAAATCAATTTCTCACATTTCTGGAGGGTAGAAGTTCAAGGTCAAGGTCTCACCAGGGTTGGTTTCTTCTGATGTGTGCTCTTGAAGGAGATATTGGGACCCCAGCACCTTCCTGTCTCTCCTCAAGTTGCAGCTGTCTCCTCTGCACACTGCATGTCTCTTGTGAGTCCAATTTCTTATTTCAAGGATACCAGTCAGATTGGATTAGTCCACCCCAAGGGCTGCCTTTCAGTTTAATCACCCCGTTTAAAGCCAGTTATATTCAGAGGCTATGGGTGTTTTTGTAAGGGTGAGCACATTTCAAGCTGTAACAAGCACCTAAACAGTGGTTGGCAGTGTTTGGTTACATAAACAAATAAAAGTAAAACTTAACCCTCTGTTTGAATCCCCAATCTCAGTTGCTCCTGCTTCTTAGAGGTGGTGAGTCCTGCAAGTTCATTACCACATTTATCATAGCCCTCCTTTCATAAGTGCATCTCTGTCAAGCTTGAGCTTTGAAGGATTCTAAGTTTACTCACTTCACATCCCTTGCAATTTTCTAGAGTTTAACAATATCCCCTCTGAATTTTTAGCTTTTTGAACTGAATGGTTCCATGGTCCGTAGAAATATCCTAACCTGGGAAGGTCCAAGTCTCAGTTCTGCAACAAGCTAGCTTTGGGCAGTCTCTTTAACTTTCTGAACCTCAGATTTTCCAGATAGAGAATGGGAATAACCAACTATTAGTTAACATTCAGTAATCATTCCATAGAACATGGTAGTTAAGGGCATGGAATTCAGAATCCTGATAGATGTGGGTTGAATCACACACACATGGGGATTAGAACAGCCCAGGAGGCTGTTATATTGGGTGCTCTTGGGCAGATTACTTAAGCCCCAGTTTCCATCCTGTTAAATGAGAACAACAGTAGTTTTACCTCTCTTCTTAGGGTTGCTGTGAGGCTTACATGAAATAATGCATATAAATTTTCCTTAGCACAGTGCATGGCCCATCGAGAGTATGCAAACTCCCTTCCTGACTTTACTACTTCCCGGGGCCATCTTGCCTGTGCACATCTTTCTAGAGAGCCAACACCTAGCACCTCATGCTCTCTCTATTTCAGAGGAGACGAGAGTGAGAACTTGATTTTATTTGAAGGAAGAGCAGCATTTTCTGTTTTTGTTTTTGTTTTTTTTTTCTGGTTCATGATGATGTTCAGATTTTGTTTATTTTGACCAAAGTCATACATTAGTCTCATGCTATTAGATCATTGTTAAGTTTTTTATAAGTGTCCACCCAAAGCCCACATGTTAAAGCTTGATCTCCCACATGTGGTGCTTCTGGGGGCTGGTGAAATCTTTAGAAGGTGGGGCCTAGTGGAAAGAAGTTAGGTCACTGAGGGTGTGTTCACAATGGTGATATTGGGACCCTGGCCCTCACCTGCCTTTTCCTTTGCTTCCTGTCCATCATGAGGTGAGCAGGCTTCCTCCACTCTACATCCCCACCTTAATATGCTGTGCCACCCACAGGTCCAAAGCAATAGGACCAAGTGACCATAGACTGAAACATCTAAAACCATAGGCCACAATAGGTCTTTCCTCTTTTTAAATTGATTACCTCAGGTATTTGTAACAGAGATGGAAAGCTGATTAACAGTCATACATACATTTGACAGCCAAGTAAGTGGGTACACAATAGGAAGCCTGTTCTGTGAAGGCCTCCATTGCAAGTGGGATATGAAAATTAGTGTCTGCAAAGTATTTTTATTGGGTTTATTGTCAAGCTTTTAATAACATTTTATTTATAGCAAAGTGTCAAATAATTTCTTTCTATTTTTTCTAATCCTCATTTCTGATTTCTAATATTAACTCTGTAGCATTGATAACATCTTTCTATTTTCTTGGTACTGGGAAATGAACCCAGGGGTGCTTAACCACTGAGCCACATCCCAGGCCCTTTTTTATTTTTTATTTTAAGACAGGGTTTTGCTAAGTTGCTCAGGGCCTCGCTAAATTGCTGAGGCTGGCTTTGAATTTGTGATCCTCCTGCCTCAGCCTCCCAGGCTGCTGGGATTACAGGCATGCACCACCAGGCCCAGCCTAAATTCATCTTTCTTTCCATCTGTACATCAAATGGAAAAACAGGGAAGGTGCCATGTCTTCCTCTTTGCTAGTCAAGGCAAATATTGAAATAAAACTTTTTCCTGGTCTCATCTCAAAGGCTGAGAGACATCTGACTCTTAATAAAAGACAGACCTATTGAGACCATTGCAGAAAGGGATGGCTGAAGGTGGGGGCAATAAGGTGGAGCCTCCTTGAAGTTAGTGACTCAATCTCAGACCAAATGAAGTAACAGTTAATATTGAGTTGGGAGAAAAGTTTGACATTCCAGGTTTATTCTGCTTCAGTTGTTTCTAAAATCAGAGGTTTTAATGTGGCTAAAATTATTTCAGCAAATGTTCAACTTCTGGCATTTTGTGACAAGAAAGTCTTAAGTTTATGGCAGCCAAAGGGATGTCAAAGACTCATCTAAATTTGATTCCCAAATGATAGTTTGTCAAGTGTTTGAAGACAGCTGCTATGTCTCTTGGTTGTCTGCAATTTTTTTGGCTAAATATCTTCACCTCCTCAATGATTTCCAGGTGACAGGGCTGCCCAATTCTGAGTGTCTTATCTAGCTGTCATTGAGAACTTGTCAATCTGAAAGTGTGGCACCCAGAAATGAACTTACTGCTTCAGATGTGAATTGACCCACAGACTTGCTTAAGAATTTTATACTTCATTAATCCTAGCCACATCCACGATAGTTTATCAACCACATCATGGCTTCAATTCACACTGTCTTATAGTTGACTGAAACCTCTAAAAGATCTGCTATTATTTCCTTTTCCAGAAGAAGACTAATATTTAAAATATTTGACTTTGAAACCATGATAGATTCTCATGAATCTGCAAAGACAATGCAGAGAACTCCCAAGTGCCCTTCTGTTGTAGCCGTTTGGCTGGACCTGGGCCTCGTGGGGTCTTTTTCCCTTCTGGATGGGGTAAGGCAATGGAGGTCCTACTCTGGGAGAGCAAGTTCTAGACACAGTCTCAAAATTTATTAAGGAAGTACAGCACTTTTATAGAAGAGGGGAGTCTGAGAACAAAGAACCGGTAGTGTAACATGATATGTTGTGAGGATGGTCCAATTAGGAGTTACACAGTTTTGCAAAGGGAGGAGGGAGAGAGAAGGACCAGTGAAGCTCACCTGGGGCAACGACCATCGGCGGGTCTGGTCACTTGGGAGTTTTTCCCCAAGCATGAACAATCCTGAGTGTGCAGTCAAGGATTTTACCTTTCCTCAGTCTATGGAGCATATACCTCAGTGGCTCCTTTCTACATCCCCACACCCTTCTCTAAGTTTTCCCCTGTGGTGACGTCTTTCTTACCAATAGTACAAAAACCAAACTAGGAAAGTGACATTGGTACATGCAGGTCTACAGTTCTATACATTATATGTATTTCTGACTTCAAGGATTAAATCTGAGCTCCTTAAATTATTGCTCTGTAACTGCATAAGTTTCTTCAGATATTTCCCTCTTTTCTTCCATTTTGTAATTTTCTAGTTAGTGTTAAATTTTTGAGAGTTTCTCATTTCTCTTGATATTTATTAATGCCCCTCTGTTGCAGTTTGGATATGAGATGTCTTCCCCTAAGAGTGCACTGTTAGATTGTAAGACCCATAACCTAATCAGTGGATGAATGCATTTGATGGATTAATAATGAAAGGACCACTGTGCTGGGTGATAACTTTAGGCAAGTAGGGTGTGGCTGGAGGAAGTAGGTCACTGGGGGGCCATGCCTTTGGGGTTTATTTTGTCTTTGGTGCATCACTCTCTCTCTGCTTCTGGGATGTCATGAACTGGTAACTTCTCTAATCCATGTCCTTCTGCCGTGATGTTCCACCATTACATCAGGTCCAGAGCAATGGAGTTGGCTGAACATGGACCGAGAAACTCTGAGCCAAAGCATACTTTTCCTCCTCTAGGTTGTATTTGTCTGGTCCTTTGGACATAGTGTTGAAAAGCTGACTGACATACCCACCCAACAAAACAGATCCCACCCACCCAAGAAACAAAATCCCTTCCCCCAGAGTTCTCCATGTCAGTAAAATGGAGCCACCCGTCACTCATTTGCTCAAGCCAAAATTCTGAGAGACATCACTACTCCTCCCTTTTACTTATACCTCACATGGAAATCCAGTAGTAAATCCCATTGATTTTCCTTTCCACGTTCAGCTTGAAGCTGCTGACTTCTAGCATGCCCACTACAACCTCTCTGGACTAAGCCACCATCACTCCAGCCTCAATTGCTGACCTCTGGCTTCCTAACTGGCTTCCCACTCTTGACACCCTTTGTCCTTTCCACAAAGCATGGATGGAACCTTCCAAGGAGTAATTTAAGCAAGTAATTGGTGCTCTTCCTCCTAATATCCCAGGGGTTTTCCAAATAATAAGAGCTAAATACTTATTTTTACAGCTCTCATTACATGCTAAGTGATGTTTACACGATCAGCTCATTTAACTCTCACAACCACCCTCTGGCAGGTTCTGTGATCTATATCTTACCTCTATATCCCCTGGAGAAAAAGGGCAAGTGACTTTCCCAAGTCATAGGTTCATGTGAAGAGTCTGGATGAGACTGGGGCAGGTCAGCTCTGGAGATCTCTCTATGCTGGTCGCCTGTGCTTCATGCATAATGGATCCAAATCCTCACACAGCCTACAAGACCACCCATCCAGCTCTGACCCCATTTCATACTACTAGGCCCCCTCCATACACGCTGGAATCTGTGGTGTTCCTTTGCAATGCTTTGAGCATGGCAGTGCCCTCCAGCCTCAGCCCCTGGCTGCACCAGCATCCCTGCATCTTCTCCCCGCTGCACCCACACACTCCTGCAGGCAGCACAAGCCAACTCTTGCTCATCTCTGCCCCAAACACTCTTCCCCCGGGTAGAATTTTGGCCTGGCCTTATTTCATTTAAGTTTCTGGTCAAATATTTCTTCCTCAGACAGACTTTTCCTGACTACCTAAATAGCAGCTCTTCATTCCTGCCATATCTCCTGGCCTCTCTCTCCTTCCTTCCTTCCTTCCTTCCTTCCTTCCTTCCTTCCTTCCTTCCTTCCTTCCTTCCTTCCTTTTCTTTCTCCCCCTCTTTCTTTCTCTTTTTACCTTTTGGTACTGGAGATTGAATCCATGGGCACTTTATCTCTGAGCCATATCCCCAGACCTTTCTATTTTTTCTTTTGTGACAGGGTCTCACTGAGCCACTTAGGGCATCACAGTTGCTGAAGCTGGCCTCCAATTTGTGCTTCTCCTGTTTCAGAGGTGCTGCGATTACGGGAGTGTGCCACCATGCCCTGTTTTTATTTATATTTTAGATAAAAATATTTCAAAAATAGCTTTAGATTCACAAAATTACAAAGATAGTAGAGAGTTCCCATATACTCTACCCAGCTCCTTCAATTAGTGACATTTTATTTTGGCATGACACATTTGCTACTATTAATGAGCCAATAGTCTACATTATCACTGAAGTCCACTCCTTGTTTAGATTTCCTTACTTTGTACCTTTTGTCCTTTTTCTGCTCCGGGATTCCATACAGGTACCACGTTCCTGTGTAAGTGTCATGTCTTCCTCAGCATCTCTTAGCAGTCAGTTTTTCAAACTTTCCTTGTTTTCAATGACTTTGACAGTCAGGCATTTTCTAGCACGTCTCTATAGTCTCTATATTGGTAGTTACCTGATGTCTTCTCATGGTTGGACTGACATTGTGTCTCAGTAAGGAAAGTCACAGAGGAAAAGTGCCCTTCTCATCACATAGACCCGGGTACATGCCATCAACATGACTTATCACAGCTGAGGCTGACCTCCATGTCTGACTGAGATAGCCTTTGTCTTGTTTCTCTGCTGTAAAATTATTCAAATTATTCTCTCCCAGTTCCTTTCGATACTGTACCATTGGGAAGGAAGTCAGAATGCTTAGCCCACACTTAAAGGGCAAGGAAATTATACTCCACCTTCTTGAGAGCCATTATCTTCATGAATCATTTGGAATTCTTCTTCTTTTTTTTTTTTTTGGTACTGGGGATTGAACCCAGGGGCACTCCACCACTGAGCCACATCCCCAGCCCTATTTTGTATTTATTTAGAGACAGGGTCTCACTGAGTTGCTTAGTGCCTCGCTGAATTGCTGAGGCTGGCTTTGAACTCATGATCCTCCTGCCTCAGTTTCCCAAGTGCTGGGATTACAGGCGTGCGCCACCACACCCAGCTTGGAATTCTTCTATATGGGAAATTAATTCTGCCCATTTATTTATTCAATCTTTTATGTCTGTCAATATGGACTGACAGTTATTTACTCTGTACCTTGGGTTGTATATCAATACTACTTCATTTTGTTGTTCAAATTATTCCAGCTTTGGTCGTTAAGAGCCCTGTCAGTTTGATTCTGGGTCCCTTTAACATAATCCCATTAGTGCAGTTTTTTTTTTTCTTTAGCACTTCCTTACTTTCTGTCTCTACAAGATGTTTTGAACTTATCTTGTATATTTCCTGCCCTAGTGCTAGAATCAGCCATTTCTCCAAACAGCCTGCTGTTTAATACTTATCACTACCTGACATGATATAGTATATTCTTTTGTATGTTTGATTTGTGTTGCTCCCTCACCCAGCTACAATGCAAGTTCCATGAAGATAGGAAGTTTGCAGTATTTCTAGTCATGGAATCAATTTTGTCAAATCAGTTCTGACCATGGGAACATGGGCCCAGGGGTCTTTTTTCTCTGAACTTTTATTTACCCTTCAGGAGTTGAGAGTACAAAATTCACCATTTACTTGTTTGGCTCTTAGAAATCTTGGCTATCAAGTTAGTTTTTCCTTAAGATTCCTCCCCTCTGAAATTCTGATGACTTCTTAATCAAAATTAAGCTTAGGATAGCAGTTCCTTTATTGCTTCCTCAATTTTGTATGCAAGAGAAGAATTTAGAGAAGTTCTGCTTTTAGAAAAAAAAGTGAGACTTGCAACAGATTTTCAGAGATATGAGAGTAATTGCAATTCATATCCACATTTTCAATGCTGGTGTCACTCTCAGTCCAACCACATTGCTACCTGTGGTTTTCACTGTCTTCAGACTTCCCCTGAAGCTTTCCCTTTGGGCTTCTGTCCTTGAGTTCATGGATAGCCAAGACTTGCCTTGTCCTCTGGGTCCAGCAAATCTATGAGGCCTACCCATGTCCATGTGGTAGTCATCAGACACTGTCTGACAAATATCTGGAAAAATTCATAAGGTTATATTTACATTTCTATATGAAAATTATGTTTATTTTATTACTTAAGCTCTGGTATTATCACTAAACTCAATTATGTCTGCCTTCTTAGCCATTTTCTGTGGTTGTCTTTGCTACTTTTTTTTTTTTTTGGTACTGGGGATTGCATCCAGAGGCACTCTATCACTGAGCTACACCTACAGCCCTTTTTTATTTTTTATTTTGAGGCAGGATCTTGTTAAGTTGCAAAGGCTGGCCTCAAACTTGCAATCCTCCTGCCTCAGCCTCCAGGTAGCTAGGATTACAGTTGTGTGACATTGCACCCAGCTCTTTGCTACTCTTAATAGTTTGCATAGAATCTGATTTTGTACTTTTACTTAGGGCTGTCCACTTGCTCTTTGCATACTACCAGAAAGCCCTCTGATTATATAAAGTAATCTTCTCTGTCACTGTCTTTCTGGTTCTGGTTGGATTTATTTTGCCTTTGACCAGAATTTCATTTCTTGTTGTTAACTAGAGGGCAGAAGGCTAACTCCCATGGGGCAATCTACTCCTGTTTTTAATGTTTTTTCTTATTCATTTTTTCCTTTTCCACATTCTGAGATAGATTTTGAAGGTTGGCAGTGATAAGAGCAAGGGAGAAAAGAAAATACAGACAAGAGGTAAACCAAATGCCAGAATGGAGGATGACATTTTTAGATAGAGCATCTGGGGGTGGCTCCCTGAGCAGGGGCTTGGGGCAAAGGGCAGGAGGAAGTGAGAGAGCAAGGCGTGGGTCTGTCTAGGGAAGAGCACGACTTGCAGAACAGTAGGTGAAAAGATCCAGAGGCAGGAGCGAGTGCAGCATGATCTAGAACCAGCTGAGGAGAAGGAAGTTAGCAGATGAAACCAGGGAGGCAATGGGAGGGGACAAGGTCATATAGTCACAGTAAGGGCTTCTTACTTTCATGCTGACTGAGTGGTGGAAAGCTGTTAGGAATTGAGCACGTGTCTGTGATTGTGTGTGCGGTTGTGTGCACATGTCTTGGAGGCTCAGAGCTGGGATGAAGCTGAAAAGGTACAGCATGGCTAAGATTTGCAAAGCTAAGGATTTTGGGCTGTAATCATCAAGGGCAGAGCAAGCTCATGAAGCAGAAGACAGCAGACGTGTGGGCAACAGTCGCCGGATTACAATTTCATTCTGAGTATGCTGTGGGAATTTATCAGTTAGTTTCTTTACAGTGTCTACATTTTGCAGGTGGAGAAAGAGATGCATGAATAACCAGAGAGGCTGAGCCTGGTCTTTGGACTGACAGCTCTGAACCAGCTCTGGCATCAAAAGTGATTTCAGTTGGTGGAGAAAGAAAATCAGAAGAAAGTACAGGTAGAACTGCTCATGGCTGGTCTCCCTGTCCCCTGCTCTGAGTTGACCTGACTCAAATATTGAGACTTTGAGGACTCCTTGCCATGACAACTGTTAGGATGCTGCAAAGGATACATCCATCAGTATCCTTCCAGAGAGTTTCCCTAGTTTTATCATCAACTTTTGTTCAATTACTTATCAAATGTTTGTTAAGTCTCCTAATGTGTCCAGGCAGTGTCCCAGAAAGTACAGACTCAGTCCTTGTGTTCGAGGGTCTTATATCATGGGAGAAATATACAATAAACAAATTATCACATAAATAACTGAAAATATTTCATGTAATAATTAGGTGCTATGGGAAAACAAATAAGGAAGCTGACTTGGGGTTGGTTAGGGAAAGGGAGGCTGCTCCAGGGACCGTTTCTTTGAAGACAGGACTTCCAGTCGAGACCTGAATGAGAACTGCATACAAAAATCTGAGAAAAGAACACTGTGGGGGGAGGGGCGGGAAGCAAATGAACAGATGAATAAAAAAGCATGGTGCAAAAGCCTCAAGTCTTGAGTGACTTTGAGTGACCTTGATATGTCCAAGGAACAAAAGGAGACCAATGTGGCTGAAGTGCAGTGATGAGGCAGAGTGGTGCCTGCTGATGAGGTGCAGAGGGAAGCTGCTAGAACTTAGAAACATGTCTGGGGCGCTCTAATGAGCAGCTGTCATGCATGAACCCTATGAACTATCTATATCAATCCATTTCCTTTTCTGGTCACCTGCTCAAAAGCTCAGGGTCAGACTTCTGTCTCTCTGTTTTGTGCCCCATGAAGCTGCAAGAAGAAGACAGCTATCTGAAAACCAGAAAACAAACCCTTACCAGACACTGGATCTACTTACACCTTGACCATGGATTTCTCAGCCTCCAAAACTGAGAGAAATAATGTGTGATGCTGAAGCCATGCACAGCCAGTGGCGTATTTGTTATAGCAGCCTGAACTGACTAAGACACTGCATTTGTACTGACTTCATTCTTGGCGCCATCTTGTGCTCATTACTGTGTCCTTTTTCACTCTCTCCAGCTCTTCTTGCTTTACCTAGTTCTGGTTTATGTTATCTTTTGGTAAGTCACTTCAAAGAAAATTATTTTTTATAAAGCTGTGTGTATACAAAGACACACATACATAAACCATGGTGGAGGGACAGAGGTACTGACAACCTCTTCTTCCTCAAAGAATCCCTCAGAGAGAAACTTTATCTGTCTGTCTGGAATGATTTCAGCTTAGATAAGCTTAAAGCTTTTTCTCCTTGGGTATTTTATGTGGCTGTGGTTTTGGAAGAAATTCATTATTTGCAGTAATTATGTTCTCTAAGGTGGCTGAAAGTGCTGAATTGACCAATGCTGAACCATTGTTCCTAGGAGAAATACAGGGCTAGGTTCCTGTGAGCTCCGGTCACAACATTTTCATCAACCAATCGCTGGGTACCTTTGTCTTACCTGTGGTTTTGTTTAAAGATACCTTATTTAATGTATATTTTTGATTCACTGAATTTACAGCAGCCAACAGCATTATAATTCATTTCTCAGGTTCCCCCACAGACGTGTTT
Source organism: Glaucomys volans (assembly GCA_020662805.1). Classification (NCBI taxonomy): domain Eukaryota; kingdom Metazoa; phylum Chordata; class Mammalia; order Rodentia; family Sciuridae; genus Glaucomys; species Glaucomys volans. Next base: position 968,896 of record JAJEJO010000708.1, on the reverse strand, counting down.
TCTCCATAAGGTACATTACAGCCTTCTTACACTTAGGAACATCAGGGAAGAATTTAGTGCCATGCTTGGGGTCATTTTAAACAGCACATTGCTAATGAAAATCACAAAAATAGGAAAAATGTGGCACTGATCAGGTTGGAAAATTCCATTTGTTTATAATATGAGAGCTGAAATGAGAAGGCAGGGGATTACTGTCCCATCTTTGCTGGGAACATGCATGTACAGCAATTCAGATTTTTCTAAACTCTACATTTATGTGGGTGACCAGGAAAGTGTCTTCAGTACTGATTCTGGGGTTAAGAATAAATTTTAGTGAACAGACAAATTTCCAAACACAGAATGTGTGTAATATAGGACTTGACTGTATTATTTTTATTGGTTCTTTTTAATTATACATGACAGTACAACCCATTTTGATAAAATTATACAGCAGGGAATATATCTTTTTTTCCCCACAATGTAGATTCACACGATTCATATAATCTTACATATACATAGGGTAATACTGTCTGTCTCAGTCTACTAGCTTTCCTTCCCCCATCCCCTCCTGTCCCATTTTCCTCTACACCATCCATACTTACCCCATTCTTTTCTTGTCCCCACCCCCATGACCCCCCTCCACCCCATTATGTATCAGCACCCACTGATCAGAGAAAACATTTGGCCTTTGGATTTTTGGGTTTGGCTTATTTCACTTAGCATGATATTCTCCAACTCCACCCATTTATCAGCAAATGCCATAGTTTTATTCTTCTTTATGACTGGGTAATATTCCATTGTGTATATATACCACAGTTTCTTTATCCATTCCTCAACTGAAGGGCATCTAGGTTGGCTCCACAATCTAGCAATTGTGAATTGAGCAGCTATGAACATAGATGTAGCTGCATCCCTATACTTTGCTGATTTTAAGACCTTTGGGTATAAACTGAGGAGTGGGATAGCTGGATCAAATGGTGGGAAGGACTTGACTGAATTTTAAAAAATCTTTTCACCTTTGAAGTAGACCAGAGTAATCCCAATATTGTGATGTATGTCAGCAAGTCAGGGAGCTTTTTATTCAGTTATGGGATTTATGAGACTGTCAAGTAGAACAATCTTTACATTTTCTCCATTGTGAAAAATCAAATTCATAGTTCACATTTTTATACACCCAGAGTGGGTTCAGTTCCTCTACTACTGGTATGTGGAGATTATTTTTACTACTTGAAACAAAGAACCTACATTGCTGGGAACATTGAACAAATGAATCAGAAAACTCATTTTCAATGGTTTTTCCCAAGGAACCAGCAGGTATCATCCACATTGTCAGAACCTGGATCTGGAAATTTCTTGAAGCACTCTGATCAAGACGAGAGTCAAACATTCTAGACTTTTTTTTTTTTGCAGTGCTGGGGATTGAACCCAGGGCCTTGCACTCTACCAACTGAGCTGTATACCCAGCCCCCATTCTAGACTTTGTACAGAGAGTCTGGACCTCACAAATAACTGACCTCAAAGTGGTTGCATAGATGGGAGCCAGGAGGAGTAAAACTGGGCTTTCCATGCTGCTTCCTCTTCTCCATTTTCCCTGTGTTTGTGGTTTCTACCATTCTGCCAGGTATCAGTCTCAGTTCTCCAATCATGCTCAGTGCCTTCCCCTGGTCCCCTCTTGTCAAGTTCTCTCAGTCCTCCCTCTTGAATCAGGACTCTCCTTTCCATGGCCACAGACATTCTCCTCGTGCAAGTTTTCAACACTGCTTTCCAAACCTTCTTCAAGAGATGCCTCATTGTTTCTCCACCTCCACCTCGACTCTGTTACAGACAACTTCTCAAAGAATCCCTCACAGGGAAACCTGGGACTCCCTGTATGTGCCAGTTGAAACACACACCTCTGACTTCAAACTCCTCTACCTATACTGACAGTTCTTCCCCCAAGTGATCCTAGATGCCTTTTCTAGTCTTATCTATCACTACGCTTTGACATGTGCTCAGAACTTTTAGGCAAACTCTCTTCCTTGCTATTTTTAAAACATAACCAAATCCCCCACCCCATGCAGGCGTCACCCTATACCTTTTCCCAAATACACCTTCTTTCTTTCTCTATTATTTAAAACTCTGCACAGGATTAATGACATTATTTCTTTTCTCCCCCACAACAGATGTAGATTTCTGTTCCCCAAACCTCTACCACTTTACTTTTGTCTTAGTAGCATTTTTACATTTTGCTTTGTACTAAATATTGTTGGTCTGTACCTTTCTTACCATTAATCCCCAATATCAGGGACAAAAAACTTTCTTTTCCCCATAATTCTTAAAGGAAGTTTTGCACAGAATAGGAGCTCGACAAATATTTGTGGAACATGACGGGGTTCTTAACTCTTCCATGGTAATTTAGTAGTCATCTCTCTAGGGAGAACAGGAGGAAGACAGGGAGGGATGCCCTAGGGATTCTGTACCTAGGGCTACCACAAAAGGATGAGATGGGCCCAAATAAAAGTGGGGGATATACTCCAGATCTCAGATATCTGAGAGGACATGGCTCAGTATTGGAATTCAAGAAAAATGTAAGTAAATTTGATGAATTCTCTGGGATGCAGTATGGAACAGAACTGGAAATCTCAGGACTTTCCATGAAAAGTTATCTGAAACTGCTGTGGGCACATCAGAGCCATTGTGGTCTCCACAGGTCCTTGGCTCAGGGTTTGATCCAGACGTGGCAAAGCCATCTCAGGCTGACCGTAATCCCTGGTCATCTCCAGTTGTGGGTTGACAAGACTTTAAGGTTTTGGGAAGACAGGCATGTGAGGGAACTTCTCGTGCAGTGCAGAACCCTGATCCCTGTCCAAATTATCATCTTAGTAAAAAGGTGAGTAAGCACTTAGCATGGGTGTGAAACTGGATGGCCAGGGAGAGTCACACGTGGCTTCTCTCTAGGAAGAGGGCAAAGAGAAAGTTCAGAGATTATCCTACAGACAATAAAATAATGTATCTGTTTTACTTTTAAAAAACTATCTTTCTCTAAATCCTCAAAATTGCCTCCATTTATTTACTCCTTAATTATTCCTTGAGTCGCTTTTCTGGGCATTGGGAGATGTGCCCAGATGTTCTGAGCTTCTCATCCGTCCAGAGCAGTCTGAGCCATGATGACCACAGGGCCGTCAATGTTCCCTCCTTCCCTGACTTTGTTGATTCCCTCTTGAGCATAAGACAATGATACTCACTGAACCATATGGGGACTTCACGCAGGAGGAACGTGAAGGAAGGAAAGGACTGCAAGGAAAAGGACTTGCAAGGAAAGGACGTGAAGGAAGGAAAGGACTGCAAGGAAAAGGACTTTCACTGCAAGGAAAGGACTTGGGTGTTGGTTCCCAACTGGTGCAGCTCTCTGCCACCCAAGCACAGGGTCGAGAGCTGCACAGCATGGGACTGATTCCACAATGGCGTGGGCCACTTCCACCCACAGGGAGTCCTCTTCCCAAACTCTCCATGAGTCTCCATGATCATTTTTTAAGTCTTTGCCTTTCCCCCCTGAACCTTCTCCTCCAAACCCTCCCTCCCCCCTCCCTCCCCCAGGAAAAAGCCAAACAGGACACCAAAGGGGAGCCAAACAAACAGAGTGGAGGGCATATTTCTTCCTCATTGTTTTACCCCTCAGACCCTCACATCTGGCCTCCGGCACAACTGGCAGCAGAAGTGCTGACTTATCATGAGAAAGGCTTTTCTGGGGGACATGTGGCCTGGGCAGCAGTGACAGCAGTGGCAGGAAGTACAGGAAATCTCATGAGATGGCCTGTTCTTGAACACTTGCCAGGCTGCTTCTGCAGACTCATGAGGTTAAGACAAATGTCCAAGTTACTGGGGAAGCTGTTGGAACAGAGCCCCGATTCTCCACTCTTTGAGGCTCGTGGGTAACTGGCACAATGACCACAGGGCACAACTGTCAGAGCTGCAGCCACGGCCTGTGGTTAGGGGCTGCATGTTGAGATTCTTCTCATTTTAACAGCTCGCAGCACTCCAGGCTCATATTGGCAGCACAGTGCTGTGGAGCGGGACTTCCCTGCTACTGCCACACGGCGCTGGCTCATGGTGAGACGTTGCTGCTGTGTCCCTTGTGAAGTCACATGAGAGAGGAGGGACCATTGTCTGCTTCTGTGATGTAGAAAGGCGGCTGATGATGAGGGGAAAGAGGAGTGGTCTGGGTCCGAGACCTTCTGTGGTGACTCAGGATGGGATTCTATGACGACGGTTTTGTGTTTCTGGGCAATTCAGCTAACTGGTCACGTGAATATAAGTTCTGGGATGAAGATGCTGATACCAAGCCACCAGATTTTCAGAAGTTTTATCCCTTGTTGAGAGAGAGAGAGAGACAGAGAGAGAGAGAGAGAGAGAGAGAGAGACAGAGAGACCAAGAGGGAGTGTGGCAAGAGATTTCTTTGGCTACATCTCTGGCAAATGTAATTTCCTAATATAGCAAGCTCCATTCTTAGAAATGGCTGGGCTTCCCTGCAGGGGTTTGCTGAAAACACTGCTTTAAAGCCAATGTAGAGAGACTGGATCCAGGCCTAAGGCTCTGTCCCTTCTAAATGCACCAGGCACTGGTCCAACTTCTGTTTTCTGCTCTCTCTGATCATCTGATGGTTCACCTTCAGAACCAGAAACCTGGGATGGTTAGGCTCTTTCTTACATATGCCCAAAACCTCCAAGGGGTCCATAGGATGACTTCTTCAAGCAAAACTGGCAGGTCAACCTGAGCTGTAGGGACAGTGAGAGGTGAGCCAAGCTGAAGAGACAGGAACTGAACCAACTTTCCTGAGCCTTGTATTCTGAGAATGTCCTCTGCCACATCACTTCTCCCTGGGCAGGAAACATGAAGAGCAGAGTTGGGTATTGAGAAAGGCTGGGTAGTTCACGGTCCTGAAACTGGGCCTGTGATCAGACTAGGATGGGGGGCCCCCACGTTGGAGGCTCAGATGAGGACTTTTGACTCACACATGGAAGATGTTAAGATACCCTTACCCTGCTGGTAGGTATGGTTAGAGGGTTCCCATACCGTTGATAATTTGGACAGAAGCATTACAAAACTGAATTACAAAATGAAGTTGATGATATATGCTCAAAATAATACTTAGCTTGTCTTTCTAAAGAAGACTCAGCTAATATTAAGTAGATTCCATCCTCCCTGCTCCCCTTGCTGGCACGGAGATGTGAACCATCTAGCACATTCTTCAATCTGATACCAAGCTCTAATGGAAAGCATTTCTTTAACAGACATCAATTCAAGATTTAATACAATTAAATCTATATTTTTAAAATCTTTTGTAAAACCTGGGTATGATTCATTTATTTTAGAGAAGAGGGGTGACCAGCTTCTGCTGGGCAGAGATGGGGTTTTTATCAGTAAATCTCCCTGGGCAAAGGCTAAATGCCAGCTCTCACGACCACCACCACCACTGAGGACACAGAAACATACAAGAAACCTAGCCTCACAGCTAGCCTCTGGTCCCATCAGACAGATATTTTCTAATCCATGTATGTCAGCAAGGGCCATTGTTAAAAGTTGCTTGTTTTGTTTAAAGTAAAACCTTTTATAAGTAAGAGGAGGAGGTAAATCTGTCCCAATTTTATCATCCCTACTTTACTATGGCTCAGGGCCTTACAACTGGCTGATGACTATATGTTGTCCAGGGGTGGCGCTGAACTCTGATGGAAACAGAGTGCCTGACCAGAGGACACCCGGTGACTATCAGAACTGCTCATTTTGAGCTGGGTCCCTATTCACTGAGCTGCAGGGTCCCTGTGTCCAGCAAGGATTCATTATACAGTGGAAGCAAGTGGTGTTCAGGCGGGAACAGAGGTCACGAGCCAATGTACAGCCCACCCTGCTGCACAGGAACTCCGGGTCTCTATGGGCAGTTCCCGACAGCTAAAAGGGATCAAGCAGCCCCAGCTTGCTTTATAGACGGATCAGCTTAGTATTTACGAGCCAGTGGAATGTTGAAGACAGCTGCACTATAGTTTTACTTAGCCCCGACCTTGGAAAAGACAGGGGCAAGAGGAAATTCCTACACGTAACCATCAGCTTCGTCTGGAGAAGGCAGAGGTCTGAAGTTAGACTACACATAGACTCAGGTTCTGGAGGGTAATTCTCAGGAATGATCTTTGGTGTCTCTCGCCCAGTCAGAAGTTTGAGATTTTCCTTGGCAAAGAATAAGCTTTGTTTTGTGGGGGCAACTTTTCTTTGCCCAGGACAGATCTGGCACATTGCTGAGGCCCTCTAGGGCCCCCAAAGGCTTTGTAATCCTCCCTTTCCTCCTAGGGACTTGATGGCCCAGGATGCAGAGAGTACATAGTCCCCATGGAGGACACACCAAAAACAAATCACTTCTGAAATTCTATCTGCAGCTCTGGGTTAGGGCCCCACCTGGCACAGACTTCTGAGAAGCCCGAACAAGGCCATGTGATTCTCTGTACCAGGATTAGCTAAGAATAATACAAATCTAGTGTAAACACACTTTGGGACATGGGGGAAGTGTGTTTAAATTTGTTTGTAACTGGTCAAGAGTTGGCTCGGGGAGGGGTGGGCAGAGAAAGAAGAAGGCAAGTCCTCAGTTAGCCACTGGATTGGCAGTGTAGCTTAAACAGTTCAGATTGCAATTTGGTCTGTAGATTAGGGGAGAATGAAAAACCATGCTGAGATTTTCTATGAAAATTACTTAACCAAGAAGTGCCATTTCTTTATTATGGAAAGACAAACTGACCTAGGAAGCAATGACCTTTTTCTTTCTCGATTTTGCAGCTACCTCAGAATCACCAAGCCCCCAGGAAAGCAAAATCAAAAAGGGTTGAGGGACCTTGAGGGTTCTTTAATTTTTTTCATTTAAAAATTATTTTTATTAAGGTATATTTGACAAATAATTTTTATATTTAAAATGTGCCATAAAATTCTTATAAAAACTGAATTGGCATGTAAACATGTAAGATAACAATAATGATCATAACAACAAGTTTACAATGAAGTAAACCTATTATCTGTAGTTTTCAAACTTTACTTTATGTAAGATACTTGGGGAGATTTTAAAGAGAGAGAAATCCTGAGATCTATTCCCTGAGATTTAGATTTCATCATTCTAAAAGGGGAACTGGCATCTGTAACTTTAAGGAGTTCCTAGGAAATTTAATGGGCAGAACCATTGAACTAGTCTAACCCTTGACCTCCCACCCAGTGATTTCTGTCTCTACAGAATATCCGCTGCGTAGGAGGATGGTGTGGTGGACGATGCTCCAAACCATCAAAAAGAGCTCTATAGAAACCAGATAAACTGAAGGCTGTTCAACCGATGAATCTCTATATTGATAAAGATCTGGTGAACTTTTCAAAACATATTATTGCATTAAAATCCACATTTCAAATACTGATGTCCAGTTGTTTGTTAGTAATCAGATAACAATGGCCGGGTGCAGTGGCACATGCCTGGAGTCTCAGCTCCTCGGGAGGCTGAGACAGGAGAATTGAAGTTTGAGACCACCTGGGCAACATAGTGAGACCCTGTCTCTAAAGAAATAAATAATGAATGAATATAAGTAAAGTTAGTGTTTCATAATTTCTTTGAATTGAGTTCTACAAATGGCCAAGAAAATTTCCTATTGGTGCTGCCAGTGGTGTGTGTGGGGGGGCACAGTTCTGTGGACACTGTCACAGAGCGCTTTTAAGGCACATCAGTCTCTCCATGAATGACCACAGTAGGAGCTCATATCGACATCGCTTTGGTCCAGAATCTAGGTGATGTGGATTTTTGTTCTGTTTCTCACACCACCAAATAAATTAGTGAGTTATTTATCTGAGAACCTTTTTCATCTTTAAAATGAAATAATGCTGATTATTTTAATCATTTTAATGATGAAAGAATTCGGGTTTAAAATGAAAGATTTATTAACCTTCCAAAGAGGTTAATCTTTTTTTTTTTTTTTTTACAAATAGGAGAAACAAGGACTATCTCTCTATTTCATATATGGCACCAAAATGATTTGAGCCACAGATAAGGCCAAGACAAAGAAAGCTTTGGTGGCCCATTCCTGGGCCAGGGAACACTCTTCACATTAAACAGAAGCACTCAGTTCTTTCATGGATCTAAAAACAGCCTTGGTCACTCTATGTCGAAATTTCCCTGCCCATACAGTGAGAAAGGACTACGCTATAACTGGGTGTGTATTTTTTCAGTTAAAGAAGTGTGTGCATTTTATAAATTAAATTGCAAATTACACAGCAAAACACTCTTTGTCTTTGCTAAGTCAGGAAGCACCTCCCAAGTACTCGAAGCTAGACTACATTTGGTACTGTGGTAAGGGTGGCGAATAGCTGAAATGAACGCTTTGAGATTTCTAAAATCGTGTCCTCTTCTCTTCTGGAATATTCTCTAACAAAAGATTACCTTGGTTCTAGCTTCTTAAGAGCCAATGAATAAAGGAGCTAAGCTGTTTCAACTTGGGAGGGGGGGGCAAGGGGATGACCAGATATCATGAAGAAATAAAGAAAACAATAACACATGGCTTCAGATTTGCTCAGGTGAAATCAAGAGTAAATGAACTGAAATAGCAGTGGAGACAATTTGAGTAAAAAACATTAATGATATGAAAATGAAAAAGGAGTTGTGTCTTTCTTAGTGCCCTAATGCCTTATTGTTGAACAGGGAACAGCGTCTGTATGTGAGGGGGCTGGGGTACCTGATTAGATGTCCCGAGATGCAGGTTTTCCTTGCTGACCTTACTGAGACAGAGTGGAAGCTCTACCTTCTTGCAGGAAATCTTGGCAGAGCTCCACAAACAGGCCCTTCCCAAAGGCATACTCCCACCCAGAATCCCCACCACAATTTCCATTTGACTTGAGGCTTTTTGGACTTTCCTCCAAGAATACACTTCTTTCCCAAAGACAGCAGAAGCCCTCAGTGCCTTACCTACATTTCAGGAGGACATCAGGAGTTCACTAACCATCATGGACTGGGACTCCGGAGAACTAGGTCCTTACTAGCTATGCTGAATGACCGTGAGATGGGCAAGTTGCTTCACCTGCTAGATCTTGTCATCATCACCTGGAATATGCCATATTTTCGGCTAGATAATCTCTGAGATCCTTTCAGCACTGACATTTTATAATTGATGGTAACCTATGTGTTCCCTGTGCTATAACTGACTTGGGTTCCAATAAGATCACACAATGGTAACTGCTACTTCATGGACTCCTGCACCCTCCACCCACCCTGTGAGATCTCTGCCCCGAATTTATTTCCAGGAATCCTTAGGATCCCTTGCATGTGCTCATGTGGCCCCACATGGCATCTGCCATTGGCTTCCTCTTCTGTGTCCCCTTTATTGACATTCATTGTCTGAACAATCATGTAAGGGTCCTCAACAGCAATGCTACTAGTGTCCTCCATGATATCTGCCAATGGCGCTGCCCTCAACGTCTCCAAAGCTATCTACCAAAAAGCTGTTACAGTCTCAGAAGAGCTCAGTGTGCCCCCAGTGCCATAGCATTAGTATGGAAGCAGATACAGGTTGCTCCTTTCCACTGTTACCCTTGGTCACCAATGGTGGTTTACATCCCTTCCAGCTCCTAAAACTGGCTGTCGTAACTTTGGTTTGCAGTTTTTCTTTCCCTGGGACCCTGGAAGGGGTCCACTGATGCTGAGAGAACCAGCCCCACTCCACTCCTGGGTCTGCACTACTGCCATCAAGATCCCCTTCCAAAGTGACCCTTGCCCCATCTTTTTGCTCACACTTGCCCAGACAGGTCTGAATTGCTGAAATGAACTTATTTAGGCCAAAGTGGGGGATGTCAATATGCTATTTAAAGAGAAAACTAAAAAAGTAAAATCACAGGAATTTTGAAGCTATTCATCTTGAAGACTATTCATGGAAGCAGGGAAATTAAACACAGTATCCTTGAATATATGCCCTCCACACATAGGCTTGGCCTATTGTTTCCTTCATAATGACAATTCACCTCTGGGAGCTTAGCATGGGGCACTCAAGTCTGCTCAGCACAATCAACACAGGGCTGTATCAGGCATCAGGAGGAAATGAGAACAAAGCTGTATTGTCAGCAAGCCAAGGGGTGACCCAAACACAGCAGAGCTGCAGAAAATTATTTTGGAAAGTATTTCCTCCAAGCCACCTATGATGGCTAAGCCTGATTCTTGGTCAGACTTGACAGGAAGAGGAAAACTACTTAGTCTGCTGAGAAGCCTGCATATTGTTATTGCATTAAGGAGAGAAACAAAGAGGCAAATACAGGTAAGGGTGTGAGCCACAGCCCAGGAGAAACCAGTTGCTCCACTCTCGCTCTGCCTCCTCCTCAACGTCCTTCCTAGGGGACAAGCGCTCTTTTAGCTCCAAGGGCAGATATCATTAGAAGAAAGGTTGATTTGACATACACACACACACACCTACCTTCTCACCTGCTGGTTTGATTAATTGGGGGTCCATGGGAGTTGGAAATCGCAGAGGCCAAGTGTGACACAAGATGTGAACCCAGGATTTTTAGGATGGAATTGCTGGGCTGGCAAAATGGAATCTGAAGGGGTCTGTCATCAATGAGATGCATTAGCCCTTTCGTCTCTCTTGATCCTCATGTGGCCTACCCCAGAGTAGTGCCCTGTTACAGGGTACTGTGAATGTGTATTTGAGCCACAACTTGAATAAGATTCAATTTCTTTAGAATCATGGTATTTCGAGAATTTTGTTAAATTTTTTCTTGTTACTCGTAAAACATTTCCTTGTGTTTGGTACCAAGGAGTTACCCAGGGGCCCTTTACCACTGAGTCATATCCCCAGCCCCCAAACCACCTTTTACTAAAAAATATTTGTGATAGGGTCTCGATAAGTTGCTTAGGGCCTCACTAAGTTGCTGAGGTTGGCCTTGAACTTGCCATCCTCCTGCCTCAGCCTCTGGTCGCTGGTATTACAGCCATGTACCACCATGCCTGGCATCAATTCGTTTTTTCTAAGTGTAGGAGCTGTGGAGGAATCCTGCAAAAGGGGAAGAATCCCGGTCAGCTCATGGATAGCAGTAGTTTCTGAGAGTCATTCATTCCGTTGTTTTTCATTCCCTGTCCACCCATTCACTCAACACACACCATTGGAGCCCTATTACAGGCTGAGCAGGAACAGTGTCAGGAAGAGAGAGACAGCTGAGCCAGAGACAGGCTTGCTGCTTTCTTGGCACTTGCAGCCTAGAGGAGGAGACAGATGAGTATGACAAATAAATTATGTAATCGTAATAGAGGCAAGTGCTAGCAAGGGGAAACACAGGGTGCTGTGAAAATAAATAGCAGGAGTGGTGGAGGGTCAGAAAACTTTCCATGAGGAAAGCTGAGCCCTCAAGGATTAACCAGATACAGGAGGAGTTTGGGGAAACAGTTCAAGCAGGAAATAATAGCTGAGTGAAGAGAAAGGCAGGTGAAAATCTGAATCTCAAAGATCGGAAAGCACCAGTGAAGAGCTAGTGAACAAAACTAAACAGAGAGAAGGCAAAACAAAATAAAACCAAAGCACAATAGGGCAGAAATTTGCTCCTGAAAGCTGCCTTGGTGGTAGGAGAGCATCTCCATCCATTCTGGCTTCTGCCTGGCCCTCATTGAGGGCCATAGGCATGGGAAGCAGGAAGTCAGATCCTTCGCTAGGCATCACCAAGATGGTACCCTAAGGCAGGTAGATGTAATGAATCCTTCATAATATGAATGTGGTTATCAGGTGATCAAGTTGGAGGTAGGGATAAAACTAAGATGACTAAGTACCTGGGATGCAGCAGGCAAGGTTGAGGTACTTTGTGTTCCTTATTTCATTGAACATTCCAATAGCTCTACACAGTGGATAGTATGCATCTTATGTTCTAGAGAGGAAATGTGGACCTGGGAAGGTGAGTGACCCATCCAAAGAATTAAAGATGGTAATGAGCCTGCTCAATCAAGTTGGGTTGGCTTCCAAGTCCTAGGGTTTCCATACTCTTCTGCTTGGCTTCCTTATTGGGACCACAGAGCTCATCTGGTCCAGGCTCATCTCCTCTTCTTTTCTAGAGGAGGAGATGGAGGATCACAGGCTTAAAGCACTCTCACAAAAGGCCTACGAGCTAGTGGCAAATGAAGACTAGACCTCTGGTTTCCCATTGCTAATCCATACATCTTTCCTTTGTGTTGCTGTTTCAATACACATAATAAAAAAAAAATCACACTTTCAATTTGTCAGGATGCCAGAAATACAAATAGACTCATCATTTTTCTCAAGTTTCAGCCCTGTTTCCCGCCCCCCAAAATTTCAATGTTGAAACATGTAGTGAGAATGTCCTATTAAAAAACAAAACCTACTAAACGACACATTTTGTAACAAAGCAATCACACTTTACTGCTTGTTTTTAGTTTGGATTTTTGTATTTTGAGCTCTTTTAAAGCAGGGCATGCTCGCATTAAACAACTACTTGTGCCTTTTCTATAATATTCTGCATTCATCTAACAAAATATGAAGTATATATAATTGGTTGGTTTCTCATATCCAGAGTAGTACCTTGGTCCAAACCTTGAATCAATGAAACGATACTCTGGAATAGGAAGATAGAAAATGGCAACCATTGCTTCGTCAGAGGTGAATTCCACATCTGCTATCACAGAGTTGCTTCTAATTAGTGTCAGCTTTAAACATGACATTCTGGCCTCCAGTTCTGCATTTGGGAAATGAAAAAAAAAATTGTGGTCTGTATGATCCCCTTCCACCTTTGAAGTTCAAAGAGATGATGGGACCTGGAGGTATATTCACAACTAACTCACCTTCTTGCCCTTGGTCAATAACCCCCAGCCGCCATGCTCACCTGCTGAGTGCCTTAGTTTTAATTCTTGCCTTCCCTGCCAGATTTTAGAAATAGTGAAGGGAACATCTGAGATGTTCAATTCCTGGGCCTGAGCGCCCCCTAGGCACACAGAGGTAAACTGTGACAGCCTTGGAAGAAATCAGGATGCTGGGAAGTGGACATCTAAGGTCAGCACCAAATCCTTGAACTTCCCTGTTTGCAGTATGAGGCAAGCTCTGTGGGACTTTCCTGATGTGGGCAGGGAGGGCCGGAGATGGGAAGGACAAGAGGGAGTAGCAGGCAGGCACTGTGGTCAGGCAGGCCCGGCGGGCCATCCTTATACTGCTGGGGTTGGAATGGAAGCAGGTAAGCTGGAGACCCATCAGAGGCTGCCCAGTGCAAAGGACCCCGTGGCCACACAGTGAGTGTGTGTGGAGACATTTGCTGTTAGAACAGAGAATAATCCCAGGTTAATGCATGTCGATCACTGTGTTGCTTACATTGTCTTCCTGTCCCAGTAAACACCACATGTGCATTTCCATGGGGTTTTTATCTTTGTCTAAGAGCCATTTTGCTGTTTCCTTCACTTCTTTCACGATGTTGTATACATACCTCCTATACTCAAAGTCCACATGACAAAGTTTTTGTGACATTGTTATTTTATAATAAGACACTTTGTAGAGCACATATATGTGTGTCCATGCATGTGTATGTGGGGTGCGTGTGTGTGTGTGTGTGTGTGGTCTATGTCACTGTGTGATTGTGTGTCTCTGTATGGTGTATGTGGTATGTGTGCAGTGTGTATCTTTGTGTCTCTGCGCTATCTAAATGTGATGTGAGTGTATTCCGTGTGTGCAGTAGGCATGTTCCCTCTGTGTGTATGTGAGTGTGCTGTATGTGAGTGTCTCTCTGTGTGGGGTGTGTATATGTGTGTATGTTTTTGGTGTGTGTGTTTGTGTCTCTCTGTTTGTGTGGTCTGTGTGTTGAGTGTTCACTCCCGGGTGCTGACTCCAGCTCCTTGAGTCTAGATTCTGGGCTCCTCTCTCAGGCCTCAGAATCTAGGACCAAAAACAAGCCCTCCTGGGAACTGCGCTTTGGCCTAACAGAGTGAGGAAGGCCCTTGGCGTGGGGGGCCTCTGAGAGCTGCACAGTCACGCTGCACCTGGGGGTGTGCTGTGCACCAGCATCTGCAGAGGACGGTGGCAGTCATTATCAGCAGGGTCAGGACGCCCAAGAGCCATTATCACAGGCAACAGAGCTTGGCTTCATGAGCTTTGTGCTTTTTTTTCTCTAAGATATAGTTTCATTCTTTACTAAAAGAAAAAGAAAGGGAAAAGGGAAAAGAAAAGCCCTCCTGGGTGAATCAGTTGCTGAGTCTCTTAGGCCCATCCTCACCCACACTGCAGAAGCAGGCCAAATCCACACCAGGTGCCACCTTTCCCCTCCATTCAGGCCCCAGGTCCCTGCTTGGTGTGAACACATGGCTCTGCCTCACCCACAACTGGGCACGTCTCCTCTGTGTCCCTCATAGTCGGCCTTTGACCTCCTGGTTTGGGTCCTACTCAGAAGGAGGAGACACTTTCTTTAAGTCACAGCCTTCATGGTAGTTTTCTGTTTACTGCACCCTGAGTCAAGTCCTCTAACATTCACTGAACAGGGGTGGCCCACGCTGGGTTGGATAGAGGGAGGAGTTGGCAATATGGTTGAGAGCGTGGCTTAGAATGAGACAAGGAGGTTCACCTCCAAGATCACCGCTTACTCTGTGCCCAGAACAGACAAGGTAACCTCCCTAAGGCTCTGCTTCCTTCTTTGTGAAATAAGACTGACCACCCTCGGTTGCTGAGTGGCTGACCCAGCATGGAGCACTGAGTGAGGGCTCAGCACATGGATTGACCAACCTTCACTCTAGCCTCCCTGGGTGGGGTACCCTGGTTCTCAGATTCTTTGGCATGCAGGATTCTAGAAGCAAGTCATCTTCCACCAAGGAGCCCCGCCAACATAAGACGAGCAAGGCCTCCCTTTTGCAGCTGTTTTTGCTGGGAAGCAAAGTTGTGGACACATGCAGGTTCCTGAGCCATGCCCTAGGGTACCTCCCCCAGCTTCCAGAGGTTGGGGTTACTGCAGATGCAGCAAGTGCCTTTCCAAAGGTGGCTGGAGGTGGGATCTACATTATTTTAGGAGCTCTGGCTTAGAACTTGTTCCTCTGACCTTTCTAATAACTTTGCAAGCCCCTTATTTCTTAGTTAAACTCCTTCCAACTTAATATAAATAAAGCAATTTCTGTTTCCTAATTGGATCCTGATGAATGCAACTAGTACATTTGTATCTAGAAGACCAAATTAAAATCATAATAGCTACTATGCTTTGGTTATACCCAAAGTTCAGATTTACAGATGGTATCTAGTTTTATTTTCCCAGAAAATCATGCAACCATTAAGGGGCCTAATCTGGGTGTGAACCTAGGTCTTTCTGCCTAATTAATCTGGATGCCTATTTTAGTCTACTGTTCTTTCTCTGGAGGAGTTCACAGTTCACAAGGATGTATTCAGGTCAACAAATAGCTCCAGCACAGGGTGGAAAATGCTGTAAAGAGCTGTGGCCCAGTGCTATGGAGCCCAGGAGAGAAACTTCCTGCCTGAGCTCAGGGCTTGGAAGTTCAGCGTGGTGTCTGCTCTTTCCAGCTTGGCACGGGATTACAATTTCTAGACTCCTTGGGGTCACAATCTCACACTCCTTATGATGTTGGGGGCTTCTGCCTTGAAGATTCAGTGGCCTGTTTCTCAAGTAAGGGACTTAAAAAACCCCAAATCTGCATGTTTGCAAAGATGCCCATCCATCCTTGTGTTGGATGAATCATCGCAGGTCCTGGAACATCAGATCTTCTGTGGGACTCAGGTGTATTTTACCACTGAGCTACCTCCCCAGCCCTTTATTTTCTATTTTTTTTATTTTGAGGCAAGTTCTTACAGCCTTGATCTTAATGATCCTCCTGCCTCAGCCTCCCAAGTAGCTGGTATTACAGGTACGCCCCACCATGCCTGGCTGGACATCTTTGCGCTTTCCCTCTGTCTTCCTAATGCCTGAGTGAGGAGCTGGCCCTGTTCTCCCCAGTTGGACATGGAGCACCAACTCAACCTGTGGCATCAGAATTGGTGGAAGTAAGGTCCTGCTGAGAGGTGGGGCCAGATATAGGGACTTGGACTTCTGATTTCCTGACTTTCCCCTTCTTTCCCAGGTTTTACTGCCACCCCCTAATTTTCATGGTATGGGACATGCATGTAGTTTTATAATTTGGATAATCAGTAACCTAACATTTGAGCACATTTCCAATGCCTAGATCCTGCATAAATGTCTGCTGTCCCTCCACATTCATCTCCATTGCCACACCCTCAGCAGCATCCTGGGCAAGGGATCAGGGAATTGCAGGAGATCCTGCTGCCAAAACAACTGGTCAGATGATGTCAGAGAAACCACCACAGACATGCACCTCAAATTGCCCCAGGTCACAAATGACCAAAAATACTATAGTCTTTTATAGGGCACACTGAAAGAGGGCTTAGAATTGTTCAACTTCCAGAAGGTGAGTTGATAGGAAAGAAATTGCGGTGGAGATGATGAAGTGTTCTTACACTAATGACACTACAAACCATATCCTATGGTATTTGGTAATTCTAAAAACTCTCATCTGTGTAATTCTACATACTTCTCAAAGTAACAGGGTAGTGAAGTAGGCAGAGGACACATTATGATGGCTTTAAAGACAACAGACCTGAGGTTTGGGGTCAAAGTCTTCTGATCTCAAATCTAGCTCCCCAGTGACAATCAAAACAAATATAGTGCACAGTAACATGATTTTAAAAAATCTATAGCAAAAGTTTCCCAATTCGGGTCTCTATTTGCTTATGCAAGAGCTCAGCTTCCTTATTCTTCTGATTAGTTCTGGGAGTCCCTAGGAGATGTTTCATAAGTGCTCAGGAACAAGGCCACTCACAGAAGTTTCCTTGGTGGCTCTCCTGATTCTGCTGGCCCCTGTGAATGTCACATCACCCTGTGACTCAGGACCAGCCACACTGCCATCCACTCTCTGGAGCAGGCTCTTTCCCGACACTTCACCAGGCCCAGCAGTTTCTTGGTAGCAGTTTCAAGTCCACAAGCTGTGGAGGACATTTGGTGGTCTAGGACAGCGTAAGGGTTGGTGGTTTCCTCTTCGTGGAATCACACTTTGCTAGAGGCTTCCAAGGCGGTGTTATTATGACTCTGGTGTGCCAGAGGTTGACTCAGACTGTTTTCACGCCCTGAGGAGAGCGGGCTTGGGACAGATGAGTACAACAGCCAGGAAGCTCTCCTCGATTCATCCAGTGTCTCCACTGCAGGGCTTTATGGTCAGCCTCTCCGTCTGCGAGTCTCCCAGTCAGTCCGAACCCAGGAACCAAATGGAGTCAAAGTACTTTTTTGGATAGATACTCTTTAAAGAGGCTGTCTTTAAAGACAATTGCAGATTTATGTGTAGAGATCGTGTGAACCACTTATGCATTTCTTTCAGTGAAGCTTCTTGCAAAACTATACTACAATATTTCAACCAGGACACTGACATTGACCCAGTCAAGATACAGACCGTTTCTATCACCCTCCCCAATCCCCTAATCCAGGGCAACCACGAATCTGTTTTCTGTTTCTAGAATTTTGTCATTTCAAGAAGATTACACCAATAGAATCAAGTGCATGACTTTTTGAACTGGTTTCCTTCATTCTACATAATTCCTTAATTTTCTGAGGATTCAATGAAGTCATTTCATTTATTGCTGAGTAGTATTCCACAATTTGGAAGTATCACAGTCTGTTTACCCACTCCCTTGCTGGAGGACATCTGGCTTGTTTCCAGTTTTTGATTATTAAGAATGATGTTGGGCTGGGGATGTAGCTCAGTTGGTAGAGTGCCTGCCTTGCAAGCACAAGGCCCTGGGTTCAATCCCCAGCACCACAAAAAAAAAAAAAAAAAAAAAAAAAAAAAAAGATTGATGTTATTTTACAGGTTTCTTTGTGAACATAAGCTTTCATTTCTCCAGGACAAATGCCCAGGAGTGCAATTGCTGGTCTCTTGTTTATTTTTACAAAATTTGTTAAGTTATTTTCCAACATCGAGCCTCCTCATGTGGCATAAATGGATGATCCAGTTTTTCCATATCCTTGCCAGCAAAGTAAACTTACCCAGCAAATCACTCGGGGCACTATGACAATGGGAAATCCTGCAGGGGACACAGCTTGAGCCCCAACCCCAGCAGTCTCTGCAGCCCTGTGCAAATTCATTTCTACCCAGCCTGCACTCTCATTTCTCTGGCCATGTCCAGACTGGCCTGAAACTTTAGCAGTGGCCAGCCAGGACTGTAGGCTTAACCTGCGAGTTCCTCTCTACATAGTGAGATGTTTTAGGATTTTATCCTGTAGTTCCTTCCAAAGAACTGCCCTTCTCCATATGCCCTGCTGAAAAATAGGCCCCAGAGACCAGTGTGTACCATGAGAACCTGACCCACCCATCTGTCAGGAAAGGCTCTCTGTGAGCTATATTGAGTCAGTCCAATCCCTTCTTTCCGGGTCCCCTATTTTAAACCCCTGTCTGATGGCTCTGTCTTGTAGCAACAGTTCCTACAGTGTGAGTTCCAGTAAACACCATTCCTTTCACCCTATCAGGTCTAAAATTGTGACAGCTTCCTTCGTTGGGCCCTGTTTTAGGTGCTGTGGACTAAAGCACAAACCATCAGGTAAGGTTCCTTCTCTTGTGGATAGTTCATTATATGAAGGGGACATGGACAAAAAAGAAGCAAGATCATTTCACGTGATGATAAATTCTACAAAGACTATACACGGGATAACGTGAGAGACAGTGGAAGAATGGGGAACTCGCCCAGGAGCTGAGATTTGTCAGTATCAGAATCTCCGCAGGCTTCTTTTTTTCAAAGCTGATTATTATCATTTCTTCCACCACTTTTTTATGTGGTATGTTTTCTGATCACTGACCTTGTGTCCAGAGTTATTTTATTTGTGAAAGATCCTTGGATAATTTGGTTCTTCGAATTAAACAACATCACATCAAGTACGGAATGTATGCTACAGGTATAGTGAGGATGCTTCCTTCCTTAATTGGAAGCCATACCTCTATGGATGCAACCAAAGACCCCAGAGACCAATTGGAAGGCTCTGTTCTTGTTGATTTCTTGTTCTGCTGTGATTAACATCCCTGGATCCTTTTCAAGGGAATACTGAAAGTCAAATCATCCACATCTTGCACTAGCTCAAATTACTTTCAAAAGTGAGGCATTTACAAATACATCAAATGCTGTATTTCTAGCTTCAGCTTGCCAGATGCTTCTGCCACTTGAGTCTGTCACTGAACACATTAGGCATCTCTTTCAGCTTGAGGTCATCTGTGAGTGTGATAGCATGCACGCTCAGACCAAAGTCCAAGTAGTGAAGAGGAGGGAGCATGAAGGCACACCTCGACTCTGGACTCACAGGGTCCATTGAAGCCTCTCGGGGCTTAGTTGCTTGGTGAGTTAGGGTGTCATCTTGGATTTTTACATCCTGCACTTGAGAATATCTTGAGAGCTTTGGCAAATAGTTTTGCTCAGATTAAGCAAAACTGCATTACCTGTTGCGTAATTTCATCAGAGAAGTAAATGAGGGTTTGATGGGACTCGTTCTTAATGATCCCAAGTTGGCTTGTAGCACTTTGGTCCCTGTTTGTAGTATTACACTTTCCACCTCCAGAAGTTGGCCTAGACTTTTTCTTGTTCTTCCCGCTGTAAACACAACTAGAATAATAATCTTTGTTGTCCTTGGGACTTTGTGCAAGTCAGCTTTTCCTGAAAGCTTTTCCTGATATTTTGGGTCTTTGGCTATCTTCTTGTGCTAATTCTTTTAAGATCTGAGTGCCCTGAACAGTCACATTGCTAATTTCCCTGCATTATTTTTTATATTTACATTTGCACGCGCACACACACACACACACACACACACCCACACACACAAGGTTGGGTTACTTATGACTCTTTAATATAAACATTAATTTTCACAATCTTTTAAGTCCTTTGAAGTGCTCTGCCTTTTGGAGTTCTTGACACAGAATCATTCGTATTTTTCTGTTTATTTTATGAAATCCACATTTCTAAAGTTTAACATAGATGACTGATTCTCTTTCTTAACTATATGGTCTTTAAAACATCATAGTTATTCTTTATCAGTCTAAGAGGCCAGGTTCATAATTAGGTTTGGAGTCATATAGCTCTAGATTGGAGTTTCAGGTTCTTTTTTCCTAGCTTTGTATCTTGGACTAGTTAACCTGTTTAATTCTCAGTCTCCTCATCTGCCCAATGGGGATAATCTCAGAGGATGGTAAGAGAATTAAAGGAGATAATTATTGCCCTGTAGTGAGTGCTCAATAAATGTTAGTTTTTACATTTATTTAAGGTATATTTCTTACTGTGACCAAAAACATGTTCAATAAATATAAGCTATAATTATTTTATTATCCTTGTACATTTGAATTGAATCACCATTTATTATCCTTGTACATTAGGATTGAGTGATGTTCTGCCCAATGAGGGCATTACTATGTCAGTCACTTTTCCATTACTGTGACAAAATAATTGAGATAATCAACTTAAAAGGAGGAAAGATTTATTTGGTTTACAGTTTCAGAGCACTCACTTTGGGCCTATGGTGAGGCAGAGCATCATGGCAGGGATCATGTGTGGGAGCAAAGCTGCTCACCCCACGGCAGCCAGGAAACAGAGAGAGAGAGAGAGGAGGGGCTGGGTCCCCATATTCCCTTTAAGGGAAGCCCCCAGTGACCTGCTTCCTCCAACTAGGCCTCACCCCCTAAAGTTTCCACCCTCCCCCAATGACACCATCCCATGGGAACCAAGCCTTCAATATGTGAGCTTCAGATGAGGAGACTGAGAATTAAACAGGTTGACTAGTCCAAGA
Organism: Glaucomys volans; assembly: GCA_020662805.1. Lineage (NCBI taxonomy): Eukaryota > Metazoa > Chordata > Mammalia > Rodentia > Sciuridae > Glaucomys > Glaucomys volans. The sequence continues at coordinate 948,096 of JAJEJO010000708.1, read as the reverse complement.
TACAAAGCTAGGAAAAAAGAACCTGAAAGCCCAATCTAGAGCTATCTGACTCCAAACCCAATTATGAACCTGGCCTTTTAGACTGATAAAGAATGACTATGCTGTTTTAAAGCTTCAATATGTGAGCTTTGGAGGACATTTAGGATCCAAGTTGTAATACATAATTAACCCACATCTGAAATCATGTTTGGTCACCAAAATCATTTAGTTTTCCTCCTAAGATCAACTGGGATATTCACCGTCATTGTTCTATTTTAGCACTTGAGGTTCTCCCTCATAGCCAGTCATCAGTTCTATCTGAATCTTCTTCTCTCAATCACAAATGTTAATGTAAAGTCTTCTTGATCAGTTAATAAACCTCCTGCCAAACCGCTCCTTTCCTGTTCTGTCTCCTGCCAAAAGCCTATTGCTCTTTATTATTGTAAACCATAATCCAGGAAAATCAAACCTGTTTTTCAACTTGTTTGTGATGCCTGCAATTCCCTTCCGGTACCTACTTTTCTCTTCTAAGGTCATTACTTTCAAATGCAACTTGAGATTAAAATGACCCTCAACGGGTCCTCGGTGTGTGCTCATTTGACATTTTGTTCATGATTTCACATCTCACAGTCATCTCAGGTGCATCCCCAAATTTCTTTGCATTGTACTGAGGATCAGTGGCAGTGGGCAGTGGATAGCAGGCTTGGAGACTGGGCAGACTCTTATATTTCAGGCACCAGCTTAAAACCAACAAACTAAATTGATAACCATTTTAAACATTATTTTCTTCCAGTCTTTTAAAGCTAGGTATATTTGGATGTGTGTTTATGCATAATGAAACATGATCAAAATAATACATTATAGAAATATTACAGGAAAAGTGCCTTCCCCCATTTCCTTTGGTCTGCATGCTCCATGAACAAGTTCACCCTACTCCTCTGCTCTTATTAAGGAAGAACCTAACCTAATCAAACTGCACCATAATCCTTGACAGTTCTCTTAAACTAGGACTTCTCCCCATTGGGTGTTTGGAGGATGTGAGACAGCATTAAGGCATCCACTAAGAAACTTCTTCAAGTCAATCTTTTTAATGTCTCTATTGTATTTCACCATGAAATATATTTCACCATGATTGCTATTTGCTATTCTCTCCCATTTACTTTTATAACAGATATAATTTTATTCTAGGCAGAAGTTTACTAGGCTAAAGGACTAGACTCCTACACCTGCCTTGCAGTTGGACACAGTCATGTTATTAAGCCCTGCCAATGACATGTCAACAGAAGTGGGGCTTGGAGGGGTTCCATAAGCACAATATCAGTGTTCTGGTGCCATCTTGGATTTTAAGTTGACCTCCAGGACAGAAGCTGCTTGTTCGCATGTTAGAGCAGAAAGTCAGCCCTGGGTTACCGACTTAAGATTCCTTTTATGCTGCCCAAGAAAGAAATAACTATCTTGTTTAAGTAATTCTTTAAGTAACAGTTTAAGTAACTGTTATCATGGGCATCCATGAAGTTTGAATCAAAATGCCAAGAGAATTTGTTTATTTGAAACTTAATAGGCTGTTTCTAAAATCAGAAAATTAAAGAAAAACAAAGACACTCTTGAAAAGTAGTATAAGGTAGAAGACTTGCCCTACAAAATATCAAAATTCATGATAAGTTATAGCATAGAACTCAAATGATGTGCTTTTCATGAGGAATAGACAAATTGATCAAAGAGAAGAAAGAGAAATCCAAGAAATAGAGCCACAATTATGTGGAATTCTGACTTAACGAGAGAAGAGGCAATGCTCATCACAGGCATGTGATGAAAGGTTCTGCACATTAGTTGTGATCCTTGAACACTAGCTTACACTTTGCACACAAAGTCAGTTCTTAGGCTCAATACTTAAATATGAGTACACTTTAAAAAAGATGTGATCCCAGAAGTTTGGGAGGTTGAGGCAGGAAGCTTGAAAGTTCAAAGCCAGCCTCAGCAGTTTAGCAAGGCCCTAAGCAACTTAGCAAGATCCTGTCTCAAAGTGAAAAATAAAAAGGACTGGTGATGTGGCTCAGTGGTTAAGTGCTCCTGGGTTCAATCACTGGTACCAACAAAACAAAACAGAACCAGACGTGAAAAGGAGAATCATAGACGTTTTAGAAGATAAAAGAACTCAGGAAAAGCTGTCTTTGACAAAACACATACCTGCTAACCAGAATAGAAAGGATTTCTAAATTTAACACCTTAAAATTTAAAAACCTGTCACAAAAGACAGCATAAAGGAAAAGGAAATACAAGCTACAAGCTAAGAGCCACCTGACTGACAAAGTACTAAAATCGAAAATGTCTAAAAGAAATTAATATAAAAATGTGATTCAATTGCAAAATGGGCAGCAGACATGAACAGGTTTTTCATACAAGAAAATATCGTTGTCAAATAAACATCTGATGACATGTTCAGTATCATTAGCAAATAAGGAAATGCAAATTAAGAACATAATGAAATCCCATCTTACACCTACTAGATGGGCAAAAATTGAGATAAGTGTCAAGGCCAAGTGTTGACAGGAACGCAGAACAATGGGAAGGTCAGACATCTTTGCGGGGGTGTGAATTGATACAACTTCTTTGGGAACAGTTTCCCACACCCTTCCACTCAATTCTACTCCTAATTATATGCCCTGCAAACACATGCTTGTATACCAGGGGCCACGTAAAAGAACGTTCAGAGCATTACTGTTTGTAGTAGTCGAGATGTCTTTTAATTTTTAGTCAAAAATAGTAAGTAAAAATGATTGTGGTACATTCCCACAGTGTACTATATGGAAATAAGAACTTCAATTCTGCACAATATGAATTAATTTTAGTAAGTTGATGTTTAAGAAAAAGCAAATGACACACACTGTGTCCTTTTTATGAGTTTCAAAACCAAGCAAAATTAAAGAATAGGTGTGTGTGTGTGTGTAAAAACAGAACAAAAAATTCGGAAATCACGGTAATGGTTATTTCAGGGTTGGGAGGGAGGCAAAGAAATGTGATAAGGAAGGCCCGCATGCTGACAGTATTGTTAATGTTTTCCTGATTTGGATAATTCTACCAAGCACTTAAGGAAGAAATAATAACAATTCTACACAAATATTTTTAGAAACTCATTTTCTGAAACCTGAATTACCCTGATAGCAAAATCTGACAAAAACATTAAAAGAAAATTGTAGACCAATATCTTTCATAAACATAGACACAAAAATTCCTAATAAAATTTTCACAAATTAAAACCAAAATATGTAAGGAGTATATGATCCATCACGACCAAATGGGCTTTATCAAGGAAATGCAAAGTTGGTTTAAGATTTGGAAGTCAATCTACATAATTCATTATATTTGGAGACTAAACGAAAAAGATAAAGCAAATACTTGAAAAAGCATTTGACAAAAGTCAGCAATGATTCATATAAAAACTCTCAATTTGGAATAGAAGCAAGCTTCCTCAACCTATAACCCATCATCTAAGAAAAACTTGATTAATATATTCATGTTGAAAACTAAGTATTATCTCCTTAAAATTAAGAGCAAACCAAATGTTTCTAATCTCACTGGTTATGCTTTGTACTGGAATTGCCAGTTGGTAGAAAGGAAGAATTAAAACTTTTTATTCACCAGTGATATGCTCATCTATATAGAAAATAATAAGAAATCTATTTTTAAAAAGCTGCAAGAATCAATAAACAAATTTTGAAAAACTGAGGGACACAAAGTCATTTGGGATGATAATCAGAATTTTTAAAAAATCAATTGTATTTCTGTATATTCTCAATGAAAAACTGGAAATTGAATGATATACTCCTTATAATAGTATTAAAATACAATTACTTAAATTTAAGTAAAATATCTATATACGAAAAGTTACAAAACTTTACTAAGAGAAACTAAAGATCAATTAACTGGAGAGCTGTACTGTGATTAGGAGCTGGAGGTGTAATATTAGAAATCTGTAAGTTCCCTTCAAATTGTTCTATCGATTCAACACTAGCCCAATCCATAGCCTAGCAGGCTCTTTTCTCGGGTCCAACTCTTTTTCTATAGATGAGGAAACCAAATTTCAGAAAGGTGAAGGGATTTGCCACGGTTAATGGCTAACTAGAGGCCACTAGGCATTTGTTCCCCTGTGACCTGACTCCTCTCTCAGGACTCTTCTCAGTGCCTGTTCTTCGGGGGGAATCTCTAGAGAGAACACTGCCCTTCTTATTTATTGCAGGCTCATGAGAAGTGGTTCTCTGAGTCACACATGTGATGAGCTGACCTAATTTTCCATTGTCTGTTCTGTCCTTACAACTCACCACCCAAAGTAGATAAATATTTTAGGATGCAAGAAAAATATATTTAGTTTATTGCATTCTACTTACTTTTAGGGACTTTTTTTCCCCCCTAAAACAGAAATATGTAGATAAGCAAAATAAGAATTTTTTTCTAAAGGACATAGAACTAAGAAAGAAAAGCTCGATTTCTGACCTTCATAAGAGGCAAGTGGCTGGAATTAGAAAAAAAGTTTGGTCAAGACTTTATGGCAGCCATAGCAAGGGTTATGGAAGGGAAAAGAAACAGAGGAAGAGGGGAAAAGAGAGAGAAAAAGAATCGACATGAATGATTTTTATTATTTAAGAGGAGGGCCCTTCCTTATCTGCAGTTTCGCTTCCTGCAGTTTCAATTACCCACAGTCAACCAAAAATATTAAATGGAAAATTCTAGAAATAAACTATTCACAAAGTCTAAATTTTGGGTTATGTGAGGAACATGATCCCATCCAAGAAATGAATCATTCCTTCGCCCAGAGTATCCACGCTGTATGTGCTGTGTGCCCATTAGTAACTTGGTAGCCCTCATTCACAGTGTCACAGTGCTCATGTTCAAGGAACCCTTATTTTACTTAATAATGACCCAAAGCACCAGGATAGTGGTGCTGGCAATTCAAATATGCCAAAGAGAGACTGGAAATTACTTATTTTATGTGAAAAGGTGAAAATTCTTGATTTAATAAGGGAAAACAAAAATTGTATGCTCAAGTTGCTACAATTCACAGTAAAACAAATCTTCTATCTATAAAATGTTGAAGAAAGAAATGGAAAATTGTGCCAGTTTTGCTTTACCACAAATTGCAAAAATTGTGCCACAGTTAAGATGGAAAAAGCATTAAATTTGTGTATGTGTGCATAGGAAAAACATAGTATATACATGGTTTGGTACTATCTGTAATTTAGGACATCTACTGGGGGGTCTTGGAACATATTCCCTGTGCAGATAAGGGAGGATTATTGTCTTGATATAAGTTTCCTAATATCAATCTCATGGTGATTGATGGATTGATTTTATGATGATTTTTGATAAAAGAAGAAAGAAAGAAAAAATAAAGGGAAAGAAAGAAAGAAAGAAAGAAAGAAAGAAAGAAAGAAAGAAAGAAAGAAAGAAAGAAAGCGAGAGAGAGGAAGGAAGGGAGGG
>JAJEJO010000708.1:877649-942542 GCA_020662805.1 Glaucomys volans | reverse complement strand
AAGAAAGAAAGAAAGAAAGAAAGAAAGAAAGAAAGAAAGTAAGTAGGTGGAGAAACATGAAAAGTTCTTTGGGATGATAAAGCGATGGGGTTCAAATTCACAGAACTTTGGTAATCCAGGCTAATTTAACCATAGAGTTAGAATATTCAGAGATACCACCTCACTTAGATCCTCTTAACTAAATTCTTTTTTTTTTAAGTTATAAATTTATTTTTAAAGCTACAATCATCACAAAAGTCTCTCTGGCATACCTGCATAAGGGTTTTATGATCCCCACATTTTTTGGCTGAATATTCTTCAATAAGTTCTTCATACAACAATGTCTTCAAAATACCATTTTTTTTGCTTCTGTCATCTTTTTTTAAAAAATTGTTTATTTTGATTCATTGTACAGAAATGGAGTACAGCTGTTGTTTCTCTGGTTGATTCTTCATAAGTGCAACGACTTTGCTGGATTTCTAATAGGAGTTGATTGTTGAGGTTAGACTTTCAGGAAGGTGTCCCATCCTACTACTTAAGGACAGATGCATGTGCTTTGGAAGCCAGATGATTGAGTGGAAGGTCAAGGTCTATTATAGCAATAGAGAAACCTACCAATGATCTTATGCCTCTTCCAAGCACAGGTGACTCCTTCAGATTTGTACTTAATGGAGACTCCAAAATTCCTCAGGCCAGAAAGACATGAATATTTCAAGTTGGCCCATCACAGCCAGAAAAAAAGTCTGGCTTACCTCTGTGAAATTTGGGTGGAATATCTGATGCCAAGGAGTGGCTTCTTCATGGGCCACTGGAATAAATCAGCCACAAATAAATCCTCAGGAAACTCTATGATTCACCATCAAAGGGAGTTATGGGGTATCAACCAAACAGCCCTTGGAGTCTGTCCCATCCAAGGACAATTATCTTTGTTGTAGTTACTGTTTATCTCCTTTTCCTGGTCAGTGTAATAAAACCAGGCCATCTGCATATGCACTGGGCTGCCCACTTAAAATTGCAACTTGATATTTCCAGAAGCTGTCCCTGCCTTGTTGATTTTAGCAATGGAGTTAGAAAGTAGGTTTTGCGGTTTTATTCAGGACTCTACAAGGAATTCTTCTACAGCTTAATTCACAGCCAGTGACTGGGAGAGATTTATTCTTCATATTAGCTAGACTCATAAAATATTTTAAAGGATATTTTTGATTGATTGATTGCCTGATTGTATTAATTGGAAGGCTCCTCTGCAGAAACTCTTGGCCCTGGGGATCTTCTACAGTACAAATCACATTAGGTCAAGATTCAATAAAAGTTTTTTTAAGTCTTCCCATCACTCATAGGTGAAATCTAAAATCCTCAACACCGCTCCTTAGGCTTGTGTCATCTGGCTCTGCCTTCATCTTCAGCCACCCACTTAGCTCTACTAGACTCTCTCATTGCCTTTCCCACAAAGGGCTCTCACTCCAGCTGTTCTTGTTATCCAGAATGCTGGACATCTGGTTAGTTCTACCTTGTCTTTGTGATCTCAGGTTAGCTTCCCTTTCCTAACCCTCTCCCATCCCAAATTAGGTTCTCCAGGGATTCTCTCACATACTGCCTTACACTCTGTAGCCCTTCCAATAGTTTTTAATTATGTCATTTATTTGAGTAATTATAGGGTGTCAGTGTATGACAAGTTCCAGGAGGTCAGAAGCCAGTTTGTTTTGCTTAGAGCTAAATGCCCATGAGACAAGAATTCAGTGTTCAGTGAATGGATGGAGTTGTTAGTGTCTATGATTGTGGTCGCTACATTATGTGCTGTGAACATTTATTTATTTTTTTGTTTTATTGAATAGCTTCTCAATCATTATTTTGTGATGAAAGTTACAGCAAACATTCTTTTCCATCTGGTACTCTCTCTGCTGTGCTGGGCAGGCTGGTTATAGGGAAGTATCTCCTTCCATGGACAGAAAGAGGAGAGGTGCTCATTTTCTCAGGAGAGGGTAGGTGGCCGTCCAGTAAGGGATGGAGAGCAGCATCTTCTTAGCTCATGGAGGAGTTGGGTGTCCTGGAAAGTCAGGGAGGGGGGTTGGGTCCAACCAGCAGGAGCATTCATCATTCCGGGTCCTACCTAAACCAGAGCAGTTAGCAGCAGCTCCACACCCCTCCCCAGTTGGGGCAGCTGGAGGCCAATCCCTGAAACCTGCCTAGATCCTTCAGGAGCAGTGTCCTCTGAGCGGAATGGCACAGAAGACTGCTAATATGGGAAGCAACTGATTTTAACCCTAAAAGGAAAAAAAAGAAAGAGCTTTATTTTGAGCTATGATCTTCCTGTCCCTTTGTCTTCCAGGTTTGAATATCACACAAGTAAAAGTAAATGTGATCTTTGTCACGGGTATAAGTTGACCTGCAAGGAGAGAGAACCCAGAGTACTATGCCCTTGCAGGGAGATGCTCCATGCCAAGAAGGGGCTGCCTGATGTAGGGCCAGGTGGACAGAATAGTGAAAGCACAGGGCAGAGTCAGGACACCTGGGCTTGAGTCCTTATCTCAGGCCTGCTCAGCTCAGTCCCCTTCCCTCCTAGGGGGTCATCAATTTTCTCACTGTGAAATGAAGAACTTGGTTGAGATACAACAAAGATCCCAGCTATTTTAGTGTATTATGATCTAAAATAGAGGAGAGAGAGGAAGGAACAAAGGAAGGAAGGTTGGTTAACTTTTAATTTCAGAGACTAGAATTAGCTCAATTAAAAGTGAACAAAAAAAAAAAGGAAAGAAAAAGAAAACTTAAATAAGGGTGACTTGAACAAGTTTGAGGCTTGTTTTTCTCTCAAGTGATAGTCTAGCAATTGTCCATCTATGGCTAGACTAGAGCATCAGGGCCCAGGTTCCTGTGCCTTATTACTCTGTCCAGCACAACTCTTACACTGCGAAGGTCATGCTATGATCCAAAAAGGCCGTTGGTCACTGCCAATCTACTGGTGAGAACTGAGTTTCATGGCCACCCTAGCCACAAGGGGATCTATCCTGTGTGGATTTATTCTAGATGGCCGTGGCACTCCTATTGCTGAGGAGTAAAAGAACAGAAGGTACGTGGGATCCAATATATATACATATGTCGGGCCCTCCCAGAGAGGGAATTCCAAGAAACAGTGATCAGGGAGAGGAACAAAAATTGTAGAGCAGACTGTCATTACTGAAAATGGAATCAACACTCCCTCCTGAGCAGGATGGTCTCAACCCTCTCTCTGAGTCCTTTATCACATCAGAGAATAAAGAACAGAGGAAGAGAGAAGGAGAGAAAGACATGGTTCTATTTTCTTTTTGTGGTGCTGGGGATTGAACCCAGGGCTTGTGCTTGACAGGCAAGCACTCTACCAACTGAGCTACATCCCCAGCCCAGTTTGTTTCTATTTTAACTCCTGGTGGTTTAAGTGGGAGGGAGGGGAAGCCAGAGAGCTCTAAGGCTCTGCCATCTCCAACTGGTGGCTGCCAGCACTTCCCTGAGCACTAACCTCTAGAGTGTAGATGAGGAAGGACTTTGAAAGACTGTAAGTAGGAGACTTTTCTCACATGCCTGGAAGTGACACACATCACTTATATCGTATTGGTTGGAATTCAGGTCTGAGGTCACTTTTAATTAAAAGGAGACTGGAAAGTGTGAACTATCCATTTGCTCAAGAATAAAGAATGAGCTTGTGATTGGTCAACAGCCTGGGCCACAGTGGACATGAGAGGACAGATATAACACTTTGGAGTGGTCTATACCCCTGTGGTAGTGAGGGCACAAAGTTTATCCTGCCTGAAAAGGGATTTCCGGCTGAAGATTAGTTTAGAAGATGGGAGGTTAGAATGGTTAGTCCTCCTACTGGCATGACTCATGTAAGTCCTACTGTCTTGTGACCTGTGTTAGTCAGTTTTCTGATACTCTGACAAAATACCTGACAAAAATAAACTTAAAGGAAGGAAAAATTTATTTTGGCTCATAGTTTCAGAAGTTTTAGTCGATGGTTGCTTGGCCCCTTCACTTTGGGCCTTTGGCAAGGTAGAACACCATGGCAGGGAATATATGGTAGAGCAGAGTAGCTCACCTCAGAGTAGCTGGGAAGTAGAGAGAGAGAGGGACAGGTGGGGGACAAGATACACCCTTCCTCCAACTACTTCCTCCAACTAGGCCCTACCTCCTAATTTCCACGACCTCTCAAGAGTGCCATCAACTGGGGACCAAGCCTTTAACAAACTTGAGCCTTCAGGGATGTTCCAGATATAAACTATAACATGACCCACCGTTCTAATCAGATTCATCTATCTCAGAGTTAATGTGCTGTGCTAATGGCCTGCAATCTTGGGCTTGCTAAGGACCCTAAATCAGTCACATCCTTGAAAACCTCCACATAGTTCCTGCCAAGAAAATACTGCATGAATATCTTCTAGGCTGGGGAACTTATTGTCATATAAGGTAGTCTAGACCATTAATTCATTAATTAAATAAATTTTGAATGCATTCCCACCTCGCATGCAAGGTAACAAAACTCTAGGTCAAGTTCTTAACATTTTCAATTTTGAACACTTTTCTCTGCTCTTTTTGTTCATTTGTTAAATTGGGCAACATATTTTGTTTCTGCTGATACCTTCCATTATTCTGCATTTTGAACAGGTTCCCAAAGCATCGGGGTGAATTGGAGATGTTGCCTTGATTTGAATATTTTTTGTCACCTCCAAATTTTGTATGGTGAAAATTTAATCCCCAATGCCACAGAGTGGGGTGGTGGGGTTTAACGGTTAGGCCATGAGGGTTCTGGCCTCATGAATGAACTAATGCCCCTCTACAGGCGGAGAGTGGGGAGTTCTATCTTCTGCTCTTCCATACTTGAGTCCTACTCAAGATGACCGCAGTGTTCAAGGTGCCCTCTTAGAGGCTAGAACAGACCGCTCCAACACCAAACCTGCCAGCACTCTCATCTTGTGCTTCCTGGATTCCCAAACTGGGAGAAATATTTTTCTATTCTTGATAAATTACCCATCCAGCACCAATAGACTAAGATAAACCCTAATCAACCTCAGCGTAATTATCCCTAGAGATGTCAGTTCTAACTCCCTCAGGGCAATTGGAAGCTACCAACACAACATTTTCCAAACCTTGTTTTCCCCAGAGGAGGATTTTGGAGTCCAGAATTTGTCCAGTTGCAAAATTGTTTCTTCTCTGCCTTTCCATTTTATGTTTCTAAATTTTGCCCCTGGGTCCATTTCAAAACCTGTACTTGGATCATTCAGGGGTTGAGCTCCTGAGGAGTCTCTCCACCCTCGTCCATATTCATCTTGGAAGGAACAGATAGCGAAATTCACTTTTCATTGCAAAACTTGCACATGCTCCTTATTTCAAAACAAGGACCTGCATCTGAAAAATGGTTGCCCATCTCAAAACCACCTCCCACTTTGTGTTGCCAAATCAAAATATAAATTGGTGCCTAGAAACCAGCGTGATTTCCAAATTGTTTTGGAAGATATTCTGGAAGGTCATTTAAAAACCCTCAGGATCATCTTCCCTGTCTCTTTCCCCCTCCCTGCACACACATGGGCTCTCTCTCGCTGTAGAGTTCTAGGTCTGCCTGCAGGTAATCTCAGTCTTTGCCCTCCACCTTGCCAAGAATTCTTCCCTGGTCCATGTCTGCTCTAAAGTTGACATTTGGGGACTGGTTAGCAGAAGCTCTTAAACGTCCCCATTTCAACCTCTAGGTTTCAGAGCTCATTATGTTTTAAGCTCCACTCGTTCCCTCCTACTGAGCTCTCCCTGTTCTAATGGCCCTGGAATGTTTTAATGATGTGGGGAAAACAGCAGGAGCCCCAAAAGTGAGTGGGGCTCCCTGGGTACCTGATGTCCATTATCCCTCTCAGTCCTCCTCACCATCCTGCTCTTGTCCCAAAGCTGCACATGGGGAAATGAAGCAGAATCAGGTCAGGCACTTTTCTAAGGCCACCAAACTGCCAGGTGGAATTCAGATTCACATTCAGCTGAGTTCAAAGTCAGATTTGCTCTAGTGAATTAATTCCCTTATTCGAAGGTTGGAACTGGTAAGGCATATAACCTTGGACAAGCCAACGAATCTCCTCTCAGTCTAGGTTTCCTTCCCAAATGAAGAAGCAGGGCTAGATGAATGCCAAGGTCCTCGGTCTCTAACATGTCCTACTCCTGTTGTTCTAGGGTTAGCTGATTCTAGAGGAGGAATGTGTTCTGTGACAGGACAGTGGCCAGCAGTGTCCATTTACTGAGTGCAGAGTCTACCCGAGGGGCATGATAACTTCTTTATTTTTAATCCTAACAGATCTGTAAAGGGCTGACTATTATCCCTTTTTTATAGACAAGAGACTAAGTTTCAGAGAAGTTCAGAAATATGTCTTAAGTCATGCAGCTAATAAGAAGCAAGAGTATTTGATATCCGGTGTGTCCTTTGTGTGATGTCTGGGGGAGAAGGGTGAGGAGAGGTCAGAGAAGAGGCATCATAAGAGATGCTCATGTAGGATCATTCCAGAACATCACATGGTACCCCAATGTTGTGTGCAATCTTCATTTTTTTAATGTACTGATAATAATAAAAAATTGAAATGAAATAAATCAGGTGCATAATGTGTGCACCTGGCAGAGTGGCCAGAGATAAGCCAACTGGGGTGAGAGGGGGTGCTTGGAAAGAGGTGATTAAAGTCCTGTGCTGGTCTCCTCAGCTTCCTTCTTCACTCCAGGCAAATGTGCTGCCGGCTTGCACTCGTGGGCTCTGCCTTGGAAGGAGCTGGGGCTGGAAGAGCTTGGTTCAGCACCCAATCTTGTTCATAAAAGCTGCTTAACTTCCAAGCCACTAAACCTTTTGCCCCCATCTCATTGTAGGGGCCACACATTTTCAGAAAATGATTTACAGAAACTAAATGATTCACAGAAACTGCTGAACTGCTCAACTCTACCGTGCTTGGTGCTTTCCTGTAGCTGCCTGAGCCCTGGTGTGTAGCGGAGAAGCCTGGAGTGTGAAACTGTCACCGGCCTTGATGGAAAAGCACAATCTCTGGGAAAGGAAATTGTGCAGACTAAGAGTCCACCATGGGCTGTTCAGAGTTCAAGCTGGGTTTGCACAGTGGGTGTGTGGCTTGGTAGAGTGCAGCGTGGGCTTTGTGACCAAGTGGACCTGGGTTTGGATAATACTTGGCTTCTTCCCCTTCCTGGCCTCAACTCAAGCTTCCGTCAGTGAATTGAGGATGACTGTACCCCAGGAGGTGGCTATAGATGTCAGACAAACTATGTAGAGTGCTGAAGCGTACTGGGGAGACAAACAGGAGGCGGGTCCTGCTGTCCTTTCTGTTCAGGAAACAGTGTGAGGCCTTTTCCTGCCCTGAGTACTCAGGCAAACATCACCATTTTTCATGCCGTTTTGCAAAAACTGGGGTGTGACCATTTGGTGAGTCAACTCTGACAATACTCTCTGGACACTAATAACCAGAATGAAGCAAGTTTCTGGAGTTGACGATGAGTTTCTGAGGCTGCCAGAACACACCACTCACAGCCTTAATGGAGGAGAAAACACAGCCCTGAGCCACCTAGTCATATTCAACACAGAATATCACTCACATGTATACCAGAGGGGGAAGCTGCAGATGCCATTTGGTCTCCAGATTCCTAAATCATCCCAAGCAGAGGGACACATTTGGGAAGGGACTTTCAGAACTTTGCCCTCTGAGCCTGTGTAACTCTTCCTCATGTTTTTCTAAGCCCCTCTGGTTATTATTTAGGCTCATGTGCTGGCCAATGACATGGAAGAAGAGTCAGAGGAGAAAAAAGGAGAGTAATGGGGGAGGCCAGGAGGATAGAGTCAGCCGAAAGAATCACAGGATTGTCAGGCAGTGATCAAATGCCATGAGTTCGAATGGGGAAGTGGACTGAATGACTGTGCTTGTCTGCCACGGCTCTGTCTTTCTGGAAGGCAGAAGTATTGCTAAGAGAGTGGACACCATTAGTCAGTGGCCTGGCTTGGCCTAAGTCAGCGTCTATTACTTTACCCTTTGCAGCCCTCTAGTTCTGAAGTTCCTGGGAAGGTCCCTGAGGAGATCACCAGTTTCAGATCCTTGTGAGGCCAGGACAGCTGAGTGTTTTGTGTCTGTCCAGGCCCCACTGGACATGAGTATGTGCATAGGAGGATCTATGGGGTGGTGTGGGTGTGCCTTGCTGATCCAGGATATGCACCAAGACTGTCTCCTCCCCTGACCTCCCCCGCAGGCCCCCTGAGTCTATTTAAAAGCTCTGGGGTAGCCTGATCTGAGGCCTGTCCATCCCATCCTCTCCTTGTTTACTGGAACATTGGGTCACTGCAGTGCAGCTGGAATGCAGACTCTGGACAATTCAGCAAGGCCAAGGCGGCCGGCAAGGCAGGCGCCCTGTCATTGCACTGTTTTCCCTTCCCTCCCACCGAGCTTTCTTGGAAGTTCCGAGCCAGGCTCAGTGTGGATCTCCAAAGAGGCATTCCAAATTCCCAGCTGCTTGCAACTCAGCAAGCTTCATGCCTCTCCTTCTAAACTCCAGGTGCCCTGAAAGGTCAGAGATGAAAACGCCCGCCTAGGCCGAGGGGGAGGGATGTACTGTATGATCCCAGGAGAGGGGCATCCAAGGTTCTGTGGTTGGTGACTTCCCATGGTCACATGCCGTTCAACCACTGCTTCCCCTCTTAAAAAACAAAGAGCAAATAGTCTCTGTTTAAGCCACCTCTGTGACTGGGTTGAAAAAGAATGGAGCAAACTTGCCTCTAGTCTGTGTGTCCATCCCATCTAGGGGACTGGAAGTGGCCATGCTGCCTTTTCCTCCCTGAGCACAGATCTTGCCTGAAGCTGTGCCACCAGGAAATCTGGGAATCTGTCTCAGCCTACTCCCTCTTTTCCATCAGTCTTACTATTCCTTATTTTCCCCTTAATCTTTTCTTCTTCAGCATGATGACTTTGTTATTTCTAGGACTAGAGGAAATGATGAGGAGCAGGAGAGAAAGGACCAACTCCGTCAACTGTTTAATGTATATTTGTGACAGTGGTCACCTCATGCCTTGAATGTAGCCCTTGCTGCTCCTCCACTGAGGCTTGTTTTTAAATGGACAAATTAACAAGTGAATTATAATCTCCCAGCAGGGAACACCTGGAATGTAGACTTTGAATGCCACTTTGACAACCCTCTGTTCCTCTTGATGGGCAAAGTCACAGCCTCTGGGACAGGAGTCCCTTGCTCTTTTTCTTTGCTAGCAAAGCAATACTTCCTTTTTCTTTTTCTCAAAAAAAGAAAAAAAAAAAAAAACCCAAAAACCAAAAAAACTGTGTTCTCGTTACTGGACAGAGCTTTTGGTAACCTATTTGTCTCATAAAGAGTAAAAAAGGGTGCCTTTGCCTTTTCTTAGATTTGTCCTTGCCATTGAAGGGATGAGCTTTGGTTTTTCTGAGCATGGTCCTCTGACCTAGAGCATCAGTGTCTCTGGAACTCATGAGAAATGCACATTCTCTCCTGTCCATCCTCAGAAACCCTTGGGCAAGGCACAGCAATCTGAATGTTCACAAGCCCTCCAGGTGATTCTGATGCATGTGCAAGTTTGAGAACGGGGACTGACAGTGAAGGCAGGTGTTGAGGTCTCTCTGTGTCCTCCAGATGCGAGGCAGCATGTATGCCCCACTGGTGTGGTCTGGCTCATGCACCTTGCCTTTCAAGCTGGGGTGAGGGTGAGCATGATATGAGTGGAATGACTGGGAGGTGATGGTGGCCCTGTCTGATGTTCTTGGGGCTCTGGATTCATGGGTCACCTGAGTTCCCCTGGTAAGGGAACTGGAGCTTCCTGATGGTCACATGGTGCCCAGCACCCCTCTAAGAGCATGGGGACACCTGATCCATGTCATGTCACAATGTAGGTTCCATCACTCTGCTTCGCATCTGCTTTAGGCAATGAAGTGGGCTTTTAGTTATAGATGAAATGGTGGAATCTATTCCTTTTACTTTTTCTTTTCTTGGAATAAATCAGGAAAATAACTAAAAGCAAGCTTTTCATCTTGACAATTCTTTCCTTTTTATCCTTTGAACGATTCTCAAAAAGATTCCCCAAGTTGATTAAGAGTGTTGGTATATGCCAATTTAGATTTGCGATGTTCATTCAATTTGGTAACACTGGCCACAGGCAACTATTGAATAAGGAAATGCCGTCAGTCAGAGCTGAGGTGGTTATAAGTGTGAAGTACATTCCAGGTTATGAAGTCTTAGTCGAAAAAGAAAGTGTAAATTGTTTCGATAATTTTTATATTGATTTCATGTTGAAATAGTCAAGCTTTGCATAAAATTGGGTTAGAATGCATCATTAAAATTAATTCCATGCATTTCTTTTTATCTTTAAAAGTGTGGCTGCTGGAAAATTTTAAATGACAAATGTGACTCATGTTTGTGGCTCACATTGTGTGTCCACTAGACAGTGCTCCCGGTTAGTCTTGAGAGAGAACGTGATTATTCCAGAGGTAAATACAAGGAGCAGGTATAAACTATGGCATAAGAACTCAGGTGAAGCAATGTGGTTGGAAGCATAGCAGCCTGTCTCCTGGTCTTTGGAGCTAGACATACCCTGCCTGAATGGAGACCCTACCACTTATTGGGCCAGCTGCCTTCATCTCTGTGACCTTCCGTTTTCTCATCTTCAAGGGGTGGTCTCCATTTCTAACTTAAAAGACTTTTATGATCATTAGTTAAGATAAGGAATGTAAAAAAGCTTAATATTATTCCTGGCTATTAATAAATAATACTAACTCTCCTTTAGTAAAGTAAGAAGGAATTCTATTACTAGAGCATGATAAGGTACTGATGTGGTATCTCCATTTCTGAGAGTTTTTAATACTTAAATGGATTCTCCCATATCTGGAATAGTTTGTATGTCATCTTGCTCCAAAATATTGGATGCTTTCAATACTTTTTCAGTGCATCTATAGCTGGAGATCTGCAGCTGTGTTTGGCCCCTCCCCAACACCCCTACTGTGGTACTGAAGCTCCTCCTCAAGGTGAAGAACTGCATTCCACTATGGACTGTCCCCAGACAGAGACCGATCTGCTCTGTTATGTCTGCAAAAATTGATAGATTCTACGGCATAGAGAGTGGATGGACGTGACAGTGACAAAGGAGATGTACTTTTTGAATGAGAAAAGAGAGTTTCTTCGCTTGCAAATACTACAGGTCAGTAAAGCCAGAGTTGGGTGGAGCACTGGAACGGAGCTAAGATGCTGACCTTGAGATACTGGATGGCCCCCCCAAATGAGTTTTAGAACTTCTGTCCTCAGGGTAGCACAGAACATCTAGGTTAGACTCTTCCAAAGAGAAGGCAGTTTTCTCACTAAATTTGCATGGAGACAGGAGTGGAAGAAAATAAGTGACGTGAAGAATGGGGAAAAAACCAAACCAACAGGAAAAGGTGGCTCCTGGCTCAGTTCTGAAAGATGCTGGAGTGTCACATTCTTGTAGCAAAGTCTCTGAGCTCCTAGAATACTGACATCATGGTAAACCTCTAACAGTTTATCAGTCACTCGAAAAACAAATCCTCAGCCTTCCTCCACGATCCTGCTCAAAACAACTACAGGAATGAAGAAGTAGAGATCATGGAGGGATCCCCAACCGAGATTAGGTGTTCCAAGCATCTGCACTGGGCAGTATTCAACCTTGAGAAAAGAAGCAGCAAAGCGTAAGGATGACGTACTTGACTGAAGATTCTCTGGGTTGTCTCTGAATCATACTTAATTTATCCCAGTCACCATAGTCGTCATTGTCTTCATTGTCAACAACATCATCATCATCATCATCATCATCATCATCATCATCAAAACAGGGTCCTTTTATTTAGTACTTCCTACATTCCAGAAGCTTTGCCACATGCTTTTCATGGTTGATCTCACTTAATTCTCTTGATAGACATGAGGTAAGTACCATTATTAGGCCATTTTTGCAGATGAGGAAACTGAAGGACGGAAACATGAAGTAACTAGCTCAAAGTTAACGCCCCTGGTGACAGGCCTGCTGGAACTTTCGCACTCAATAAACAGAGACACAAGCTGAGGCTGCTTTGCTACAAATCACAAAGGGAATTCCTAGGTCAGAAGATCCTGACCTTATGTCAATTCTGAGATCTATTTTTATAAGGCATATTTCATAACACCACATTTATTATCCTGAAATGAAACTTGCAGATTACATAACTCACTTAACCATAGTGATTGAAAATCAATATATTTATGATAAAGAAACAAGAAATGCATTTATCTTGTGAGTAATATATATTTTGAAAAGTAAACATTCAAACACAGTGGAGTTGTCAGATTCTTGCACCTGTGTACATGATTGCCATGGAAGCCACATTTACAGATGCTAAATATTCAAATACCACAAGCGGTCCTGATATTAGTGACTTGGCTACTCTTAGAAAAATTTTAGACAGAACAAAATATAATTTTTATGTGTTCAACATGTATTAATTAAAATCATGCCAAAGTATTTTAGTTCTAGACCTTGTAATTTTCGCAAGTATATAAAAATCCAGTAGAACATTCAAAAGGTGAGATTTTTTTTCATTGTGAGGGAACTGTCCCAGGAATGGGACAGCATTATAATAACATGTAACCCAAATCCCCGTCAAGAAAACACCCATAACCCCCATGCTTCAATGATCAGGATGCCAGGGATACTTCACAAATTTCCCAAGCACTTTGGAACAAAAATTCTCAATCTTGACTGCACATTAAAATGCCCTGTGGAAGTTTAACTCAAATGCTGCAAAGACTCTGATGTAATTGGTCAGGGCCACTGCCTGTCAGTCATTCAGGTTTTCAACAGCTGTTCAGTTGAGTCTATTAGTAACTGTGGCTAAATCAGATGCCAGACCATTAACCTGGTCAGCTTTCTTTCTTTCTGTCTCATGGAGCTGTTTCCTGCAGAAAGAGTCCAAAGTCCTCTTAACCCAAGGAAAAACATCTCTAATTCTAAATTGGGGCAGGGGGCAGTATGTGACTCCAGGACCTGAAAAGTAAAAAACCTATTTTTAAGAATCCCGTAAATTGAGAAAAAGATTAATAGTTTGCTTCCAAGTATAGAATAAACAGAGGAACAGAGTTAAACCAAATGAAAACCAAAGCCACTAGTGACTGATTATTTAGGAACAACACTTGTACTGTGGTGTGGCTAAGCCCCCTCTAAAACCCCTAGTCGTCGCCTCCTCAGGCTGGACTGAGACCTTTAGCCTTGTAGGCAAAACAGACTCTTCCTGGTCTGAAGGGGATGTTTGCTGAATCCTTAAATTAGGGATGGCAAATGCATTTAGCTCTACTGGCAACTTTAAACAGCTTGGAAGTGTAGCTAGAGAGGGATTCAAAGCCCAGTCCAGGGTCCCTGAAGAATGATACTGGTCATAAGAATCCCATGGGGGAGCAAAGGGAGGCACACACATTCCTCCTGTAGATCTTCAGGCCATCATGGGGGAGGAACCACATTTCTCAAAAACAACAAGGGTTACCTAGTCCTGGTGAACCTTCGGAACCTGCCTGGATTTTATCATCATCACCATCATCACCATCATCATCATGGTGCTTCTATTTATTGAGGTCCAATTAGGTGCCCTGTTCTTTATGTTCATCACCTTCTAACTTTTTAATAAC
The DNA here is from genome assembly GCA_020662805.1 of Glaucomys volans. Lineage (NCBI taxonomy): Eukaryota > Metazoa > Chordata > Mammalia > Rodentia > Sciuridae > Glaucomys > Glaucomys volans. The sequence continues at coordinate 928,904 of JAJEJO010000708.1, read as the reverse complement.
TTTATAAAGTAGACATTTTCATTAGAGTCTAGGATCCCACAACTGGTAGAAGGAACCAGTATTCAAATCTGGATCTGTCTAGTGTCCCATGGTACAATAGTATGGAGGGCAATGTGGTCTCAGATCTCCCTCCAAAGCACTGCTCTTTTTTATCCTGCGTCTGCCTTCTTGAATTCTTGACCAAATGGCATGAGATTCAACAAAGACCAACTGACAGGACTATCGGGCATGTTCCTGTTCCTCAGCCTTTCCCACCATTGCCTGGTATTAGATCCTGTCTATGAGTTTAAATGGAAAACAATTAAAATATATTAGGGATCATTTGATTAATAAAAATCTCTATATTTTGAGTTATTCCTAATTGTGAATTGCTCTGAAATGTTCATTTTCCTGTTCTAATCCAGTATAATTAGAGGAAATCTAATTCATTGCCATAATCCAGCTCTTAAAAGGGTGCTGGTACATAATAGGCAGTAAATATTTGGAATAAATAAATCAATGTAATTGACTTTTTTTTTTCTACCCACCCCTCCCTTTCTTTTCTGAAATTGACATTTTTAAGAGTAGTTTTTTTTTTTTTTCAGTTTTGATGGAGTCTAATTGATTTTTTTCTTTTATCATTTATTCTTTTTGTGCTGAATCTTAGAAACTTGGCTTAACCCAAGGTCACAAAGATTTCTCCTAGAAGTTTTATACTATTAGCTCTTACATTTAATCACAGAACAATCATTGCTTTTTATTAAGATTCTTGCAGACCTCAAGTTTAGTTTTCTAAATATAGCTTTATCTGCTTTGCAGATCCATGTGAAGTAGTATGAGAGTATAAATGTGATGTTTCCTGTCTTGAAACATAGTCTAAAAGTTGGTTTTTTTCCATAGAAAAATCTCTCATAATTGTCTTCCTTATTATTTGACTCTTTCTAAGAGGAAATATGTACTTCTTGTTCTTTGCCCAACTCTCCTCCTTTCCTAAATCTCAAGAAACAGAAGATTCTGGTTTGGTTAGTCGTGTTATCTGACATTTTTCCATCTCAGAATAACCCTGTCCAAAAAAGAAGGAATTGCTCAATACTTTCCATTCTTCAATCATTTAACCAGATAACAGCCAAGAGTGCCACTCTCCAAAGTAATCCTTAGATTGTCTGCAACATAATCTTCAACCTGGTGCTAAAGGAAGAGGCCACTGGCAGGAAGACCAGGCCTGTGTGTGGGAGCTGTGATCACAGAGGCCAAGGACCCTCCATCCTGGCTCACATCTGGTTATTTCATCTCCTGCTGCAGAATCCACTGAGCAAGACTCTTTTTTAGGGAGTTGGGAGAGGAGGGTGTAAGGGGAAGTAACTAGTTCTCTCTGAATTCATACAGCCCTGATAAGACTTGATTTCAGAAATGGAATTGAAACCAAAGTTTCTGTCTCCTCACAATTCAAATGACAAATTTATACCATATTTCTATCCCTTTGACATTCTGGGAAAGACAAAGAAACAGCAAATAGACTTCATTTGCTCTTCTTTAGATGTATGGAAAACATTTTGCGTCTCACAGTTGGGCTTGTGTCCTTTGCTGTTTGTTTTATGTACTCTTGCTCACAATTGTTCTCTTGGCAGGCAGGACCTTCCCCCGCCTCTTCAAGACCTCCCTACCCATTGGCCAACACCCAGCCTAGGGCTTTTTCTATGAATTCAACTACTCGGGCATTCTCAATGACCTCCTCTTTCTCTGTCTTAAAAAAAGGGCATGAATGCACTCTAAGAGCAGAAGCTAGGGGACATAGAAAAATAAGACACAAATCATCCCTAGCAGGGAGCCTCCCTCCCAGTGAGATGCACCAAAAGTGTATGATACTGCAGTCTATGGTAAGAGATGTGCGTCAAGCACAAGGAGAACACAAAAGCTGGGCACCTGATACAGATTTGACTAGGCCAGCACGTAGTGTAGTCAGGGAAGATTCTATGGAGTAAGAAATATCTTTTGCTGAGTATTGATCTGAACTTGGCATAACAATGGGGAGGTCCCAGGAAAGCTTGTGAGAAGCACAGAGGCGTGAGAGAGCATAGGGAATTCAAAGAATGGCAGGTGGTTCAGTGAGCCCTGAGCAGCCCACTCCAAGCTGGCTCATGGTTAGGTGCCCCTTTACTGATTTTCTCTGATTTTTGTTCAGAGGAGAGGCTAGCTGTGACAATGCTGGACCAGGAAGACTCTCTGATGGCAGCATGCAGTGGTTTACAATGCTCCCAAGCAAGTCAACTCCAAGTTCATCAAGCAAAGTTCTGCAGTTAGGTGAGCCCACCCTCCTCAGAAAGAATTCTATGTTATTTGAACTTGTCCATGGGGGATATCGCTTCTGACCTTAGCAGTCTACCCAGGATGGCACCTAAGTTCCTCTCCCTGAGGACTTTGGACAATTCTGCCCTCCATGCCTTGCTAGATTTTTAGTGACCTACAAAAAAGCCTTTGAGATTGACTCCTTGGAGATCCTGCTCTTAAGTCAGGCCCAAGAGTGGTTGAAAGATGGGATGTAGGAGAAAAATAGCAAGAAATAGGGTTAAGCAGAGAGTCAGTGGGGAACCAGATTGCAAAGATATTTGAATGCCAAATGAAGGAGTTCCAGCTTGCTCCTGTGGGCAGAGGAATTAGGAAGGAAATAACATGCTTGACACCCGGACTGAGCCACTCTGATGAAGACTTGCTTATTACTTATGGCTTTCAGGAGTGGATTAGTTTCTCCTACTGAATCATACATGCATACTCAGGGGGTAAAAACCCTGCCTAATATTTCCTTGACATCTTCTGTGATTCTAGACACATATTTGAGCACATAGGACATATTTTAAAAAAAATATTGGATGGTAGATTCAAATGACTACAAAGCAAGGCCATATCGACTTTAGAAAGAGATCTCGTATATGCCTTGTATAGAATCAGAGCCCTAAAAAGCAGGAAAGAGCAGAGTCTATATTTTAATCTAGGGTCTGAGATCGTCCTCCAGCCTGTTCCTGATGCTCTCTCTCCTTTTCCTTTCTCTCCCACTAGGAGGCAGCATCCCTTCCCTTGTCCTCAGGGACAGGATCCTGTAAATAAACAAATATGAAAGACGCACAGAAAAACACACCTCCACAATATGAACAAGTGCTTTAAGCTTTGGCCTTGATTGATTAGGAAAATATTGCCCAGAGCCTTGGCTGATCAGCCCCAAACTTGAGACAGAGAGTTCTGGAATGTTCAGTTCTCTGACTTCCAAGAATCCCTGAAGGAGCTTCCCAATATAACAGTTTAAACTGATTTTCTGTGAAGCATCTTCATAGTAGATTGATTTTGCAAGCAGCAACTGGCAAGTTTAAAGATTACAGAACCATGTCGTGGGGAAAGAGTATTTAGACAATGTTGTGCTGTTTTTTCCTGTTGAATTTTGTGCAACCCTGGGTCCCTAGGGAGTTTCCACAGAAAGTCAAGGCAGGCTGTGCTGGCTCCGGGGGGAAGCTTGCTCTTTAGGTCATGATGACTGCAGTATGGTGGCCCTTGAGCTTCTGTTAGTAGTTTAAAACCTCTTAGCACAGGCCTCTCTTCGTAAAGCCCCCACAAGCAGCCAGAGAATGCCCAAGGCATGTTTTTCTCGAGGTCAGGGTGTTCCATACTACTTCTGCCAGTAGTGACAGGAAAGTCCAAGAAAAGCTATTTAATTTGATCATCAATGTTAATACACTTATTGGCTGTCCTGGGAAAGATCTGTCAATTGCTTTGGCAGAACTTTCCAAGGCTTGTTTCATCGAAGGAGCTCAGGTTATTTTGGAGTCACGAGAGGGGACGGCCAAGGCCTAGGATGTGGTGACCCTCATGTAGATATACGGCTCCTATCAAAACAAAGTCGTGACCTGGCCTCCTACTTAAGTCTTTTTAAGAAAGATTTGCTTTGATAGGTGATTGGTGCCAAGTCAAAGATTAGAAGCTATACATGTGTGTGGAGGGCAGAGGCCACACAATGTTTTAGGAAGAAATCCAGCTCTTCCTCTGTGGGGTTTTGCTGAAGTCCCTCCAGGTTTTTCCTTCAACAAACATGTACTGGGCCTGGATTCTCTCCAGGGCTGATGACACAAGGCAGAGGTAAGACTTGGAGGTAGTGTCAGTCATCACACGGCTGCTGCAAAGGACTTGTCCTGCTGCTAAGGAGACCGGGCAGAGTCAAGTCCTCCAGCTCCCGTTCAATACATTCATGAGATAAATCATCAAAAGAATAGGAGTACCGCTTTTAAAAAGGAAATAAACATATAAACAAAGCAAAAATTCTGACCCTGATTTCTAGGAACTTCTATTATAGTGGAAGAGCCACACATGTATATAATTAAATAGCTGATTATAATGTAGGGGTTTTGAAATTACTATGCAAAATGCAGAAAAAAATAATTGAGACAAATTACTTTCTCCTGTGAAGAATTTGCAGTATTGACAGAGAAAGCCTGGTGGGATTACCTACCGGAGTGCGGTGGTTTTAACTTTAGACAATTCATCTCATAAATATTCATTGAGCATCTACCATGTGTTGCTAAGTCCTTGGGATGCATCAAAGAATAAACAGGAAGAAACCCCCTCTTCTATTCTGGCAAGAACAACACTAACCAGGCAATGACTAACAAAAGTGCTTCTTGTGTAGTCACAGGTAGGAATCTTCTTTTGTTAGTTGTGGAGATACTAAAAGCTTTAGGTCCTGATCCTGAAGTCCCACTAAACAACAGTATAAGCAGGGTGTGAAAGTAAGGGCTCATTTCAATAGGCAGGCACACCTCCAAGGTATTGCAGGTTCCATTCTAGACTACTGACTGAAAAAAATACCTCAATAAAGTGAGGCACATGGCTTTTTTGATTTCACGGTGCATTTAAAGTTATATACATAGTATACTGTGTCATTAGGTTTTCATCAGTATTATATATAAAGAAGCAATGATATCCTAACGAAAAACTCTTCATTGCCCCAAAATGCTGATGATCATCTGAACTATTGGAAAAATAATACCGACAGACTTCCTCCAGGCAGGGTTGCCACAAACCTTCAACTTGTAAACAGCATAATAAAATATAGTACAGGATGTCCCTATATACTGAAGACAGTTTTGAAGTCAATGCAGGTCAGTGGTGTGCTGATAAATGCTCAACAACAGGCTCTAGGAAAAAAGTGAAAAATAAAAGGTAAAGCTCTGATTTAGAGCACTTGCCAACTTCTGTGGTGTTAAATACTCTCACCATGTCCTTTTCAGGCTACTACTGAGATGTCACTGAACACAAAGTGGGGAAGAGATGCACACAAGGGCTCTGAAGAGTCCACAGGGGCTGACTGCAGCTCACTACTGGTAGTGGGCCCATGGAGTAATGGACCATTGTAGGTGAAGGGAACCTTGGTGGGCCCTGGTTACACGTTCTTTCTGTGATGTGTTAAGATGATTTCTGTGAGAGGTGTCACAAGTGAGCTGTCATAAGTAAAATATTTCCTTAAATCACCTCACTGATTCAACAAAAACTGATTCTTTGGTGGGGAACAGTAGGCATGCACAAAAATTATTTTATTTACTACTGGAGAAAAACATTCAGTACTTAAAGATTCTCATTATTTACTTTTGGCTCTGGGCAGAGCATCATGGTGCGGTGCTGCTCTTTGGGGGAATTTCCCTGATTTTGCAAGTTTGAGCTTGACCTTTAACTTGAGACATATCTAAAAAGTACCTAGGCTTTGTCTGCATTTCCTGTTTGATTAAACAGATCTTTTCTTCATTAATTAAATTGCACATTGAGGATTGCTAAACAGCAACTCTTACATCCATGTTTGGAGACTAAGACACACTCCTTTGTGATGTGAGTCAATTGCACCAGATTCCTCCACCTAGATGTTGGCTACCTCTAAATTCATTGTGTGGCTCTCAACAACAAAATTAAACCCTTGCTGGGTTTTAAAGGACTCTTGGTTGTTGCTTCTCCAAAAAGTAAAAAACAAAAGCAAACTAGCAACGTGGAAAGGCTCCTAATTCCTTTCTAGGTCTCTTGACAACTGAGATTCAATTCTCCTATACTGACCTGAACTTTGTGTACAGGGAATTTTTGTTTGGTTGTAGAAACATGGGTAATGTTTTGGTGAGATTGCATAATATTTAGGGAACCACACTAAGTAAAAATCATCCACAGTTGGCGCTGTGAGTCGAAATAATTCAATAAGGCATCAGTAAAATGACAAACAATCTCCACACCCAGCTCGGTCTGCACGGGGTGTGGGCAGCGAAGCCCACATTTCAGCATGACCAGGCAGCCAATGGGTTTTCTTTAACTGTCAATTGTTGATCTACAGCCTGGTTTTGAAATGTGGAAACAAAGTTAAAATATGAAAACCTAATGAACCAGCGTGGTGTCTGGTAGGTAAGATATCAACATTGCAGGAGAAGCTATGCTGCTGGCCTTCAAGACAGAGGAAGAGGGACCAAGCCAAGCATCTGAGGAGTTTCCAGAAGTTGGAAAAGGTACAGAACCGACAACTTCCAGAAGGAATGCTGTCCCAGTGACCCTGTGATTTGAACAGTGAGGTCAAAGTTGGACTTCTCATCTACGTAACAAAAAGAGAATGAATGTATGCAGTTCCAAGTTACCAGGTTTGTAGTAATTTGTTACAGCAGCAATAGGAAACTCATACACATGTACTCCTCCACATTTCACAGCCTCTCTTCACAGTGTCGACAGGGCTGAGAATTCATGCAGTGTGGGTGGATATGATGTATCCTCCTCTGGGTCTAACTTCTGAATCTGCTGTGCAGTCAGCCACCTCTCTGTGCTGAATGGATAGCCAAATGCAGCTGTTCAGTAAAGAATCCCATGAAGGCTCCAGTGGGTGGCAGAATCACTAGATCCAAGGAGCCTGGAATCCTGAGTCTCCACTAGGAAGAGAGTTGCGAGAGGTGGCTGTCTCACCCAGATGTGTGGGTGTGAAACCACTGAGTATTTGGACTTCATTTTTATTGCAGCAAAGTTTCTCCTATCCTAACTCATACCTCAAATCAGAGACACTGGGATAAATTTCATTTTCTTTTTTTTGGCAAAAGTACTGATGTTTGAGTTTCTAAAAAGGATCAAATTATTCTTAAGGTGTAAAGGGAGAATTCTGTTGTACTTTCTTAGCTTCATTTTATAATTTAGAATCCATGTTTTCAAATAATACATGAGGAATACTATAATAATTTCTACGTTTCAGGCTTTAAAAGGTCAAGTAGCTGAGCTCTCCAGGCCATTTGTCCATGGTCTCTTTGGGGTGAAGACAACTCATGGGTGTTTTCACGTGTCTTAGCCCTTTTCTAAATATGCCCCCCGCTTCCCCAGCTTTCTACACTTGTTCGGAGATTCCCTTTTCTTCCACTGTTTGCTCTACTTTCTCCTTCAAGTTCAGCTCACTTCCATTTCTTTTCACTGTCTCCAAGGAATAATTTCTTTTCTTTCTTTGCAACTCCATTAATCTTTCATAGGACTTATTACATTTGTGACTGATCCCTGCTCAAGCCCACTCCTTCCCCACGCCCCCTAAATTGTAGCTTCTAGAAAACAGGTATTATATCTTACTCTCCATGCTCTGAAGGCAGTAAAAGTTCACGCATTTGCAAATTTTGGTAAAACTGTGGGGTTTTATTTATTTATTTTTTAGTTGTTGATAGACTTTTATTTCATTCATTTATTTGTATGTGGTGCTGAGAATGGAACCCAGTGCCTCATACATGCTAGGCAAGCGCTCACCACTGAGCCACAACCCTGGCCTAAAACTGGGTTTGGTTGATTTTGTGTTGTCTTGCAGACAAGACCATGTGGTACCCTTTAACCTCTCATGTAAATGGGACGAGGGTCTCTACCACGTACCTTCTTTCATCCTCTCCTAAGCCAGGCACTACTCTGAATGAGCGACACGGTGTTCCCTGTGCAGTTGGGGCAACTGCAAACTACCTATGCCGTGCGCCTACTACGTGCTGGCTCAGGGTATTTAACTCACTGCTGGCTGAGTCGAGCTGATGCTCCACTTCCAGGGCCTCTACTTCTCAACAGCTGGGAGCCTGACCACTCAATTTTTCAGATTTGCTCCCACATCAGGTTTTCAGGAACAGGCTGTTGGTGTTTCCTTGGCTCAGATCTCTGTGTTCCCATACCATTATTCATGATGTCATTCAGAATCTACTTTATAGAACTGAACTCAATTTTAATATCGTGTAGGAGATCTACCCCACCCTTTTTCTTTCCATTAAAAAAAACAAGAGGGGTGTGTAGGAACAATTTATTAAGAGTCCCCAGGGTGAATCCAGCCTATTTTTTCAGCATTTCCTTACAACTCACTGAGAAGCTTGGGGGAGAACAGGAAAGGGGAGACTTGTTCTTTCCGGAATGATTATTTGGCCAATCCAGGGGGACTCCCCACCTCAAGAGAACCATCCTCCTCCCTCAGGGAAGCAGCACTCAGAGGCATCCGGGGGTCAGAGTCGGTTGTCAGGCCACAAAGAATGGTCCAGATTGGGAGGTGGAGTCTGCCCAGTAGAAGGAAAGCCTGGTAGGAGGTGATAACTGTTAGAACACGCCACTTTGAGAATAGGATCCAACATAACCCCAGTGCCAGCACATGGTCTGGCTTAGTAACAGCTCTATGATGCTTAAATGAGTGTCAAAAGGATAAGTAACTGAATGAATGAATGAATGAATGAATGAATGCCATATTCTTGCTTCCTTCCCCAAGAACTTTTCATAAAAGCACTTCATTCATGTCTCCTTTACAAATCAGAAATCTGGAATTCGGTGAGGCATGTGGTCCATCATTCTAGAAGCATTCTGCTAATCACAAAGTTCAAGGTTCATAGGTGGAAAAGCACAGGTTAGAGGAAGCATGATGGGGCCTTTCCAGAGCCTTTTTAAAAGACTACGGTCCCCTTCCCTGTAGGATTAGACTCAGGGTCCTCTGTCACCCTCGGGGATCTGCAGTACACAAATCCAGGGGTTCAAGGGGCTCTGCAGCCGCACAATCCTAGATTCTACAACAGTGGGGAGGTCGACTGCCTATCCTGAACTTCGACGTGTCATTCATAAATGGAGATGGTGATGATCCCTTTCTTGCAAGGTTGCTGTGCTGAATGTATACAATTTGCATCAAGAACCTGGCCCAGTCCCTGGGACATACGGAGCTCTGAACAGCTGAGAGCTGTTGGCACCCATAGCTGGAGGCATGGCACCGGGCACTTGATGGACAGTTTCTGACTCTCTTTCTGAAATGGCCTAGAATGGAGGAAGCAGAACCAGTGAGGACGAGAACCAGTGGGTTGGACTCCTTCCGGTGCTCATGTTGCCGTGTCGTCCTTTGTCATGGCTCAGTTAATTCCCCAATGAGGGCACCTTAGGCCTCTTCGCAGGAAGGAGAACAGCTCTCTCTGCAGGGACCTCCTGCAGGTGTGGTTTCTAGGACTTGTCCCTGGCTCAGAGCCCTGGAGAACTGAAGGCCTGTTGAACAACTGTTCTTTCCTCCTCCCAGCTTTGTTAAAGAGCAATTGAATTGACAAAAGTTTTATGTACTTACAATATACAATGTGAAGTTTTGACATATACATACTTAATGAGATGATTAGATTGAGCTAATTAACATATTCATCGCCTCACATTCTTGTCAACTTCGTGTGTGTGTTGTGACACACTTGAGACCTAGTCCCTTGGCAATTTTCAAGTATTCACTACATTATTGTTGATTATAGCCAATATGCTTCTCAGTAGATTTCCATTCTGTCCAACTGAAACTTGTACTCCTTGGCCAAAATTCTTTCCTCCCTATTCTTTCCTCCCCCAGCTCCTGGTAACCACCATTCCTCTCTCCACTCCAATGAGTACAACTCTTTTGGAATCTGCATGTGAGTGAGATTATGCAGTACTTGTCTTTCTGTGGCTGGATGATTTCAGTTTACACGGGATCATCAGTTCCATCCATGTTGTCTCTAATGACAGAATTTCATTTTTTTATGGCTGAGTAGTATTCCACTGTGTGTGTGGCGTGCGTGTGTGTGTGTGTATCTATCACATTTTCTTTACTCATTCATCTATTGGTGTACACTTTCATGGCTTCCATATCTAAGCTATCATAAATAAGGCTGCAATGAACATGCAGATATCTTTTCAAGTCCAGATTTCATAGAGCTATTCTTTAGCTCCTTTGAGAGAAAGGTCAGAGGAAATGGTGCCTAATGGCTGCTGGAGCACTTGCCAGATAGGAAGAGATTCTGAAGCAAATCAGCCTTCTTGAACAGGGTAGCTGGTATACTCCCTCCCCCAAAATATTTAGTGGAGTTTTTTTTTTTTTTTTGGTTCTTTTTAATTATACATGACAATGGAACCCATTTTGATATCATTATACAGCAAGGAATATATCTTTTTTTCACAATGTAGATTCACACGATTCATATAATCTTACATATACGTAGGGTAATACTGTCTGTCTCAGTCTACTATTTTTCCTTCCTCCACCCACTCCCGTCCCATTTTACTCGCCTAAGAGCCTCCAGGAGAAGGGCAGTTCTGCACACGCCTGGACTTTAGCTCTGTAAGCCCTGTTTCAGATTTCCGACCTCGAGAATTGTAATATAACAGGTTTCTGTCATTTTAAGCCACTAAGTTTGTAGTAATTTGGTATAGCAACAATAGGAAACAGTGAATTTTAAAATCTAGTCATTCAATAAATGTGTTATCACATCTGAGAATGGTTTTGATTTATCTAGCAATAGCAAGCAATTTTAGAAGCCAGTCATCTACCTGCATTAGTGAAATGTCTATTCATGTGTTCTGTCCATTTTAAATCATACTGTCATAGCATTTAGTTGCAAGAGTTCTTTATATTTAAATAAACATATGTATTTAAAATTCTACTGTAATGTTACCTAGTCTGTGGTATCTTGTTAAATTAGCATCAAGAGAGTCAGTCCTTCCATTCTTCCTGATTTAACATTAAGACACTTATTTTCTCACCATTGAACAAGGCATCGACTCTTAGATCGACATTAATGTTCTGTTTCGTATTGAAGAAACAGTCTTCTATATTCAGTTTACTCAGAGCTGTGAGGTCTGTTACTAAGGTTTTTATCAAATCCCCTTACTACCTATCAAAGTAGCCACGTGACTTTAGCAATCGCTATGCCGCTCGTTACCCAATTACACAGTTCCACCTGTCATCCCAGATTCCCATGTGGCTATTATTTTTAAATTTCTTATAAATTTTTTGACTTTTTTCTCTTTTTTTGCAGTACTGGAGAGCAAACCCAGGTCCTTGAGCATGCAAGGCAAACATTCTACCACTGAGCTATACCTCCAGCCCTACTTCTGAGTTTTTTAGCAAGGATATCACCATCTAACTGCTCACCCTCAAAAAATAAAACAAAATAAGCAGAAGCAAGTCTAATTCTCCAATGGACAATCGAAAATTCAGTCCTCTCCACCTATAAGGTTTGAACAGTCTCCAATAATAATTTTAAAACATAAATAATTTAAGTAGACTATTTTATCACAGGCATGGTTAACATTCTAGATCTATTTTATTCCCTTTTTCCATTTAACATATAAAGGATTTTTGAAAATAATGGCTTACTTTCCTTTCTCTATCTTACATTTCTATATTAAAGAAATTTTCTCTAATCCCTATGGTAGTTCAATATTTATTCAGCAAAAGCATTTTGAGTGCTTATTACTAATTACACTGTGTTAGATTCTGGGGATGCAAAGGCAAAACTAACACAACATGTCTTCTGGAATTTTGTCCTGGGAGGGTGTCGCAAGGGGAAGGAAACACATCAGCAGGACAAATCACAGGGGTGTATGAGTTCTTCAATAAAGATCCGAAGAGGAGAGTTAGGAAGACTGGCAGGGGCTCAGGGACCGTTTCCCCGATACTGCTGCTCACTGGAGTGGATGTCACCTGAGTTGACCTGTTCATTTGTCACTCCACAAATGCTTAAGGGTGGCTAGCCTTTCACCCTTGCATCACCGAAATAGTTCTTCCTTGTGGTTTTACTACAAGGTTAGACCCCGGTTATCTCACAAGAAGGCTGACCGCAAACCCCAGTTTATTTGGAATTGTTTCACTTTGCACTGATTATTCTCACAGAATTGCTACTAATGCTTCCTTTCATGCTCAGAAAGCTCTAGTTTGAACCATAAATGATAAGTCACTCAATCCCTTCCTCTTCATCCCAGCCTTACTGAACCAAGCAAAGCTTCATGGAGGAAAACTGGGGTTTTACAGGCAGATAATAACAATCGCCCACAATGACTATTATCATTATTATTGTTATTATTTTTATTAGCATTGCTATTATTTTGATAGGGGGGATTGAACCCAGGGGCTTTTACCAATGACCTACATCCCACCCCATTTATTTTATTTTATTTTTTTAGTTTGAGACATGGTTTCACTTAGTTGCTTTGGGCCTCAATAAATTGTTGAGGCTGACCTGGAACTTGTGATCCTTCTTCCCCAACCTCCCCACTCACTGGGATTACAGGTGTCTTCCACTGTTCCTGACATGACTATTATTTTATTTTATTATTTTATTATTTTTTGGAATGGGGGATTGAACTCAGGGGCACTCGACCACTGAGCCACATCCCCAGCCCTATTTTGTATTTTATTTAGAGACAGGGTCTCACTGAGTTGCTTAGCCCCTTGCCCTTGCTGAGGCTGGCTTTGAACTCATGATCCTCCTGCCTCAGCCTCCTGAGCAGCTGGGATTATAGGCATGGGCCACCACACCTGGCTAATGACTATTATTTTAAACTAACTCATATTTCTATTTTAATCAAAGTGATTTATTAACATGTTTAAAAGGCAAATAGAAATAAAAGGTATACAACACAAAATCCAATTCCCTGCCTCAGTCTTCGACACTGTTTTCTGTTCCCAGGAAGTCTCCTCTAACTCTTAGCTGTTTCTTACCACCACTTTCTAAATAATACATTATTTCTCCATCTTATCACTTTGTATCTTCTATTGACTTCTATTGTGCACTGGATCTTGTCCCTCAAGATTCATATGCAATCCTGATTGTTTCCTTTGCTGAGAAAAAGCTTTTTAGTTTGACTCTATCCCAATCATCGATTCCTGCTTTGATTTCTTGCGCTTTGGGAGTCATGTTAAGGAAATCTGGTCCTAGGCCAACATGATGAAAATTTGGACCTATTTTCTCTTCTATTAGGTGCAGGGTCTCTGGTCTAATTCCTAAGTCCTTGATCCATTTTGAGTTGAGTTTTGTACAGGGTGAGAGATATGGGTTTAGTTTCATTTTGCTGCATATGGATTTCCAGTTTTCCCAGCACCATTTGTTGAAGAGGCTATCTTTTCTCCATTGTATGTTTTTGGCTCCTTTGTCAAGTATGAGATACCTGTATTTATGTGGGTTTGTCTCTGTGTCCTCTATTCTGTATCATTGATCTACCTGTCTATTTTGGTGCCTATACCATGAGAGCCTTCAGAGTGGGAGAAAATCTTTGCCACACACACTTCAGATAGAGCACTAATCTCCAGAGTCTACAAAGTACTCAAAAATCTCTACACCAAGAACACTAATAACCCAATCAATAAATGGGCCAAAGAAATGAACAGGCACTTTATAGAGGACGATCTTCAAGCAATCAACAGATTTATGAAAAAATGTTCAACATCCCTAGTTATAAGAGAAATGCAAATCAAAACTACCTTAAGATTTCATCTTACCCCAATTAGAATGTCTTTTATTAAGAATACAGGCAACAACAGGTGTTGGCAATGATGTGGGGAAAAGGGTACACTCATACATAGCTGGTGGGATTGCAAGTTGGTGCAGCCACTTTGGAAAGCATTGTGGAGATTCCTTAGAAAACTTGGAATGGATCCACCATTTGACCCAGCTATCCCACTCCTTGACCTATATCCAAAGGACTTAAAAGCAGATTACTACAGTGATGCAGCCACATCAATGTTCATAGCTGCCCAATTCACAATAGCTAGATTGTGGAACCAACCTAGATGCCCTTCAACAGATGAATGGATAACGAAACTGTGGTATATATACACAATCAAATATTACTCAGCCATAAAGAAGAATAGAATTATGGCATTTGCAGGTAAATGGATGATGTTGGAGACTGTTATGCTAAATGAGATTAGCCAATCCCAAAAATCCAAGGGCCGAATGATCTCTCTGATAAGTGAATGATGATGCATAATGCGGGGTGGAAGGGTGGCAAGAATGGGGGAAGGATAGATAGCACAGGGGGAAGGGAAGGGTGGGGTCAGGGTGGGGGGTAATAATAACAGAATGTGTGACAGACATCATTGTCCAGTGTACATGTATGAATGCACAGATGGTGTGACTCCACTTTTTTGTACAACCAGAGAAACAATAGCTGTACTCCATTTGTGTTCAATGAATCAAAATTAAATAAAAAAAATAGTTGAATGGATAAAGAAACTATGGTATATATACACAATGGAATATTATTCAGCCATAAAGAATAATAAAATTATGACATTTGCAGGTAAATGAATGGAGTTGGAGAGTATCATGTTAAGTGAGATAAGCCAATCCCAAAAAACCAAAGGCCAAATGATTTCTCTGATAAGTAGTTGACGGCACGTAAGGGAGTGGGGAGAGGTAGGGGAAGAATGGAGGAAGGATGGATTGTATAGAGGAAAGTAAGGGGAGGGGAGTGGGGAAAGAAAGATAATAGAATGTGACAAACATCATTATACTATGTACATGTATAAATATGCAAATGGTGTGATTCTACTTTTTACACAACCAGGAAAACGATATTTGCACTCCATTTGTGTACATTGAATCAAAAATAAATAAATAAGTTTAAAAAAAAAGATTCATATGCAAAATCTCCAACCTCTAATGGGACTGTATTTGGAGATAAGACCTTTAAAGAGGTAGTTAAGGGTAATGAGTCAGCCATGAAAGTGGTCCCTTTCCTGAGAGAACTGGTGTCCTTACAGAAAGAAAAAGAAAAAGTGCCAGAGCTGTCTCAGGGCATGTACTCAGGAGTGGCCCTCTGAGGGCCCAGTGAGAAGGCAGCTATCTGTCAGCCAGGAAGGGGGCCCTCTTGTCTGCTCCTGTCCACTCCCACTCCCACTCCGCGCTCACCTACTGAGAGATGGCCCTGGAGAAGCACTCACACCACCCCCTTCCTTGCACGAAAGGCTTTGTGGTCATCACTTGGTGCTATGGTTTGGGTATGAGGTGTCTTCCCAAAAGCTCCTAGTAATGCAGGAATATTCAGAGGTAGAATGATTAGATTATGAGAGCTATGGTCCACCCTGGTGTGAATGGACTAAGTAAGTGGGTGGTAACTGAAGGCAGGTGTGGCATGACTGGAAGAGGTGGGTCACTAAGAGTGTGACATAAAAGGGTTCATCTTTGCTGGGCACAGTGGCACATACCTGCAATCCCAGAAGCTCAGGAGGCTGAGGCGGGAGGATGGAGAGTTTGAAGCCAGCCTCAGCAAGGGCAAGGTACTAAGCAACTCAGTGAGACCCTGTCTCTAAATAAAATACAAAATAGGGCTGGGGGTGTGGCTCAGTGGTTGCATGCCCCTGAGTTCAATCCCTGGTATGCCCCACCTCCCCCAAAAAAAAGGTTTGTCTTGGCTGAGGTCCTTCCTATGCCCACTTCCTGACCACCACAAACAGAACAGTACTACTCCACCACACATTTCTGCCATGATGTTCTGTCTCACCTTGGGCTCAGGGCAGTGGAGTCAGTTCACCACGGACTAACCTCTGAAATTGTGAACCAAATAAAATTTTTACTCCTCTAAGTTGTTCTTGTCAGGTATTTTGATCATAGTGATGAAAAACTGACTAAGGCAGATATTGGTACCTAGAAGTGGAGTCATCGCTGTGACGAATCTGACCATGTGGTTCAGGAAAACATTTGGAGATGCAGTGTAGAGAAGACTTAGAATGTGGTAAACAAAACTTAATGGGAAATTTTAGTGGGAGTTCAGAAGATCAGAATGCCAAGAGGAGTGTGGACACTAAAAACTATTCTCTACGCTCTTGAGGTTTCATAGGGGAATTGGGACTCCATTGGAAATTGACTTAGAGGTCATTCGTATGTATAATGTAGAACTTATCTACATTTTGCCCATGTCCTGAGACTTTGTGTGAGGCTAAATTTAAAATTGATGGACTAAGTAATCCAGAAAAGGAAATTTCAAGGCAGCATGGCATTCAGGCTGTGGCATGGATATTGCTGGCAGACTTTACACAGGTTCACTGTGAGAACTGGAAGAAGACAACAGAGAAGGAGGATTTTAAAAATTTGCAATTTGATCAGAAAAGTGCATGTAAAACTAGAGTCAAGGAAGGTATGGTCATTAAGGAGATTACAGTCACTAAAGGGATGCTAAGTATTTTACACAGAGACGATAGAAAAGATATCTAAGGAATCCATAAGACCACACCCATTGTGACTTAAGGGTGTGAAAATAAAAATTCTTTCAAGAAGAGACTGGAGAAATTCTGCTCACACAGGGGAGCCTAGGAAGTTGTTTCACTCTGCTCAGTTGCCCAGGCACTCAGAACCCACTCTAGCTGTGGTTCAAGCATGTCTGGCTATTGCTTGAGCTAGTGATAGACTTTGGCATCATCCACCTGGTGCTGGTTCTGCAGGAATGCAGGATACTGGAGTTAAGGAGTCATGGAGGGCTCCACTAAGATTTCAAAGCCGGGTAGGCCAGGAAAAGTATGAAATCCTTGCAGGCAGCCCCTAAAATGGTGACATATGAAGCTGTGAAAGGAAAGCTAAGGTGCAGTAGGGAGTCTTTGCATAAGAAGATGCCAGGAACGTGAACTGTCTGATGAGGAATGCTGCTGACTGCAGAAAGCCAGGCCAAGGAAGAGGCTTTGAGCACTGAAACCAGCAAGGCCAAGGGGGTTGGGCTGCCCAAGCCCTTTGGAGAGAATATCTCACTGCCACATACCCCAGATGCTGGACATGGAGCTACAGGACTTATTTGCTCCACTGGATTTCAGTCTTGCTCCAGTCCTATCCCTTCTTTGTATGCCCCTATTACTCCCTTTTGGAACGAGAATGTTTGCTCTGTGCCATTATATATTGGATATATGTAACTCGCTTTTGATTTTTACAGTGGCTCCCAGTCAAGAGTTTACCTTGAGTCTCAAGACTTTAGACTGGGCTAGACTTTTGGACAATGCTGACTGTTGACTATGGGAACTTTGGAAGTGAACTAAATACATTTTTCACTGTGAGATGACATGAGTGTTTGGGGACCAGGGAAGGAATATTATGGTTTGGATATGAGGTGTCTCTGCAAAGCTTCTGTGTTAATGCAAGAATATTCAGAGGTGAAATGAATAGATGATGAGAATTATAACTTAATTGGTCCATTCCAGTTTGAATTGGACTAAGTGGGTGGTAACCATAGGCAGGTGGGGCTGTGAGCCAAATAAACTATTCCTCTGTTAAGTTGTTCTTGTTGGGTATTTTGGTCACAGTGACAGAAAGCAAATTACTACACTTGGCTTCCTTGACCATGATATTTTCAGGCCTTAAACTTTGAATTTGTGTGGTATGTTTAAGTTTTCCTTCAGGACCCTCTAAACTCACTTTCTATATGTGAGATGTATTCACTCTCCTTTTAGTCCAAGGATACTTTTAGAGAGGAATGTGAAAGTAATTTTTAAAACCATATGGAGTGTTTATTCAAACAGAAGCATCATTATTATCAACAGTAGCAAAGCAAAAAATAAATACACTTATAAATTTTGCCACTGAGATACAACTCTCAACGACTTTATTCATTGAACTTTGGACTGCATTTTCAATTATACAATATTCAACTAAGCATGCTCTCAATATTTGTTTCTAGGATACAACGCAAAACAGATTTGCTTTAGGCTGTGAATGAATAAATCAGCTGGTCCATCTAAGGCCTCTGTGTCCCAGTAGCTCACTCTTATCATTCTGTAGTGGTCATATAAATTCTGAATGGCATCACGCTTTACCTATATATATAAAAAGAGGCCTTACATTCCAGTGGGGATACCGGGTTTCTTCTCAGGTGAAGAAATGAAATGCTCCACAGATTTATTATAACTTCAGAAATTTTCAGCAAAAATGACATTACAGAATACCATTTTGAGGGCTGGGATATAGCTCAGCAGCAGAGGGTTTGCCTAGCATGCATGAGGCCTTGGATAATCTCCACCACTTCTAAATAAATAAATAAATAACATGATATCATTTTGCTGAACTGGATCAGTGTTACATGGATCCAAATGATTTTTTCTGTTAAATTTATTCAAAATATTTTTATTGTGTGCCTTCTACATTCCAGACACTAAGAATAATGAATGAAAGTAATAGTTGACATTTATATTCTGCTTATTACAGCCTGTATTTGTATAAATTAACTCATCTAATTATCATAATGATCATTTGAGAGAGCTAATATTACTATTCCCACTTTACAGATGAGAAAAATGGAGGCTTGGGGATAATAAGTAATTTTATTAGTCTATACCAGTGGTTTCTCAGCCCAGGGTGACTTTGCACTTCTCCCAAGGGACATTTCCAATGTCAGGAATTCTCACGACTGGTGTGGTGATGTGCTATAAAGCCTAGGGATGCTGCTCAATATCCAATAATGACCAGAACAGTCCCCACAACAAAGAATAACCCAATCAGAAATATCCACAGTGCTTTGATCCACACAAATTTGCACATGGAATTCTCCTGACAGCTGTTGTTGAGCCAGTGATGGATGTATGACTTACTCCAGCCCAAGTGGACTAAAGCAGAGGGCTTTGGGAATGGTCACTTTCACTCACTCTTCCCCGCTGGTGTGCACAAGAAGAGCCTAGTCTGACATCCAGTGGCACCATCTTGCTACCTTGAGAAGAACCAGCCTTCCCATGAAGCTAGTGCTGAGGACAACAGAATGAAAGGACAGAAATGACCTATGCCCTTAAGGACATTACTGGGTATTACTGAACCGTGTCTTTCCGGGAACCCAAGCTGTCTCTGGATTTCAAGTTATGTAAGACGCAGCATTCATATTATTTAAAGCTATTGGAGGGAGTTTTCTGTTTCAAGAAGCAGTGTCATAACCAACACACTTTGCTAAACACAGGAGATTCTTGGAAAATCTAGCAAAGTCTCTTTCCCATGATCAGATTCCTCTTCAGAAATGTATATTTCCCCCCCTGACTGAACTTTGTCTTATGAAGGGATGGGAGACCCCCTCCTGAGTCTGACTCTCCTTTTGTCTGAAGGACCACATACAAGGTAGTGACTTGGTAACCAGTGGAGCACAATGCCATGTGCCAGCGAAGAAGAGGGGAAGGCCAGAGAGGGAGGTTGCCATGTTCCAGGAAACACTTAAATCATCTGCACAGCTAAGCCTGGGAGTGAAGGCCATTCCCAGGATTCGGGATGATGTATTGAGGGAATTGAAAAGGAGATCTTCAAACAGGGCTGCAGTGAATGTTCCATCATTTGAAACTGAAGGAATTGGTGACCTGGTCGCTTTGGTATCCAATAACATCCTATGTTCTCTAATGAGGGCAATTTCCATTATTTATTCTGGAATCCACACTCTTGTTATTGGTCAAGTACCTGCGAGAGACAGAATGGAGGGACCGCCCCTTGCTATATCATCAGACACATCTGCGGAAGGTGAGAAACGAGGGAGAGGGAAGCCAGAGCGCGCAGGGTGCTGAATGATTTCTTACCATCCACATCACGTTGGGGAGCGGGAGGGTCTGTACAGACAGGCATCCTTTTGTTTTGAAAGTGAAATCTTTGTTTTCCGAGCCCTGGAAAATGTAACCATTTCAGCAGGATCTGCCAAAAATAATAGGTGTTTTGATGAGGCCTGGTACTTGTCACGACATGTGCTTTCCCTCCGAGTCTGCTTGTCAGTTCCCTTCCTTCGGAGCTTGGCCAGCCGCAGGTGGGAGCGCACGCTCAACTGGCCTCCTCCTTCCTTCAGACCTCTCTGATCCTCACAGGCAAACAGAGAAATCAGACCAGAGGTCCCGACAGCCTGTTTCCCAGCTCCCTAGAGAACACTGCAAGAGGATTGGAGTGGATTCTTCAGGGAATCTCGGAAGAGCCGGGTGACGCTGTGGGTGCACATAACTTTCATTTCTCTCTGGGAAATTGTAGCAAAGTCCACAAAGTCCACAGATCCTCTCCTCATTGACATGTTTAGCAAGACCCCAGAACTTCCTGTTTTTGTCCTTTCCCTGATTGCCCAAATTAGATTCGATTTTATAATTCCTTTCGGTGGCATCCAGGAAGGCTGAGCTTTGCTGACGCCCAGACCCCACATTCCTGCTGAAGGGCAGACACCAGATCCAGGCCTCACCTGCCGAGCCCTGCCTGCAGCTGGGGCTCAGGTACACTGTTTCACAATTGATTCTTGTGTTGCCACATCGGGCTTTTCCCCTCTGAGTCGGAAGAGAAATGACCTGCCTGCAGAGGAGTCTCACCTGCACTTAGGCCTCTGGGGCCAGTGGGTTGATCCTTACCTGGTGTCGGGACCACCAGACACCTGCAGCATTTTCTTTTTTTTTTTTTTTGGTACTGGGGATTGAACCCCGGGGCACTCCACCACTGAGCCACATCCCCAGCCCTATTTTGTATTTTATTTAGAGACAGGGTCTCACTTAGTTGCTTAGGGCCGCGATAAGTTGCTGAGGCTGGCTTTGAACTCGCAATCCTCCTGCCTCAGCCTCCCAAATGCTGGGATTACAAGCGCGCGCCACCACGCCCGGCTACCCTGCAGCATTTTCAACCTGCATGTCCAGACCTATTCAAGGGTCTTGACACACTTGAATGGGTTATAATCAGCATTTTGAAAGTGGGGCAGAGTAGAATAGAACTGAGGGAAAGAGGGTCCTGCAGGTAAGAGGGGAGGGGGCTATTTGGTGAAACCCAGGAGCTGCTTCAGTTTATGAATTCGTCAGTGTGAATGCACATCACATCATTCATGTCTTCCTGCTGGTTGCAATCAAAATAATTTCAAAGCTACTGAAATAGAAAATTGGAATGTCACTCCATCATCTCCAAAACTCTTGTTGGCAGAAAGTGACAAGTATGTTGCTTATTTGTGGTACTGAAGAGAAGGCTTTTAAGCACTCACTGCATACACCCACTCACTCTGAGAACCTACGATCCTCATAGGAAGTCGGCTCGGTGTGTATGCTACCCAGGAAAATGCCAGGAGTCCAGCCACCTTCCTTCCATTGGTTCCTTCCAACCTCCTGGTGGAGCCCTGAAGAGGGGCAGGCATCAGGACATTGGGACTGATGACGCAAATTGGGAAATCAGAGCAGATCCCACATCCTTCTGATGAAATTCACTGGAAAACAGTGTGACTGCTGTCTATATGGTTGAAAAGGGCAGCCATCCCATGACAGGCCTAGAGTAGCTTCCCGCCCACTCCCCTGCCACTGGTGATTTTTAAAATTGGTGCATTATAGTTGTACACGATGGTGGGATCCATTGTTACACATTCCTACCTGCACACAATATAACGATATGATCTGGCCAATATCTCTGCCCAGTAGAGCAGAGTGGTTTGTGCAGAGGAAGCAGAAACTTCACACACTGCTTTGGCATCCTTTTTCTTGATGTTTCAGATTTTTTTTCTTTTTTGGCCATAAAATAAAATTTACCATTCTAAGCATTTTTGCCAATTAGAAAGCAGTTCAATTTCACAAGAAAAGACACACAAGTGCCAGTATAACATTTATTTCAAACACCTGTGAAGTTCTCTGAGTTCTAGTTAGAAGGTAGGAGATGGCCATGCTGCAAATTATATTACCGTGTGCATGAAGGAGAGATAAAGGGAAAAAGTTAATAGGGAAGATTCTATGCATGAGCACATGAACAATCTAAAACACTTTTTTTTTTCTGGTACTGAGCTTTACCCCAGCAATTTTTGTTTTCTTTTGAGACAGGGTCTTGCTAAGTGGCTCTGGTTGGCCTTGAACTTGCAATCCTCCTGCCTTAGCCTCCCGAGTAGCTGGGATTACAGGCATGCACTACTGTGTCCAGTTTTAAACACCTTTTGTTATGTGGCAAGATGCACATGAAAATGAAACACCATTGCTGTTTTAACTATTTTTAAGCATGCAGTTCAATGGCATTAAATGCATTCACCTTGTTGTACAAAAATCACCATTAATCGTCTCCAGAACTTTCTCATCTTCCCCAGCACAAACTCTGTGCTCGTTGACAAGAACTCTGAGTCCCCCTCCTCTCAGTCCCTGGCAACTATTCTTTCTGTCTCTGTGACATTTAACTCTTCTATTTATTTCATATAAGTGGAATCAAACAATATTTACTTTTTTGAGACTAGCTTATTTTACCCAGTATACATTTACAGCATACATGAGAATGTCATTCCTTTTAAAGGCTAAATAATATTCCACTGTGTATCTATATTCAGATGATATTTTAAGACTACCCTTTGCTTTTCCCTAGAGTTCACTGTGTAATATTCATTTTGGACCAGCAGAAGGAAGAATGCTGTGATGCTAATATTGTCCCCAAAAGACCTAGAATCAGTGGATCAAAAAATTTTGCAGTCTGGTGCCAAAGCACAATCTGGTGACTGACTTCTCTGGCTCTCTTTTGCTGACTCTGAAAGTTTTAAAAGGTTAGAACAGCTTGTTGTTTTGTCTTGTTTTTTGTTTTTGTCTTTTAGAATGCCAAACTTTAAAACCTGTTGGGCTTTTTGATTCAGAAGTGGGACTCAGCATCCCTTGAATTTTGACTGGTCTATCTGACAGCTGCATTTTAGCATCTCTTAGTGGAGACAGAAAAGAATGCACCCGTTTTGGTACTTTGGCTTCTCTCATTTAATACCCCCTGGCCACTTGTTTTCTGGGACTTCACGATTTCTGGGACAGACATTTTTTGCTGTGTGCTGTTGCCTCTTTCCCTAACTACCAGGTTATGTATAACCTAGATGCTTGGGAAGAAAGTGACATTCCTACAGAGCAGAATTGTTAGAAACGAGACTGGAACTGAAATAAGGGTCCTCACTTAGGTGTCTGACATCATACCCAATGACAAATACATAGTAGGAAGCTGTCTGGGAAAGAGACATAGTTACAGTTCAAGTTCCCAAAGGCGGAAGCCCACCTGAGTCCTGAGTGCATCTGCGGGGTTGGGAGCTAGTCCTGTTTTGTCCCTGCTTGATAATGTAATCATAGTCACATTCCGTGCACTGCTGGGCTTTTCCCTAAGGCTGTTTGTGCAGTCTCTCATTTAGTCCTCACAGTGCCCTTTGCCAGGTTCTGTTATGATGCCCATTTTATATCTGAGGACAGGGCAACTCATTTGCACAAAGTCTCACAGCTGAAAGTAAAGCTGGTTCCAGCAATCTGACCAGGTCCCAGAGCCTGAACCCTTTAGCACTCCCTGCCCCCAGCTCAGGAGCCCATGAAGGTTGATCAGGCACAACCTTCCAGATCCTCTGAAAGATCTTATCTGGCCAGTCCCCATGGAGAGTTAATACAAACGCAAGCACGTCGGGTACTCCAAGGGAACCTTGTATGTCCCTCTCTGTCACCTTCTCACAAGAACCATATCTAGTGAATCTAGCCTGAAGACAGCTCACTGAGGAATTAAAACCATCAAAATTCCTTTTTAAAACCCACCAACTAACATGGGCAGTTTGCCTACCTACTGCTTTGGTTTGGATCTGGAATGTCCCCCAAAAGTTCATATGTTGAAGATTTGGTGCCCAAATGTAGCCATGCAGAAGTGGGGCTTTGGGGAAGTGATTGGATCACCAAGGCTCTGACCTCATGGGTGCATTAGTCCATTTGATGGATTAATAATTTGGATGAACTGATGGGAGGAGGTGGAAGCTGTAGGCAGGTGGGGCTTGGTCCAAGAAAGATCACGGGGGCATGACTTGGAGACTAAATCTTGTCCTTGCACCCTCCTTTGCTCTCTTTCTCTGTCTCATGGCTGCCATGAGCTATGTAACATTCCTGCTATACTCTTCCACCATGATGGTTCTGTCTTGGAGGCAGAAGACCATGGACCAAAGGCCTCTGATACCGAGTATCAAAATAAATCTTTCCTCTTAGTTGTTCATGTCAGAAATTTTGGTCACAGTGATGAAAAGCTGACCACCGTATCTTCTAAATGCCTGGCACCATGCTGGAAATTATAATGGATACAAAGGAATGTGAAATGACTCTTACCTTCATTAGTAGGAGCCCCTGAGAACCTATACAGAGTCTATTAACAGTAAGTGCTTATCTTTGGGGCACATGGGCATTGGGCAGTGAATGGTGGTCCATTCCGGGAACGCTGGGCTCCCGCTGAGGTGTGACTGCAGCTCATTTTGTCCAGAGATCATTCATTTATTTTTGTCTCTGGAGCAAAGATCCAGTCACTCCCTCTTCCTCCTCACTATGTATTCCTGCTCCATTTCTTTAAGTCCTTTGCAGATTTCCTGAATTGTTTTGCCTTGAATAGTGCCACCCAGATCAGATGAAGTTCAGAGCGAAATATATTCACTATCCATAAAAATAACCCACTTAAAACTAAGCAGCACCAAAGGGGAAAAATCAAGGTCAACACAAAAGTTCCTCCATTTTCAACACGAAGAGACATTCTTTTCAGCTTTGCAGTCTTGCTCATTTCTGTTCATTTTCTGGTTCACTTCATGTGACTTTCCCTGGGTCTTATCAGAATCATTAGAATCAGGAATGACAACTGTGAATCCATGGGAAGTTAAGCACTGTGTGAACTCTGTTGTTCTTGGAGACCCTGGAGTCACCCTGGAAGAGGAGGGAGAGTCTATAGGAAGAGAGCTGGACCCTCCTTCTTTTGAAAGTTTTAACCTGGGCTGAAGCACACCTGCAGCTCCAAGGCCCCTGAGGAGCACACAGCCTTGGGGCTGGGAGAGACCCAAAGGACCCATTTTCCCCTGTGTCTGCCAGCTAGGCCTGAATTCCAGTGACGTCTCAGGAGCCCGTTTATACAGCGGCCTTGGTTACATTCCAGTCTGGAGGGTCCCTAGGAACACTGGTGTGTTGGGCGTCCATCAAAACCACCATAAACTAGGGTGCCCACGAAGGCTGCAGCATCTGAAATGCCACTCAAGGCTTAAGGACTCCGAGCCTGGGGCCCAGGAGTCAATGTTCTTTAGCGTTCCCAGAGTGCCTTTCCCTTTTCTTTAATATGTCAGCCACTGAAAGGGCAGAGGGACTTCGGCCAGCTCAATTTGGGGGAGGGGCCGTTAATTGACTTGGGAATAGTATCTGGCAGCAGAGCAGTCTTCTTGCAGGGGGGAATTGATGACTAGGGAAGGGTGAGGACGGAGAAGTGACCAGTGGCCTTGGCTACAAGAAAGCCTTGGGCAAATGCCAGAATGGGAAGAAAAGATCGACTCTAAAAGCAAAAAAAAAATACAAACAAAAATAAAACCCCTACAACCTAATTAGATATCTGCCTAAGGCTTCATTGGCTCTGAGTTCTCAGACAATATGAAAACCAGGTTTCTTCTTCCCACTCCTCAACATCTGCTTCCGTCCCCACCTCTCTTCTAGCATCTCTTATCCAACCTGTTTTTTATCCAAAGTGCAGCTTGGATCTGAATGGAAAGTTTATTGGAGGATGTGGAGCTGCTGGGGAAGGGTTGGTTGCCATGGGAACCCTGATGCTGCAGGGCCTGAATGGCTTTCTGTCTGCTGACGTCCAGTTCTTTAGGGCAGGCCCCGGCATTGGCAGCGACCGGGCACCACATCCTCTGCGGCTCCCGTTTCCGGCATCCGGCCCGGTGGCATGCACCCCAACAGGTCTCCTGGTAGCAGGCAGGGCGTCCAGGATTGAATGCTTCCTCCTGGCCTTTCGTCCTGCTGCGGCCGCCCTCCCCAGCTGGGAAATGAAGGGAAGCAGAGGGTGTTTCCCAACTGTTTGAAGAGAGAGCCCTTGTTTTCCTCTGGCATTTTATTCTTTCTTCTCTTGTCATCCAAGCACCGACCGCTGGCCATTTGCCGGTCCCCTGCTGGCCCGCCGTCCTTGCTGTCCTCCGTTCTGAGTTTCTATTTATATTGTAGGAACTGCAGGGCTCGTTTGCAGCCAGCATGGTGTACTGGGTGAGCTGATGTCCCTAGTGTGCTCCCTTCAATTTTGCATCTAGTGGCTGATTGGAATGGTCGAGGTGACCACCATCCAAACGATGCAGGGACACACCAGACGGGGTGAGCCTATTTGAAAGGCTTATGAGAGCAGGTTGGGTGACCAAGGCTCCAGGTGCCTAGCTCCTGCTGACTGTGGACTCCCGGCCCCACACTGCAGGTCACCGTCTCCTTTACCATTCCTCCAGCTGCCTCCAGTTTTCCCATTCCTAGGCCATTACACAGGCTATTTCTTTTGCTTGCAAAGCCCTTGCCATCCATTTCCACTATGGTCCGCCATGGCCTGAGTGCACTGGCCACTGCTTTCCTCTCCAGCAGCACCTCTTGCCTCCTCCTTTTCCTATTCACCCCGCTCTAGACACACATGTGCTTTTGTAGTTTCTAAAACAGGCCCAGCAGTCTCCTGCTCAGGGCCTTTGCACATGCAGGTTTGCCTGTCTGAAACCCTCTGCTGTGGTTTGGATATGGTCTGTGAGTTCCCCCAGTTGCCCATAGATTAAAGGCCCTCAGGGTGATGAAATGGGGGGGCGGGTACAGCCTTTAAGAGGTGGGTCCTAGTGGGAGATCCTTAGGTCACTGGGGTGTGAGGTGGTTTTGACCCACCCCTGAATTCTCACAAGAGGGTTGTTTTAAGGAAGCGAGCTGGGCCCCTTCTACTCTCTTTGCTTTGGGGGGCCTGCCTGGGGGTCTAGTCTCACTCCCAAGAGCATGCACTCTGGCCACGGTCACTGCTATCCAGTCTTAGTGGGCCCTTAGCACAGAACCTGGGATTTGCCATTTGGACTCTGAACCTCCAACACTGGGAGCTAAATAAACCTCTTCCTCATACACCCAGCCCATCTCAGGTATTCCACCACAGAATGAAGAGCTGACTAATCCGCTCTTACCTGGCTTGCACGGGGCTAATCCCTCTCCTCCAGATCCTGTCTGACCTCACTCCCTCAATCAGGCCGGTCTCAATCAGCCTTACAGGCCCCTCCTTGCTCTCTCCCAGCTCCTTCACATTTCTTCCTAGCATTTCACACTGTGCAAATACTTGTGTATCTGCTTAGTGTCCGGTTCTTAGCTAAACTCTAAGGGCCAGTGAGTCAGGGACAATTTTGGTTTCCCTCAGCTCTGACTTGGAATGCCTCCCCAGTACTTGGTGCATATGGTTCTCACTGAGTAGTTATTATTTAATCAATGAAAGTGTGGCTAACTTCTACTCATCCTTTTCAATTTCATCCCCAAGTCAGTTGCCTTCTGTGTAAATCCTTGCCGACTACCTCTCCCACAAGCTCACCTCCCAGGTCTAGGTCGGGTGTCCACCCTGGGTTCTCCCACCTTCCTGTGCTGCATGATGGCAGCAGGTGACATGGCCCCCTTTTTTTTTTTTTAAAGCAGATGCTGATAAGCTGTGTCATGGCAGGATTTTCACTTTTCTTTCTGTATCCCAGGCTCTAGTAAAATACCTCACACACAGAGATTGCTCAATTTGACCAATGCTGGCGGAGTGCATGAATCAATGATTGTCAGGGAACATTTCAGAGGTGTACAGGAAATTCAGTGTGGAGCTCATACTTCATTCATAAAGAGACAGCGATAAGTTTTAGGTTATGTTTCCTGGTTCTTCATTTTATCTGATAATATTCTAGTAATCTAGGCAAGCAAAATCTGGTAGAGATATTAAAGATAAATTGAACTAAAGAGTCCTAATTCTTTACAACTGAAATGATCCTATCAGTACAGGATTTTATTATGTCCAATTTTCAAATCTTGAAACCCTTGGATGAACACTTCCTTGTTTATTGCAGCATTATTTACAATGGCCAAAACATGGAACCAACCCGGACACCTTTCAGTGGATGAGTGGATAAAGAAATATGCACGTAATGAAATACCATTCAGCCATAAGAAGTATGAAATCCTGTCATTTGTAGCAACGTGGATGGAACTGGAGATAATTATGTGAGTCCAACAACCAGACACAGAGAGACAAATACCACACATTCTCTCTCATTTATGGAAACCAATAAGTCAACCTTGTAGAAATATGGAATGAAATAGTGTTTACCAGACATGGGGAAGAGTGGAAGGAGGGGGACAGAAAGAAATTAAAAGAAACTTCTAGGGACTGGGAAGGGTATCAGTGGGGAGGGAGTGGGAGAAGTTGTGCTGAGGTAGAAGAAAAGAGATGGGTATGAACAATGTACCATGTATGCATGTATGGAGATGTCATAGTGAATCCCACTAATGTTCATTAATGTGTGTTCATAATAACAATAATAAGGGGATAATCATATATACTAGTCAGTCTTTAAAAAGAATGAAATTCTAACACATGAGACAATAGGGATGAAACTTGAAGACATTACCTTAAGTGAAATAAGCCTGTAATCAAGAGACAAAGGCTGCCTGACTCCACTTACATGATGGAGTTGGAGTAGAAAAAAGCAGAGACAGGGGCCGGGGTTGGGGGAAGGGGGAGTTATTGGTTACTTGGTACAGAGTTTCAGTTTCACAAGATGAAGAGTCGTGGAGACGGATGGTGGTCATGGTTGCACAACATTATGAATGTGTTTAAAAGCACTGAGCTGAACACTTAAAAATGGTTCGGATGGTAATTTTTTTGTCATATGCATTTTTCCATAATAAAAAATAATTTAAAAACAGAATTTACTATGTCAAATCATCAGTAAGTTTGTAGAAGATAATCATTTTTCAAGGCCTCTCAGATGGTTCAGAAGGCACATATAGGATTTGACAATGGAGTAATTGAGTAATAATGTTGATTATTGTGCTAACTTAAAATAATTGTCCTAAATGTGATGCAACATCCTGGATCAGAAAGATGAAATCCAAATGAATTGTCAACTTAGTTTAACAGTAATGTACCAAGGCCACCTTCTTAGTTTCAGCAGACGTACCTCAGAAGGTAGGATGTTGGCATGGGAAATATCTGGGTGAAGGGTTAAAAAAATGAATGAAAGCAGAAATTATTGGCTCAATAGGATCAAGAGCAGAAAGATATGTGGAATAATACAGCACACACACAAAAAACAATGCCACCGCATTAAAGAAATACTACCAGGAATTTATAACTCACAAGGAAATGGATCAAAGAGGTCAGGGAAAGTCCCCCACCCCCTCCCACCAAAGAGGCTTGGTCACATTTTCCCAATTGTTTAAAAGAGAAAAATTACTAAATGTTATCTTTATTTTGCCCAAAGGTAACTTACAGGAACTGGAAGGGTTGGGCCAGGACAATGGGTTGATGGATGAAAACATGCCTTTGATGGAACTAAATCCTAAGCAATTAAAGTCCTGGTTTGAACTCAAGGCCTGGGTTAGACTGCCCTCCAGTCCACATATTAGCCAGGGTGAACAGAAAAACCAGTTGACCTACAAATCCTGGAATCCACAGTTTGAGAGGCTAGCGAGCAGGGAATGAAGCTCAAGGAATGAACTTTGAAAGAGGCTGAAAGAGCTTCTTGCTTGGTAAGAACAGACTTTTAAAGACAAAACAGCAAGGGCAGGGAGCTGCTGTTATTCATCCTCACTTTCATTAAAGGCTCAAATCCAAACTCGTTATAGGGGTAAATGGCTTAAAGTTGGCCAAGTCCATCTTCAGGGCTCCTTCTTCCATGGGGTGCCATCCCCTACCTGGGTCCTCATCTAGTGTCCTGCCCCTAGGAGGTCCTGTGTTGCTCCAAGCCCTTGTGATGGACCTCCTGCCTTTCCTTGCTGTGGCTGTCAGCCCCTGCACCTCTACTCTGTAGACCCCCGCCTCCTGATGGAGGTTATCTATATCATCCAAGCCACGTGGTAGCCAGACTTCACTTACATAGAAGTGCCAGAGGGAGTCATCCTTCAGGGTCGCCTGTTACTTTCCCTCTCTGTGGACCTTTAGAACAGATGTCTGCAAAATTTTTCTGTAATGGACCAGGTAGCAAATATTTAAGGCTTTGCGGGCCATGTATATATGCTCTCTGTTGCATATTCAAATCAACTGTAGTACAAAAACAGCCATAGGCAATACGCCACTCGATGTCTTGGTTATAGTCCAGTGAAACTTCATTTATGGACCTGAAATTTAAATTTCATGTATTTTTTTACGTATCATAAAAATTATCCTTCTGATCTTTTTCAATCATTTAAACATATAAAAAGTATACTTAGCTGGTGGGTCATATATAAATAGCCAGTAGAGCAGATTTGACCCAGGAGCCTAGACCACAGTCCTCCAGGTCATCACAGCCCTGTCTAGTTACAGTAGCTGCTGGTCGCCAGGGACTATGGGGCACTTGAAATGTGGCCAGTCTGAATTAAGACACGGTGACAGTATAAAATAGAGCCCAGGTATCTAAGATTAGTACCAAATATCTCATTAATAATTTTTGTATTGACTACATGTTGAAATAATAATTTTGGATGTATTGGGTGAAAATATATTATTAATTTCATCCATTTCTTTTTAGTTTCAAAATGTGGTCACTAAGAAGTTCGCACTTGCATATGTAGCTGGATGGTGAGGCCTTAAAGCAGTGCCTCAGCCTTTGGGGAATGAATCTGAGCTAATAAAACACTCTTTGAGATCTCTAGGCATACCTCTGAGAAGTGAAGTTTTCCCGCAAATCTCACAACTACTTGGACAAGCACCCTGATGTCCTTGTGCCAACAACCTGGAACATGTCCATTCCAACACCTGAATCCAGGTGAGGGGCTGTGGAGGTGAACCAGGGATACGGAAGGCCTGTGCTGACCACGTACTTCCAGAAAGTAAGCATCCTTCTGCTCTTTGGGGCCTGGAGCTTGGGGGAACCCCTCTGCAGCCTTTCTACCTGACCCCTTTCAGTTTTTCCCTCAAAGTCTAATTGCAGAGCTACTAAACAGAATCCTAGATGGTCTTGTTAGAAAGTACAGATTACTAGTCTCACCCCCAGGGATACTGAGTCAGGGGTCTTGGTAGTCTGCATTGGGACAGGAAGCCCCTCCATAATCCTTTCACACGTTCACCTTTGATTTCTGCTGCTCCTGGGATGGCTTTGGAATCCTGATCTAGATGGCACAGGGCCAGTTTCTTTAATGTGGTGGGAAAATAGACTAAAGATTAAAATGGGCTGAAAGTCCTGATTTTGCAAGTACTGTGATCTCCTTGATGGAAGTCTTCACGTAAGTCACGTAATAGGACTGCAGCGGGAACCGCTGGCTGATCATCACTTCCCTTTTTTTTGGACATCTTCAGATCTCTGTCAAAAAGAGCAATTTTGGATCTGAATGACTGCTCTCGGGTTTTTGGATTCTTTGAAGATCATGCCTTTCAGTATATTTTGTACAACATCAGCTGCATGTGGGTGCACGGTATACTTTCAATAACGCTAATCAAAATATTCTTGGTGTGTGTGCTTAACCAGGCTTATCCAGAACTGGTCACAAACGCTGCTACATGAGAAGCCATGTGTTGCAACGTGGGCCAGAAATTCAGACCAAGTCACACGTAGACTTTAAATATTAGGGGAGATAATTAAATGCCCAGTTTCTTTGGTTACTTTTGAGGTTTTGCTGGTGGTAATGGTACATGAAACAAACGATAACATCTCTTGAAGATGTATAACTTGAAAGAATGTCCAGAGTAATCTTTACACCAAACAGAAGAGTATTTGCAGATTAGAGTTAAACAAAGTCATACTAATGAGAGGAGTAGGCACACTCTATTTTAAGGTGACGAATACAGAGTTCCCAGTTACAATCCAGGAAAGGGTTTGATCTTTCCAAGAAGATTTCAATATGCCATTGCAGTATTGAGGGACCAGTTAAATGTCAGAGATTGTCCAAAGGATTGTCAGTTACAAACTATAAATATCTCCTGGTCTTATATAAACTCATGGTGATTGATCACTTGGAATGCTTCAAGCTGTTAGAGTTACTTCCTTCTGATCAAGAGATAGAAATGTTCCAGGAAAGAAGTCAAGTGCAATGGCTTCTTTAGATATGAATCCACTCATCCATGAGCATCTAACCGAATGCAAGTCACTAAGAAATATGGAGATCCTGCCCTCAAGTACCTATTATCTAGGAGAAATATGAAATACTCAGTGTAACAAAAATTGAACAGAGGAAGCAGTAAGTATCATGTGAAGGTTAAAGGGCATATCGTCCTCTATGGGGAACTGGTGGGGGAAAGGGAAGGGCATTCCTACTTGAAGGGTGGAAGGAAACTGAAGGCATATACAGAGAACAGCCTGGACCTGTTGGTGCTCCTGGGGTGGAGTCAGAAAGGGAGGCGTGAGACCACCGCCTTATGAAAACACTGCAAGGGCGACTTTTCAGCCCAGAAATATGAGACCTGTGATCTTGACATATTAGGTCTATAGAAAATCAAAGGTTTCTCTTAGGGGAAATTTGCATTTAATAATCTTATTAAAACTAGGGACTACTCTTGAATTACTAAAGATAGCAACAATAGCTCAAATAAAAGGGCTAATCTAATGAAACCCAATTACTCAAGATATTCTGCAAGCAGAACATACAGATTCAAGGGGGATGTAATTAACTTAAAGGTAACAAGACTAAGTTGTTGAGAGAACTAAAGCGTGTTTGGGGGACCCCAACCCCAATCTTATATGATTGGTGCCTTAGTTCTAGAGTGTATTGCCTCAAAGCATGGGTTTGAGTTTTAGAGAGATCTGGGTTCAAGTCCCACTCTGTAGCATGCAAGATATGTAATCTTAGGCAAATGATTTTAAATTCCAGATTCGTCAGTATAATGGTGGTTATGGCCTTTGTTCCACGAGATTGGGATGAGGACAATCATAGTGAATAAGGAAATGCTTGAGAAGAGCTCAGCAGAACATCAGGGATGCACAGTGGTGGATACTAGCTGATATCTTGGCTGCCTGAATTGGATGGACCATAGGCCCAGTTTGGAGTGATGTTTCATTTGGTCTAAATTTAGAGTTGCAAAGCAGTATGTAAATATATCAGAGTTTGTCTTCAAGATGAGGCTTCACCAGTCCAAGTATTGCCCTTAACATCCTTGGCAACCCACCCAAGGGCTGCTGCTCTTGGTGAGTGAGCACTGAATGGGAATTTGTATCTAAAGTCTTCAAGTGTCAAGTTCAAAAGCCTACACAGTGCTGTTTTGTCCCTGGGGCTGGGCTGAAACTTAGAGGTTGTTGGGGGCCAGAGGTGCATAAATGAGCTGTGAGAGTGTCGCAGTCAGGCAAAAAGAATGGCCCCAAGTGACTGTGATGATGAACTGGGAGGGAAATAACAGGGGGCCATGGCTGGTCTAGGCAAAAAAAGAAATGTGCAATTATTTGTTGGAGAAAAACACCAAAATTCACAGCGGTTAGGCGTCAAGGAAAATCAGGAGACCCACAGCCCAGTAAGAGAAATGGCCCAAACTGGAGGCCATGGGAATCCTGTCTGGAAAGGCTGAATTCTATAAATACACATGTACTCAAAGCTGACTGTGAGGACCAATCCCAAGAATATGTAAAGAATTGTAGTGAACAGAGTGAGCAGGCTCGGGAGGGTGACTCACAGGGCTGGGGTCAGGCTCCCTTCCCTCTCAGAATGCTGTTGTCATGTGTTAGGCCACGTCCTCCGAGGAAAGCTGCTGTAATGGAGCAGAGGGACTCTCCATGACGATGAGAAGTGGTGCTCTCCAGGACTCTCCCAGGGCCTCGCTGGGTTCATTTTCCAGAACTGCTCCCACTTCCCTGGTGAGGTTCTCGTGAGGCCTTCTATCACCAGTCCTTTAGGGGTGCCTCCAAAAAGACCTCCTTCTCTCTACCATCAGAGAGAGCTCCCTGCTTCTCCCCTCTTCCTCTAAAGCCCAACCCAGGCCCTCCTCAGAGGCATCCTCCCCAAGCTTCCCGGAGTTCACATATTTTAATTGTTTTGGAAAGAAACACCAGCACTTAAAAATAGTCAAGACTTAAATCAGAGCCAGAAGGAAGTTTGACCTTGGGTAGTGACAACGATAACCACAACCGTTGGTGTCCCACAAACATTAAATCTCAGGTCTCTGGAGCCCCTCATCAAGGCCACAGCCCCATGACAAGGGTTTCGCTGTCTATCCCAACAACCTGGCCTTGCATCGGAAGACAGACCAGTGCTTTTCAGTCTTGTGTTCCTTTGCTGCTGCATCTCTTGTTTCTCCTTCATCCCTGTGTCTGGTCCCCACACATCTCCTAAGAGCAGCCCTCCACCTTTAGAAATGTCCCCAGCAGCCAGAGAACCTCCAGAGAGAAGTAGCAATAACAAGCGGTGGGATGAAAGAGGAAGATCTCCCAGAGCTGAGATGTCCTAGTTGGTCAAAAGAATATTTTTAATTTACTAGAACATTTTTAAAAATGCCTTGCAACACTGCAATAAAAATAAAACTGAAATTAGCCCCTTCTTCTGTAGCATATCGCCTACTCCTTTGTGCCAAATATTCAACAACTGATTATCATTGAACAACTAATGTGACCTGGGCATCCTACTAACTTCTGGAGAACTAGAGATAATCAAAGTCCTTACCCTTGAGGTACTTACAGTCCAATTAGATTTAACATTTATTCATGTATAACTGTTATGGAGACCCGTAATGAACTAATTCCATTTTTCTCAAACAGAGTATAGAGGACCAAAAGCGGCAAATTTGTTGGTATAAGAAAGAGGTCAGAAAGGTGGAGGCTGGAACTGAGGGGCAGTACCAAAAACGGGAGGAGGGACAGAAGGAAGGAAGGAAGGAAGGGAGTGGGTTAGGGAGCAGTTCCAGGCAGGGGAAGGCACTGTGGCTTCTTTCCAGGTCTGGGGCATTGGTCACCCCACACGTATGTTGCACACGCCCATTCCCAAGGCTCCTGTGCTTCCAGGTAGGGCTGGGCCGGTAGGAGTCTATGGCGGGTAGGATATCCCACCCTGGTGCTCTGCTCTGCCAAGGCTCTTGGCAAGGGCTTAGGCATGTTTTTAGACTCAGATTACACTGTGGCTCCCACTGAGGCAGAGAAACTCAAAGACAAAGGCCTGGGCATTGGCAAATGCACCTGAACTTCAGTCTTGAACCCATAAGTAGTGGTATAATCTTAAGTAAATTGACTACTCTGAGCCTCAGGTTTTCTCAGCTGCACAAAATGAGGACAGAGTACCTAAGTCAATGGCTTATTATGAGAATTAAATAATTGGATTCTGCACAGCACATGGTTCATGCTCAGTGAGGGGCGGCTGGCCTTTATGCCAGGGACCTGGAAAGGTGCTTTCTTTTTTCTTTTTTTTCTTTTTCTTTTAATTGGTTCTTTTTAATTATACATGACAGTACAACCCATTTTGATATACAGCAGGGAATATATCTTTTTTTTTTCCACAATGTAGATTCATACGATTCACATAATCTTATATATACATCGGGTAATACTGTCTGTCTCAGTCTACTATTTTTCCTTCCCCCTACCCGTCCAGTCCCATTTTCCTCTACATCATCTATACTTCCTCCATTCTTTTCTTATCCCCCCATAACACCCCCCCCCATTATGTATCAACATCCACTGATCAGAGAAAACATTTGGCCTTTGGTTTTTTGAGCTTGGCTTATTTCACTTAGCATGATATTCTCCAACTCCACCTATTTACCAGCAAATGCCATAGTTGTATTCTTCTTTATGGCTGAGTAATATTCCATTGTGCATATATACCACAGTTTCTTTATCCATTCTTCAATTGAAGGGCATCTAGGTTGGTTCCACAATCTAGCAATTGTGAATTGAGCAGCTATGAACATAGATGTGGCTGCATCCCTATACTTTGCTGATTTTAAGACCTTCGGGTATAAATCGAGGAGTGGGACAGCTGGGTCAAATGGTGGGTCCATTCCAAGTTTTCTGAGGAATCTCCATACTGCTTTCCAGAGTGGTTGTACCAATTTGCAACTCCACCAGGAATGTATGAGTGTGCCTTTTCCCCCACATCCACTCCAGCACTTATTATTGCTTGTATTACTGATAATAGCCATTCTAATTGGAGTTAGATGAAATCTTAGGGTGGTTTTAATTTGCATTTCTCTAATTACTAAAGATGATGAGCACTTTTTTCATATATTTGTTGATCACCTGTATATCATCTTCTGTGAAGTGTCTGCCCAGTTCCTTAGCCCATTTATTGATTGAGTTCTTTGTATTTTTGGTGTAAAGTTTTGTAAGTTCTTTATAAATTTTGGAGACCAGTGCTCTGTCTGAAGTGTGTGAGGAAAAGATTTTTTCCCACTCTGTAGACTCTCTTTTCACATTATTGATTATTTCTTTTGCTGAGAAAAAGCTTTTTATTTGAATCTGTCCCATTTATTGACTCTTCCTTTTATTTCTTACACTCTGGTGGTCATGTTGAGAAAGTCTGGTCCTAAGCCAATAGAAGAAGATTCAGGCCTACCATTTCTTCTATTTGGTGAAGAGTCTCAGGTTGAATTCCTAGATCCTTAATCCATTTTGAGTTGAGTTTTGTACAGGGTGAGAGATAGGGGTTTAATTTCATTTTATTGCATATAGATTTCCAGTTTTGCCAGCACCATTTGTGGAAGAGGCTACCTTTTCTCCATTGTATGTTTTTGGCACCTTTGTCTAGTATGAGGTAGCTGTACTTATGTGGGTTTGTCTCTGTCTCTTCTATTCTGTACCATTGGTCTATCTGTCTATTTTGGTGCCAGTACCCTGTCGTTTTTGTAACTATTGCTCTATAGTAGAGTTTAAGGTCTGGTATTGTGATACCTCCTGCGTCATTCTTCCTGCCCAGGATTGTTTTGGCTATTCTGGGTCTTTTGTTCTTCCATATGAATTTCATGGTTGCTTTTTCTATTTCTATGAAGAATGTCATTGGAATTTTTATTAGAATTGCGTTAAATTTGTATACAGAAAGGTGCTTTCTGATCACTCAAGTATTTGACCAAACTCAAATATTAAAAAATATGGCTATTATCAGACACATGTGGTTAGGACGTCACCCAAATAACTAGTTCTAAAATTGTTTTGAATATAGAAATTCTTAGAAAATGAACTACAATTTCTTAGTAAGTATTTTTCTTAAACCAAAATGCAGCAAGAATAGATGAGAACCCCGTTTTCCTTCACTTTTCAAACATTACCAGGTAACTCAACACATTCCAGGGCTAGATTTTGGAGGTGACTTATTATAGGAGTCTAGAGGCAAAAGCTACTTTCATCATTTGGGTTAGAAATTAACTCTAAGTAACCCATCTTACCAAAAAAAAAAAAAAATGTTAATTTTTAAACAATCTTTCTGATTCTAGACTCCAGTGAGAAGGAATTTTAAACCCATGAATGCTA
The DNA here is from genome assembly GCA_020662805.1 of Glaucomys volans. Classification (NCBI taxonomy): domain Eukaryota; kingdom Metazoa; phylum Chordata; class Mammalia; order Rodentia; family Sciuridae; genus Glaucomys; species Glaucomys volans. The sequence continues at coordinate 891,395 of JAJEJO010000708.1, read as the reverse complement.
TTAATTCAAATAATCTGACTGCTAATTACCATTACAGCTAACACTGAGAGATGACCGAGTGCCGGGCACTATCCTAGTGTTTTGTATGGAATGACCCATCCGGTCACCAGGAACCAGGCAGACATTGGTGCTATTTGTAGCTCTATTTCACAAACAAGAAACTAAGGCACACAGCCATTAAGAAACTGACCCCCAGCTCTCGAGCCGGGAGCTGAGCTCATGTCCAGGAAGTCTGCTCCTGGGGGTCACTGCTCCTAATACAGACAGCAACGGGTTGTCTCTTAAACTTAGCACATTGAGTCCAACCTTGCCTTTTTTCATGAAAACATAAAGTTTCATTTTTCTCCCTGAAAGATGTATTTTCATAATGTCATGAGATTTATTTTTCATGCAAGGTATTCAAGTTAACATTGTTTTGTTTTTATGGTTTCTTGTTTTTCTTTCACTATTTTTTATGCTGACTGTTCATTTACAGATGTGACAGGGATTTTGCACTTGGAGTGGAACTGTGAAGTTTACCTCTGAAGCACAGTTTAAGTTTTAAAATATGCTGAAGGGAAGTGATGAAGTATTAAATAGCATTGCCCAGGGTTTGTGGGTATGGTTGAATGGAGCTAGTATCTTTGACCGGGGACTTGCTGAGCAACACACAGAACAGGACCTTCTCTGGTCAGTGAGCTGGTCTTCACCTGGAAAAGTCCAAACATAGATGATTCCAAGGCTCTTGGCCAAACTAGTGGAAAGTCTAAATGACGAAATGGAAGACTGAAGGACCAGGAGGGAAGCAAAGCAGAGGTATGCATAAAAGAGAGATGTTTGGAATTGTCTGTCATCCCATATGTTCACAGACCTCCTCTGCCCTCACACAGGATGGTCCCCCTTCCCAATGGACAACAGTTTCCTTCATTCATTAGGAGAAGCTTAATCTTCACATGCAGGAATCCTGTGTCTTACAATCCAGGTGAATGTTTAACCTAGAAGTCTTTCTTCTCTTCTCTCCTGAAAGTTGTTACAACTCTCTTCTGTGCTTTATAGTCAGCGGCTGCTTAGAATCTACAAAATACAGCTTTAGATGCAAGAGTAGATGTACCAGAACAAATGGTTTTGAATATTGGTGCTTAACATACAAACGACTTAATCATTACCTAAAAATCCTGCCCTGTAAAAAAATAAGCTCTGACTTTCAACAGTGACTTGCCTTTGGTCAGACACCAGTAAAGGGTGGGGTGGGACACACGCAGCTCTTCTGATTCCAGGCTCAGAAAACTTTGTCATGTGCTCTGTATTTTCTCTGAATTCTTTACAGAAGACTACAAAGGGTATGACAATGGTTATTTTAGTCAGCTTTTCATGGTGGTGACAGGTGTTTTACCTGGCAAGAACAATTTAGAGGAATGAAAATTTATTTGGGGGCTCACAGTTTCAGAGGTCTCATTCTATGGATGGCCAAGTCTATTGTTCTAGACCCAAGGATGGAAGTTGCTTTCCTCATGGCAGGAGAGAGAGAGAGAGAGAGAGAGAGAGAGAAAGAGAGAGAGAGAGAGAAAGAGAGAGAGAAGAAGCATGAGCCACAGGAGCCACAGGAAGAACTCTTCCAGGGCATGTCCCCAGAAGCTCACTTCCTCCCGCCCCCCCCCCCACACACACACACTCCCCTCCACTGCCCATGGTCACCACCTAGTCAGTTCATTCAAACTAGGATGGACTCATTAGGTTGCAGATTTCAAAATCTAATCACTTCATCTCCAAACGTTTCTGCATTAGTAGGAGTTTTGGGGGACACCTTGTATTCAAACCATAACAATAGCTTACCCTGGGGTAGATGTTCAAAGAGGTTAAGATCAAAACTCTAGGCCAAAGGCAAAACAATCATTAGAATCCCAAGGAATCTGTTACATGGCAGATACCTGTGTGTCTGCTGTTGAGCCAATGGGCCTCCAAAGGGGCACCAACCATACCCCTAACATGCATCTGTTTTGGGCTGCTGGGAAGAACAGGTAGAGAAATCCTGAATGTTCTACTTTGTCTCCTCTTTCTGTTTCCTCACTCCCTACCACACTTTCCTAGTGAGCTTGCACCAGATGTAGGTTCCAAGGCATGAGCTGTACTGCAGGATCCCACCTACTGCAGAGAGGCCTCCGAAGTTACCCAGAGCAGTAGTTGGTGACCTGGAACAGGACTTCCCTTGCATCCATCAGAGTGGGGCAATGGGACTGCCTGCCAGGACCCAAGAGGAAAAGTCTTTCCTGGCTTTGGTGAGATTTCCTCATCTACCAAACCAGGATGCTGTTAGATCATTTTAAAGTCCTCCTTATGAGCACTACTGTGGTCTTTTCCTCTCCTAACACAAGCTTTGTGTAGCTGGTTTCAGGCCCTTTCCTGAGGGCAAGCTGGAAAGGACATGGCCCTGGGATGAGTGGCCATGTCACCACCAAGCGTGAAAGACAGAACAGAACTGGCCGTGGGCACCACTAGAAGGAAACCCAGCCTCTACTGACCTCACAGTCTTTCTGGGGCCAGTCTCGCATTCCTAAGTCACCTTGTTACCAATTCTTCTGGAAATTTGATGTGGACAAAGTAACTCCAGCCCCTTCTGGGGATAAACATGCTCATGCTTTAATTATCAACTGTTTAATGTGGTTAGTGAAAATATTTATTTTAATACTACTAAAAAAAGTTATTCATGGATTGCCCCCCAGCTGCTTTCTTATCTGCTGCTGCCAAAGACAAGAAAACAAGGAATAAAGCTGAAGAAGATACCAGGCTCGGTAAACATTGCATTTGAATGTTTTTTTTTTTTAAAAAAGAATGCCCTGTCCTCACTGATAGTGCTTTTCTATTTTATTTTATTTTTTTTTAAATTGCATTTTAAAAGAAAATGAGAAAAGGAAACCATGCCATGGCCTGGAAAACTATGGTGTTTGGTGTTTACTGCTCAAAGGAACCAGAAGTTCCTATGGGCTTGGCTGAACTAAGAAATGACAGCTCAGCACTGGGAAGTGGGGCGGGGGAGGGGGGCACGCAGCAGCAGAGCACGAACAAAACATTTAAAGAGGCCTGACCAGAACCGGTCTGTACAAATGCCCCATCTGGCCTTCCTCCTCCGCTCTGCTCGGCCTGGCTCGCAGGCCCGGGCTCCAGACTGCAGCCCCGCGGTCTCTGCAGCTCACACTCCCGCAAGGGAGCCCTGCACGCTCCCGTGGGCTCCCCAGCTCTCCTCCGCCCCGCACTGAAGCTAGATCACGTGCAAAGGAGGGTGAGGAGGGCAAGAGGAAGACGGCTCAGCCGGCTGGCCCCGGCCCCTGAAGAAAACAAGCCTAGGCAGGGAGGAAAACATACTGTTCCCTGCAATCTGATCACCTCCGCGAAAGCCTCTGGGTCGCACACCCAGGACGCCCAGGCCCGGAGGCGAAGCTGATTAGACCAGGCAGGAAAGCGGGGCTGGTGGCTGCGCCCCAGCTGATTAGAAACACATTGTGGGGAGGGGGCGCCGCGAGGGAGTGTGAGGCCACGGGGCCCGAGGCTGGGGGTGGGGCTGGGGGTGTGGCGGGCTGCCCCGGGAGGGGACAGAAGTCCTGCACATAATGCTCTGTTTGTGCACTGAGATTCCAGCTCCCAGGGTGGCCCCTGGCAGCTGCTGAGGCCTCACAGTGAGAAATCTGGAACAACAAAGGCTCTGGGGACAAAAGGGTCTCTGGCCAAAGGGCCTGTGACTTTGTGGGGCCAAGAACTTCACTTCTGAGGGGCTCAAGAAGCAACCAGGGTTGAGACTGGGGGCGGAGAATGAACAGAGCCCACGAGGAGAGGGGCGCGTGCCCTTCAACACCACGCTCAGCTTTTCTTATATAGTCCATGGGGTCACCTATGGGATACTCACTGAACTGGAAAACGGGAAGTGACTCTAGAATTGTCCCCAGGTCAGTGACACCTACAGTTCTCCAGAATCACACCTGTGCCAATTATTTGGAAAGTTAACCAGAGGCCACCTGAGAATTTTGTCACTGGGAAAAATGTAGAACACAGCCTCTGGGTTTCTAGCCCAGAGGAGGACATTCAGGGATGTAAGCAAAGCATTTTCATGCCTTCGCCTCTCGGCCATCACCCATGGAAATGGGGGATCCTTGGCCCCTCCAAGCTCCTTCCCTCCTGGGCTCTTGTCATACCTGCGGAGCCACCGCGGGTTTTCCTGGGGCTCCTACTAGCGCCACCTGGTGGCCCTGACTGCTAATGCATGGCTGACTTGGCTGGGGATTTCTGGTTGACCGCAGCTGGGTCAAATCACCTACCCAGTTTTGTGATGGGTCTCTGATCTCTGCCTCGGCAGCCCTCTTGCCACCTTTACACAGTCGTTGTCAGTTGTAGTTCTCTCCTGCTTCACCTTATTAGGTAACCCCTAGTGTTATTCTCAGGGAAACCTCCCAAATCAAAGATCTTTCTTCCTTTGCTTTGTATGATGTTCACCAGTGCACCAACTTTTTCATTTGAATTTTTTTCCAGCTTTAGAGGCTCTTTCTCCTTTCCTCTTTCTGAGGATTTGGATATGTTTCTGAGACCTTGGTTTGACCCTGTGTGAGTGACACCATGTTGTGTCCCTTTTGAATTTGTGCCTCCCACCAATGAAGTTGTCATCCAAGCACTGAGTCTGGGCACACCAGCTCAGTCTAGTTACAGGGCAAGTTCCTCGCCTACCTGAGAATCCTCCATCAGAATGCAAGTGAATGCTTTTGCTTTGGTTTTGACCAGGATGCTCAATCCTTATATCTGATGGAGCCTGACAAAGAACAGTGGGAAAGTCAGCTTTAGGGTCAATGGATGCGAAGGCCATTCTTGAGTGAGAAGGGAGTTTGCTCAGAGAGGTGGCTACAGATGCATTCTGAAGCATAAATGTTCATTGTAAAGCAGGAGGGGAGACAAGGTCAGAAGTAGAGAGGTAGGGTCTGTCCGAGGACATAGAAGAGATCAAAAGGCCAGAGAGAGGAGGAGAATAATGTCCTGTCTTAGAGAGAAGGTCAATAACTGGCTAGTTAAATGCTTTTAATCGCTCTCTACTTTTCCACTGTAGAGTTAGGAGGAAGAGACAAATGGAAATAGACTCACCAAGTATCTGCTACAAGCTGATTCTTTCTACCAAAATTGCATCTGAGACAGATTGCATAAAACATTTATTGGCATGCAAGGTAGCTATAAACTCAATATAAAGACAGTGAATTTCCCTCCATTCAGGCTAATTAAAGCAGGTGTCCATTTGCATGAGAAATACACCAGATCAGTGGAAACACAACCTCTGAAACTTCCTATTCCAACAGGAAGACCATCTGGAAGCCCAGGAATCTGTTTTGTAGATGGACACTCTGATGATGGGCAGATGTGGAAGAACTGGACTAGATACCTCTGAAGGGTCTCTGTGGTTCTGTGATGGCTTCTCCAGGGAGGAAGGATCCCTTTATCTCAAAACCTGGCTGGGAGTGAAAAGCAATGGAACCCAGGAGGAATGAAATCAACGAGTTAAGAACTCAGAGAAGGGACTTGAGTTCTGACCCTGGGGAAGGGCATGGCCCCTCTAAACACCCCACTTGTAGAGCCCTCATTGGCCAGGTTGAGTCTGCTTGCAGCAACAACAGCTACAGCAACAACATACAGTTGTCATGACAATCTCAAGAAAAACTGGGCTCTATTTAATGTCTAAGTTCTCAGCTCAATATAGAGTTAATCTAGGTTAGCCTCATTAGCAATTCAACAAAATCAACTGTCTTAGGCAACTTGGATCAACACCTGGAACAGCAAGAAATCTCTACACAGTCTCACTGGCTCATTTCCAGAATTCTGCTTCAGGCTTTCAGAAGTCAACCCTTTCGTTTGAACGTGATGCAGCACAAGGATAACCATGTACAAATTCCTTGAGCTCAGGCAGGTAAACAGCTGGGTCCTGTCAGGTCACATGGCAACCTCACCCTGCCCCAGGTCACAGGCTTCTTGTAAACAGCAGCTGCAGGTAGCAGTCCATTTGTGGAGTTTCCCAGGTTCCACCTCCTGGCCCTTCTATAGACCATCTCCTCTGTGATGTCTTCCCTGTACTGGGTCTCATTCCTAGAATCTCCTTGCCTAAATCCCCCACTTTGATGGTGATTCTCTGGAATGTTTTCCCTGAATTCAACTTCTCTTTTCCCCTGGAGCTCTCCCATCCCTCACCTCCATGCACTGTATCTCATTTTGAGATTTCTAAAACCACAAGACCATTGGTTTCCAGGACACAGCACCCCAACCTGTGCTGAGCTCTCAGGGCTCCTGCTGGTCTAGAGGAGATCAAGAGTTGGGCTTCACAACCTAAACAGAACTTGGGTGTTTCTATCCATGGCAGAACAGGACCTGACAGCCAAGAGGGGCAAGAACAGAGTAAAAGTTAGGAACAAGTGAGGAAGGAAATGGGTCTTGGGTGATAGTGGTCAATACCAATGGGGTTTTCAGCTTCTCTCCACAGATCAGCAAGCTTGTGTGTGTTCAACTGGATTAAAGGGCTGGAAATAAGGAAACTCAATGCTTCCCAGCTTCGCAGAAGAACTTTTAAAGAAAAATACCAATGCTCAGTTACCATCACAGAGCAATAAAGTCAGCCTCTCTGCAGGTGGTCCCAATAGCTTTTTAAAAACCTTTCTACAAGATTCTCACGTGTAGACAGAATTGAATCCACTGAGATGATGATAGAGTAGGTTCCTTTGTGGGATCTTCAGTATCTCTTGCCTCTGTCTTTCTGAGCCATAGCTAGTCAGATCCTCCCAGAAGCAGCCTAATGGGCAGAGAGAGCCAAGACTTCGGAGTTACACATGAGTTCAGATCTGAGTCATATCACTTGGTAATTGTGATCTGGGACTGGTCTTACTGTTTCTGAGGTATCTGGAGAATTACAAGAGATGGGGTATTTAATCACCCTGTGTCTGGTAGGTTTAGAACATCTATGCATTCCCTTCTCTGTCACCACCCAAATCGTTTCCCTCAGAGGCCCCCTCTAGGTGCTTGACAGTCCTAGAAGAGATGGGATATTCACCAGAGCTGTTGCCCAATGTTTTGGTTTAGATATGATATGTCCACCCTAAAGCTCATGAGACAATGTACAGAGGTGAAATGTTTGGATTATGAGAGCCATAAGCTAATCAGTCCATCCTAGTTTGAATGGACTCATTGGGTGGTAACTCTTGGCCAGGTGGGCATAACTGGAGGTGGATTGTTGGGAGTATGGCCTGGGAGGGTTCATCTTCCCTGTGGTCTCTTTCTTGATTTCTCTATTTCCTACCCACCACGAAGTGAGCAGCTTTCCTCCACCACCACCATTCCACCATGATATCCTGCCTCACCTTGGGCCCAGGGCAATGAAGTTGGCCAGCCAAGGACTAAACCTCTGAAATTGTGAGCTAAAATAAACTTTTCCTCCTCTAAATTGTTCTCATCAGAAATTTTAATCTCAATGAAAACAGCTGACTAACTATACCCACCATCTGTGGGAGTTGGGCATAAAATCCCACAGCAAGATTTGGGAGGGAGACCTGCTGAGCAACCACTGGCTCCAGAGTCAGTTTTGTTGTCTGTTTCTCCTAGGCTAGGAGCCAGTGTCCCAGGATCTGGAGGCCCTGGTAATCCCTAAATTGCTCGCATTTCCACGTTGCCCTATAATTCCACATATTATCTGCATGTTTGGATTTTTTACCTGAGCTAACTGTGCTGGATTCTCTAGGTGCCCAGCACCTCACTTAACTCCTTCATTGTTCCTCCCTGGAACCAGCATAGACCCTCACATCTCAGCCCTGGTTGTGTTTCCAGCCTATGTTGGTAGAGTTTCCAGTACCAACCTTTTTCTACCTGATCCCTCCAGGCTCCTGGACTTTGGCTGGTCCTTCCACCTGCCCACTACTCTAGCACTGAGATGGAGAGCTTTGCTACCCTCAACTCTGCTCCTGGAGTACCCACTACTCTTTCCAGGACTTGCCTCAAATCTGAATGGGTCAACCTAGTGTCTCCTTCTCTTCAAAGGGAATAAGTCCCTGGTCGGCCCAAACTCTTTACCTCCTCCCAATCCTGAACAGAATTTTCTGTTCCTGAATCATTTCAAGTTACCACAAATCCATGCATTGCAAATAGTCACTGACAAATTATGATGGTTGTGGTATTTAGAGATAGGAGGAATAATAGTTGTAATAATGTGGAGTAGCAGTCTGCCTGGAAGGGCTCTTTGTAAAATGGTCGTAGGACGTGATGAGGTGTATTCAATGTGTTATAGGAAATATCTAGTAATACACTGAGCTTTTCCAAAATCTGAATCAATTGAGTCTTCAACAATGCTTCTAGTTTCTGAGCTAACTCAAACAATCCATGTATGTGGAAATGTAGCTATAGCATCTTTCTGGAATCCATTCTGCAATTTTCTCCTCAAAGTCATTCTTTATAGACCTTAAACTCATGTTGATGGTTTGTGAATGGCTTGAATACCTCCTGTTTTTCCACACCAACAAAATGACCTAACTAGTTCATCTTGGGAAAGCAGGCTAAGGAGGTCTCTTTATTTAATTTATTTTATTTTGGGTACTGGGGATTACACCCAGGGGTGTTCTGCCACTGAGCTATATCCCCATCCCTTTTTATTTTTTATTTTGAGACAGGGTCTCAATACGATGTCCAGGCTGACTTTGAACTTGCAATCCTCTTGTCTTAGCCTCCTATCATGGGTTTTATAGGCATGGGCCATTACACCTTGCTAGGGAAGTCTTCTAACATACAAACTCAAAGTAAAGATGTGGGAACACAACCTGTCATAGCAGGTCAGCATTGGACGTCGCTTATGCAGGTTTGCAGTGCTGAATCAGAATCATAGTCTGCATCTGAGATGATGTCACTGGGATATGAAATCACAAAGGTAGCGATTAGTTCGATCTCAGGTACCAACTTTGATCAGGCTACAGTGACTTCCCAGAGCACTATACTAAAAGAAGTTAGGATACCAGTCTAGGACCACATGAAAGAGAATGCAGTGATCACTTAGTGATGTCTGTCATAGGCAAAATAGCATGGGAGTCAAGAGCAGGGGTGCTGTAGTCAGAAATAAATTCAGGTTTGATCTCAGCACTTAATAGCAGAGTGATATTGTGCAACTTACTAATCACTTTCAGACTCGTTTCTCAACAGTAAAATGCAGGTAGATTACAGCACCTGTTTCACCAAGTTACTTGAGGATTAATCTGGATAATTCATGTATTTAGCCCTGTATCTGGCACAGCATACTCAATAAACATTAGCCTGTTATTATCATAAATACTACCTTGTGGGTCCAGGTATGAGGCAAAGTGGCTTGTGTTCAGCACCCCTGCCATGCCAGGTGCAGGCTGAGAAATCCTTGAAGAGATCTCTGATTAAGACACCTTTTTAAAAAGGCATTTGTAGAGTAGTTGCAACTTAGTTTCTAGGATACTAGCAAAAGGTTTTCAGTTGATTCTGTGTTAAGTTTTATTCTACAGATACATTTTTCCCCCCTCAGGGAAAGCAAATGGTATCTCAGGAACAGCCAACAGCACAGACCCTCGGGAAAGTCCTGACCTTCTAATTGGATCCTGAGTGTTTATAGGACACACACACACACACAAAAATTCCTTGGTCTCCCCTTCCTGCATTTCCAGCCTCTTCTCCTGATTATCTCCTGTATGTTCTCTGAGCCCTGGCTATGCTGAACAATTCCCCACGTTCATTGTATACCTTGGTGTCCCTGCAGGTACCATTCCTGCCCAGGAGACCTTACCCCATGATGCCTGTTCATGTTATTTTCTGGAATATTTTGTGAATGATTGGAATTATTTATCCCTTGAATATTGGTTGCACTTTCTAGTGAAGCAATCTTCAACCAGGGTTTTCTATGTGGGAAGATTTTTTAAAATTATTATTACAGATTAAATCCTTTAATCATTAAAGATTGTTCAGGTTTTATATTTATTCTGCAGTTTTGGTAAATTATAGACTTTTCTTTCTCTGGATTGAATCAACCTTGCTCTATGTCATATGAGCACAATAATCTCAAAATGTTTGGGAGAAATTTTTTAATAAAATTCATTAAATAGAAATTTGTGTTTAAATTACAGAAAGTTCTAGAAAAATTATAATTATTTAGGTTTCTTTTTTTACTGGTTCTTTTTAATTATACATGACGGTAGAACCCATTTTGATATAATTATATAGCTAGGAATATATCTTTTTTTTCACAATATAGATTCACATGATTCGTATAATCTTACATATACATAGAGTAATATTGTCTGTCTCAGTCTACTATCTTTCCTTCCCCCACCCCCTCCCATCCCATTTTCCTCTACACCATCCGTACTTCCTCCATTCTTTTCTTATCCCCCCCCAACACCCCCCCATCAGTGGATGCTGTGTATCAGTATCCACTGATCAGATAAAACATTTTGCCTTTGGTTTTTTGGGCTTGGCTTATTTCACTTAGTAGGATATTCTCCAACTCCACCCATTTACCAGCAAATGCCATAGTTTTATTTTTCTTTATGACTGAGTAATATTCCATTGTGCATATATACCACAGTTTCTTTACCCAACCATCAACTGAAGGGTATCTAGGTTGGTTCCACAGTCTAGCTATTGTGAATTGAGCAGCTATGAACATAGATGTGGCTGCATCCCTATACTCTGCTGATTTTAAGACCTTTGGGTATAAACTGAGGAGTGGGATAGCTGGGTCAAATGGTGGGTCCATTCCAAGTTTTTTGAGAAATCTCCATACTGCTTTCCAGAGTGACTGCACCAATTTGCAACTCCATCAGGAATGTACGAGTGTGCCTTTTTCCCCACATCCACACCAACACTTATTCTTGCTTATATTCCTGATAATAGCCATTCTAATTGGAGTTAGATGAAATCTTAGGGTGGTTTTAATTTGCATTTCTCTAATTACTAAAGATGATGAGCACTTTTTCATATATTTGTTGATCACCTGTATATCATCTTCTGTGAAGTGTCTGCCCAGTTTCTTAGCCCATCTATTGATTGAGTTCTTTGTATTTTTGGTATAAAGTTTTGTAAGTTCTTTATAAATTAGGGTTAGGGTTAGGGTTAGGGTTAATGAGTGACCAGGTGTTGACTTGCCCAGAAAAGGTCAAGGTTTGTAAAGATTCTGTAGTTGGTATATTACTTGTTACCAATATGAGGAATGGAATTTTAACAGAGTGATTTTTCATCCAGCTGAAAGTTATTTGTCTTGGCCTTAAAGGAATGAGTTGGGTGTACACTTTCCTAGTACCTGTCTCCTTTACTGGCTTATGATCCACAAGAAGTGGATCAGTTTCTTTTGGATCCTGTGATAGGACCTGCATGATGGAAGCTATCCGAACATCCACTGGACTACCAACTTCTGGAATAAGACATCAAAAAGAAATTATCTTATTTAAGACATTGTGCTTTTGAGACACATTTTGCTACCATTGAGCTTATCTCTGGATAATACTCTTGATAAAGGGTGAATTTCAAGCATTGCTTTAGTGCTGGAAAATTTATCATTCTTCCCAAGTCTTGTATTCATTGGGATTCAGTCTAACCCAACTGAGCTAGGCCAATGGGCAATTTTATCTGTTGAAAATGTTCTTTTGATTGCATAAAGCTTAGTTTTTCTTTTCTCCCTTAGAATGGAAGGTAATGGCTGTATAATTACAACCATTGAGGTAGTAAGCCAATGTATTTTATTCCAAGAAATACTTCTTTGTTTTTCTATGACCTTCTCCATCCACAGAGACACGAGTGTACCTTTCCTTAAGGAGGCAGGGTAGATACAGTGTAGGACAGTGCGTCTCAAACTGTCTGCAGTAAAGGGCCTTTAAGAAAAAAATTCCAGTGTTTCATTGAATAGAATACAATCACAGCTGGAAAAAATTAATTACTAGAAAACATAAATCTTGAACAGAAATAAGCATAGGAAGCACAAAATTTGAATCAAATTCGAGATGTAAAAATTAGTCTGTTCAATTTCTAGAAAAGTTTCTAACCACTCTTCAAGAACTGCTTTAATCGTTGCAGGCAGTAGCGAATAGTTTAGGGATAGGAACAGACACCTGAGTAGAAGCAGCCCAGAACAAGAAATCCTTGCTGGGCCTTCAGTCTCAAATTAAATTCTTTGGGTTCATGGAGAGGAATTCACCTTAAAAACCAGGATTTATGAGCAATAAAGCATTTTCTAAATTCCTGAGATTCCCCTTCATATGTCAAGACCAGAGTTCAGGGGTCTGATCACAGTTTGTTACTCTGGACATGGTATTGATGCAAGCAGGATATGACTCGGATTCCCACTCCCGAGGAAGAAGTTTTCTCCCAGTCTCTAAAGAGCAGGCACAAAGAAGATGGCAGGAGTTCTGATGCAAGAGCCCTTGTTCTGTCCTTTCAGTCAAATCCTCTTGAGTTCACGGACACACATGTTTGGGGAACCCAAGAACTGCTCCCTTGAGTCTGGCTTGGGGGGACAAGGGTCTCTCAGAGTGCAGCTTCATGTCCACATGGTACAGAAGCAGAAGGCAGCCATGCTGGAAGCATGTGTCCTGAGAGATGGTCCCAATAGAGCAAACCCACATTCCAGGGCTGTGTATGGTGTCAGCAGGCCCAGGCATTCTGACTCATCCTTGTGGGGGAATATGGAAGTGCACAGTCTTGCCGGGTGGGAAGAGACCCAGGGTCCCAGGGAGCAGAAGGGCTTTGCCATCACATGCTTCAGTTTTGAGCAGGACCTACTCCGCTGTTAGGTACGGTTTTGCCACTGTATCATCCGACAGCAGCCTCCTTGCCCGTGGAAGTGCAGTCCTATTTATGTCCTTTGATCTGCCTTGCTTGGGTAAAGAGAACCCCTTATTCAATGAAGATGTCTTATTATATAAGAATCCGGCAAGGATCATTAATATTGACTTCTTGGGTCCAAACACTTTTCTAGACCTTTCCCCGAGCCCCAGTATACTCTCCCCAAGTTCACTATCATAGGAATCTCTGGTCTCTCAGCAGCACTTCTCCAGAGTATCCACTGTCAATCCCAGATTTGGATTTAAATAATTTGGGTCTCTGAACCCAAATCCATCACTGATGTTTGAAATTCAGATGCCTCCTAGTGTCATTTCCCATTCAGGCATTTTCATGTAGATACTCCGAGTGGTCTACAAGCACACACGGATTGCTGGCCCAGCAGTGCCTTCCAAGGCAATGCCATGAGCTTGAGAGGTAGGCATCTGGTTCAAGCTACTGTGGTTAGAAGGCCTCCGGGGGCTGTTAAACAGAAGAGAATAAAGAATGTCCTGAATTTCACAATGTCTCCACCGAGAGCCCGTCACTCGGTCACGTATTCTCTGATGTTCTCCTTGTGGAATGTAAATCCCATAAAATAGGATGTGTGCATCATAGTTCACAAAGGTACTCTGCAGTGTCACCAGAGGACAGAGGAGAGGTGGCAGCCCAAATTAGCAGGGGGACCGCAGGGGGTGTGGGTGGGAAGGACCCAGAACCGAACAAACCATTCAGTTAAATGAAAGGCTGCGAGAGTCGTCAACTCTGAAATGGTCGACTAGATGTGGAAGAAGAAAAGAAGAAAGAAAACTGGGTTCAACTTCAGGGTTAATCAGTTGAAAAGAAATGAGCAAAAAAGTAAGAAAATCTTGTAAGTCACCTGGTAAGATTTACGGGAATTAGGCAGCAGTTTGGAGATACTGTGCCAAGGCTAAAGGTGAG
>JAJEJO010000708.1:559857-877549 GCA_020662805.1 Glaucomys volans | reverse complement strand
TTTTTTAATTGGTCATTATAATTATATGTGATAGTGAGATTCCATATCTCAGTTACAGGACACTTGGTCAGTCTCATCCCCCTGGATTTTCCCTTTCTCTCTCCTCCTCCCTTCCCCTGATCCACTCTAGTGATCTCCTTCTATTGTTATCATTTTGATTAATGCATTTTATATATATATATATATATATATATATATATATATATATATAGGATTCATTATGGCATATTCATACATGGACATGACATAATTTGGTAGATTTTGTTCCCTGGTATTTCCCCATTCCTTCCCTTTTCATTTCCCCTTGATTTCTTTCCTCTACTCTATGGTTTTCCCTCCTATTTTCTTGAGATCTCCTTTTTAAAAATTCCTCTCTCTCTCTCTCTCTTTCTAACTTCCACAGATGAGAGAGAACATTCAACCCTGGACTCTCTGAGTCAGCCAAGTCACTTTCTATGATATCCTTAATGTGAAATTACCCCAAACACAGTAACAAACACCAGAATTTCAGTTAAAACAGAACTCAGAGGTTCCTAGTCTAAAGTGCTCTGTTTCTAGATGGAGTAAATGAGGCTTAGAGAAATTAAGGGACTTGACCAAAGTTGCACAGCAATTGAATGGCATGTCCAACAAAGCGGCGATCACCTGACCCCTGTGGAGTGTGTCTTTCTAGCAGTCTGATCCCTAATATGTCACCTCTGGGAAGTCTTGTTTCCTGTTAGCACCATGTCTAAGGCCCGCTTTTGTTACAGATTCTATTTATAGATATTAGCAGTGATATTGACAGCCCTTCTGGAGGTAAAACTGCCTCACCAGGTTTCTATTTTATTTTTCATGCTGGACACTATTATACATTCATATATAAATATGTTTATATTTTTATAATTATATATTTGTGTGTAAATATATAAATTTATTTATTTATAAGTTTCTCGTGATGTATTTGACTTTCTAAATATTTAGATGAGGTTTAAAATTCTGGGTGCATTTTTGTAGGAAATACGTTTGCAGTGTTCAAATGACATCTCTTAATACTTTTGAAATCTTTGCTCTGAATTTCTCAATAGGTGGTTTATTAGTCAGGCTATGTCAAATACAGGGAAGAGACACACCCAGAGCATGGTAAATGATGGAGGCCTATTGCTGGTGTTCATGGGGCAGCAAGGAACCAGGCCAAGGGTTTAGCAGTTTCGCAGGCATTCCGGGCCCACATACTGGTCTGGGGCTTTTAGAGCAGCCTACTTGGAGACAGCGGAAGAGTTTGCCGTGATTCAGGTTACTGCAGGGGTTTCTGTGACCCTCCTTCTTCATGAGCACCTGTCCTGCTCCCCAGGAGAGAAGTGATCACCTATGGAGGATCATCCCTGGACAGGGTTCCTCCCCAGGGCACTATATGGGGGAGAACTGCATTATTGCTATCTCATACTTAGTTGCTTTTGTTGCGGCCCAATTTGTGTTATAATTAGCTGTGCTGGGGTTGATCCCTCTCATCACAGATGACATATACCATAGCCATTCAGAAAGAAAAGTCTCTTTCCACAGCCAGGCTCTGTGGCAACTCTTAGAGCTTCCTGTCTACATGGGGTGGACCATGCTAGGAGGTATACATAGAGGCAGTGGGAGAAATTGTCATTATCCGAAGAGGCACACAGTGACTTCCTGAGTTTTAAACTTAGGAAGACAACTGGGTCTCAACTAGGCAATGGTTCTTATATAATTCGAGTTTATCCCTGGCTTCCACTTACACCAAAATTGTAAGGTTGCCTGTCCTCTTCCACTGATGAGACAGGAA
Source organism: Glaucomys volans (assembly GCA_020662805.1). Classification (NCBI taxonomy): domain Eukaryota; kingdom Metazoa; phylum Chordata; class Mammalia; order Rodentia; family Sciuridae; genus Glaucomys; species Glaucomys volans. The sequence continues at coordinate 875,757 of JAJEJO010000708.1, read as the reverse complement.
ATATGGTCACACAGCACATCTGGAGAGTGTCAGACTGTTCCTCTCTCACTGTGGTTGTTTTGGAGACTGGTTACCATAGAAGGTTAACTGCCCTTTTTTCCCCTTGTTGCCAAGGATTTGTCTAAAGGAACTTGCCTGAGGTTATAATCAACAGGAAATCAATGATTTCTTTTTTCTTTTTCTTTTTTTGTACTGGGGATTGAACCCAGGGGCACTCGGCCACTGAGCCACATCCCCAGCCCTATTTTGTATTTTGTTTAGGGACAGGGTCTCACTGAGTTGCCTAGGGCCTTGCTAAGTTGCTGAGACTGGCTTTGAACTCGCAATCCTCCTGCCTCAGCCTCCCCAGTGCTGGGATTACAGGCATGCGCCATTGCGCCCGGCCAATGATTTCTTAATGATCGATTCTTTCGTTATCAGTTCTAAGATGACAGGTCATGATTGCATCTCATACATCAGCTCTGATGTACTGGAGCCACTTTTGTGATGTTTGGGTTGAGAAGGATTCTATGGCATTGGCTCTTGAGAAGGAAAAGAAGCTGACATCACCAGCAACAGCTCCACAAATACAGCAGGCAGGGACAACACCGTGCACGTGGTCCTGTCAATCCTACGCAAACCTCGCACCCCTCCCAGTATTCTCAAGAACACGCTCTTCCTTACCCACAACCCAGTTCACCAGATCTAAGACCTGGAGGTCTCAATGATACCTGACTTCTTTTGCATTTTTACCCCAACTCAAATATAAGTCCCCTGACAAGTTCTTTATGAAATCTCTTCCTCCCTTTCCATTACTCCATCCCTATACCTGGTCCAAGCCACCTTTTTAGACTATCAAAACTGCCTATGTTTAGAGGGAGTAGTATAGTCTATGGGATGCCAACTGGATGCCTAGAAAGGTCCTGTGAATTAGAAGATCCCTGGGAATCTCATCAGATTGAGCTTCGCTTCTCCTGTAGCTGTCTAGGTTAAAAGCTCAATTGCAATCAAGGTCCCAAATGGAACCCAGAGGGAAATGATTTATATAAATCAAAGTCACAGGAAACAGATGTATAAAACATTACAGTAAAAAATGTACCAGTTTTAAAGAAAAATACAAAGTTCCCTGATCTGTAAATTTGTCCCTGGTAAGAAATCTCCAGCCAACTATACCCAAAGGACTTAAAATCAGATTACTACAGTAATGCAGCCACATCAATGTTCATAGCTGCCCAATTCACAATAGCTAGATTGTGGAACCAACCTAGATGCCCTTCAACAGATGAATGGATAAAGAAACTGTGGTATATATACACAATGGAATATTACTCAGCCATAAAGAAGAATACAATTATGGCATTTGCAGGTAAATGGATGATGTTGGAGACTGTTATGCTAAGTGAGATTAGCCAATCCCCAAAATCCAAAGGCCAAATGGTCTCTCTGATAAGTGAATGATGATGCATAATGCAGGGTGGAAGGGTGGCAAGAATGGAGGAAGGATAGATAGTATAGAGGGAAGGGAGGGGTGGGGGGGTAATAATAACAGAATGTGTGACAGACATCATTGCCCTGTGTACATGTATGAATGCACGGATGGTGTGACTCTACTTTATGTACAACCAGAGAAACAATAGCTGTACTCCATTTGTGTTCAATGAATCAAAATTAAATAAATTAAAAAAAAAAAGAAATCTCCAGCCAAACCAGGACATGCTCAGAAAAAGGTTTGATTAATATGAAACTGAAGTCAGGAGCCAGCTGTGTAATCAGCCCTGTTCCACCCCCCGCCCCCCCACTAACCATGCTGATAAAAGTTCCCAGTCTCTAGACCTTTCTAATAATGGGTCTCTAGGCTGCCACCCAGGTTTCTCATTCTGCTCAGTCATGCGGACCCTGTTCCAGTTCCCACTTTCTTCGCTCTTCAGCCTCTGGCTTGGCAGGGTCTGAGCAGAATAAACGAGTTCAGAGTGCGCTTCTGGATCCCATTTGAGTGCCCTTCCCCAAGCTACCCGGGGTATCAGTTTGGCAGGTCACTTCTGCTGGCACTGGGCTTGGGGACCTTGAGATGGGGGTTGGACTGACCGGGAACTGAGCATTTTCAATGCATGTTTGATCCTCATTTCCATTCACGGCTCCTCATTAGGCCACAGATGCAGCGTGGACCTGTTCTTCCTTTTGAGTTGGCAGAGCCCAGAGCCCCATTAGCAGTAACGCGCACCAGTAGGACTCCAGGGAGAGGAAGAGGCTGAAAGGACTGGAGTTTCTGGTCCAATTTTAAAAGAAAAGAAGAGAATGAAAGGCCCATAAAACTCAGAAACACTTTTTCCCTTGGCTTATTCACATGGAAATGCAAGTCCGATGATCATGGACAACGAGGTGATGGCCCCAGGAGCAGGGGTCAGGGTGACCTCCAGCTCCCCAGCGCCAGCCCCAGGTGCCAGCAGGGCTCACCCCCTGGGCCACCAGCACCAGATGAAAAGGCTTTAATGTCATGTCTTTGGACACTTGGCAGGAAGAGTCACCAGTGTTCCAATTACTGAACTAATAAGCCCTCAGGGCCCAGAGCAGCCCTTCCCAGGGCACGTACGCCCAAGATTGGGCGCTGGGAAAATTCCCCATCAAACCGAGCACCCCTATGATTGTTGTCTTCAGGACACAGGGCAGAGAAAGGACAGCAGTACCAACACTGGCAGTGTCTGTAAAAGATTTTCCAGGGGCTGTGTACGCTGAGAAGGATGAGCCCAGGCCCACAGATGCCAGGGTTAATGCTGAGGAAGGAAGTTGGGAAACCATGGATCCTGCTTCTTGAAACTTAAAGAAGCAGATATTGAAACAAGAGCTGTTTTTTGCAACCTGTCTCTTGACGACAGGTGTAGAGAGAGCAGCTCTGCCTTTGCTATAACTCTGCTTACTTACCCAGTGAGCGCAGAATTGCAGATAACACCTGGGGAAATGCCAACAGGTCCAAGGCACACAATCTTCACCTCCATTCAGTGGATTCTTAGCCCATACTTCCAGCCACCCATGAGGGCAGGCCGGGCAATGCAAACCTTCCATCTTACAAATGAGAGAACTGAGTCTCTGCATGTAAGTGATGTGCCCAGGGTTAGCAGAGCAGATACTCAAGCCCAGAGCTTCTGACCAACAGAGTGTTTTTTTCCCAAGAATTCATCTTCTACAAAGATCTCCCACTAGCTAAATATTGGGTAAGATTGGAAAGGGACATCAAATTTGGGCCTGAATAATTCAGTTTGAAGACAAGTTTTGTGACATCTGGGCTTACCAAAGAATTTCTGGTGGCGAAGTTTTCTTTAAGAGAGCTAAGCTGGGCGCCCATCGCAAGGGACAGCCTGGTATTAACATGGTCCAAACAGATGCCACATCCACCAATTTACCACATGGACTTCCCACACATGCTTCACATTCTGCTTCCCAGCTGGCATCTGGGTTGCCTGCTGCCCCTTGCCCCGGGCTCACCCCCCATCCATGGCTGATGGCCCTTTTCTTTTCTTCCCCTGGGTTTATCGCCCTTTTTCCTGCCTTCTCCATCCTGCTGTTTGCAGATATTTGTTGATAGAAGTCAGACAATTTTACATTTACACCTTGCATCTGCTGGAGGAAAGAAAATGGAGAAGGCCACTCTAGTTGTGCCAGTATGATGGGGTCCTACAGAAACCTCAGGGCCACTTATTCCACACCTGGGTGCCCTTAGCCACCAAGTGGCAATGGAGCTGTGCAGCTGACCGGCGTGTGAGCTCAGCCCTGAGCTCTGCCTGGGGAACGGAGGCGGAGATCCCCTTGTTGGGGGTGATTTCCCCAGAGTTGGAGGTGGCAGAGCAGAGGCTCATTTCTCCTTGTTAGTCTCATTTTTCCTATAATGTGTGCCACTGAAGGACTGAGAGGAGCACCCTGAGTCTTTTTACGTGGGAAAATAAATCATTCAGGTATTCACTAGTAAGGGAGAGGGAAGAATGTACTTTCGAGAAGACAATCGCCCTGCTGGGGCTGGTGTGAGAGGAAGCAGCTCCCAGGACACAAGTTGGCAGTCACCTCTCAACTCCCCAGGGAGTCCCTCCTGCTCTTGCTTTCCCCTTCTATATTGGCCTTCACTAGAGAATAAAAATTACAGAAAGGTCAGGAATTGCATGTGATTTGTCCCGGGGTCCCTGACCCAGGCCCTCCCTCCCTCCCTCTTTCCTGTGGCTGGCTCCAGTGTGGCACTGATAAACTCAGGGAGGAAAGGCTGAAATACCTGGTGAGAAGATCTGACCAGTGTCAGGAACTGCTGTGGTCTGGCTGTGCTCCAGTGAGCAGAGACGCACTCGCTCTGCGGCTTAAGGTTAGATTAATCCCTTGGTTTCTGCGCCACTTCTCAGCTGTCGATTTATAATGGCTGCCTCAAGTGACACAGGCTGCAGCCCAAGGTCCACAGAGATTTTTTTTTTAAGCCTGTTCAGCAATGGCAATTTTCTACTAATATATAAATCACAGACAAGCACAATGTTTGTTTGTTTTTAATAGCCCACAAACCAAACAAAATTGATGGACTAAATTTATTATCTTAATCTGAATGAATCATGCCTATGAGTAATGACCATTCTCATGTTAGCTTCTTTGGGCTACTTTGGAGCCACTTTGGTTTTCTGCTAGGGTCCCTTTATTCCTCGCTAAAGGACTCTGCGATGGAGCATTAAGTTTGTCTACTGGTGAGAACCACCAAGGGACACGCCAACGCTTCGTCTGTTCCACGTGCAGGCCTGGACAGCAGCCTCCTCCACTGGTCTCTCCTGACCTGGAGTCTGCATCCCATTCCTCGCACAGGGCCTGCCCCCAGGGAGGAGACCTCCTTCCAGAGCATTCTTTCCTATGTCCTTGATGGGTGTGCTCTGAGATAAAGTAAGCCTTGTGCTCCATTCCCTTTGCCAAGCACCTGCTTATCACTAGGTTAGGCAAATATTGTTGGAATGTGTTAAAGTACTACTAACCAACTCCCAGTGCAATCCAGATCACCTGGTTAAGTGTCTCAAGCACTTGTTCAGTCCTGGCATTGACAAGCCCTTGAAGGAGGTTCACGGTTTCAATGACAATAAATATCAGCATTCCCTCTTACAGTGGGCATGTGAAACCGACCTACAAGAGCTCCACCAAAGATGGGGATTCATCTTCTTTTTTCTCTAATGTATACCTCCTAGACACACCTGGAATGCTGCCATCTCAGCACCCAAATGAGTACCAAGATATTCTAGGTACTCAACAAATGACTTTTTTCATTAAATTTTTTTTTTTGCAATTTATTTAAATTTTACTGCATAGATTTAAGGTTCATAACGTGGCTTTGTTTGTTTGCTTTGTGCTGTGCTGGGGATCAAGTCAGGGCCTCAAATGTGCTAGGCAAACACTCCACTGCTAAGCCCCAGCCCCAGCCCCAATGTGACATTTTGATACACAGACACACAGTCAAATCACAACTGCAGTCAAGCAAATTAATATACTCATCATCTCATATAGTGACCCACTTTTTGCATGGAAGGTAAGAGCTCCTATAATCCACTCTTGGCAAAAATATTACATGCAATATTATTAACTATAGTCCTCATGTTGTGTATTAGATTGCTAGACTAACTCATCCTGCACACCTGATACTATGCATCTTTTGACCTACATCTCCCCATCCTGGCCCCAGCAACCTCTGTTTTAGATATTCTCTATCTTTGTGTATTTGATTTTAATTTCTAGATTGCATATATAAGATTATGTGAGATTTTTCTTCTGTGTCTGGCTTATTTCACTTAGAAAAATGTCCTCCAAGTTCATCCATGTTATCACAAGTGGCAGAATCTCCCTTTTAAAGTTGAATAATATTCCTCTGTGTGTGTGTGTGTGTGTGTGTGTGTGTGTGTTTATCACCATTTCTTTAACCATTTATCTATTGATGGGCACTTAGGCTGTTTCCATATTTTGACTCTTGAGACTAATGTTGCAGTGAGGAAGTGCAGATACCTTTAAAAGGAGATGATTTCATTTTTGTAGGATATAAACCCATAAGAAGGATTGTGGGGTCAGAAGGTGGTTCTATTTTTAGTTTCTTTAAGAAACTCCATGTTTTCTTCCAGTGCTTGCTTCCCACCAACAATGTACAAGAGTTCCCTTCCCTACAGTCCCTTACCAACTCTGGTTATTGCGACTGCCTTCTTGACAGGTGTGAGGCAATATCTCATTGTGGATCTGATGTGCATTTCCCTGGTGGTTAGTGATGTTGAGCATCTTTTCACATCTGTGTTGCTCACTAAAATGTCTTCTTTGGAGAAATGTCTAGCCAAGTTCTTTGCCCATTTTGCTTTCTGGTACTGGGGATCAAACCTGGGGCACTCTTCAAGAGTTACATTTCCCCATCCTTTTTATTTTTTATTTTGAGACAGGGCCTTGCTAAGTTGCCCAGACTGACCTTAATCTTGTGATCCTGCTGCCTCAGCTTTCCAAATGGCTGGGATTACATGTGCACACCCTTACCCAGCTGAGTCATTTTTAATCAAGTTGCTTTTCTGTTATTGAGTTGTGTGAGTGCTTCATACATATATATATGACATTATATATATAAGACATTAATCTCTTATCACATATACAATTTGCAAATGTTTTTTCCTAATTTGTAAAGAAAATTTATTTTCATTTTGTCATGTCCTTTGCTGTGCAGAAAATTTTAAGTTTTATGTAGTCTCACTTATTTATCTTGCAAGGTTTTTGATGTGATATTAAAAAAAAAATAGGTGCCACTGCCAATGTCATGGTGCTTTTCCTCAGTTTTCTTCTAGAAGTTTGAGGATTTAGGTCTTATGTTTATATATTTTATCCATTTTGAGTTGATTTTTGTGTAATGTAGAAGAAAAAGGTCCAATTTCATTCATTTGCATGAAGAAATCCAGTTTTGCTGACACCATTAATTGAAGAGAATGTCCTTTCCCCATTGGATCTTCTTGAAAATTGTTGACCACATATTCTTAGGTTTGCTGGGCTACTATGCTCCTTTGGTCTACATGCCTGTTTTTATGCCAGTACCATAACCATTTTGGTTACTGTAACTTTATAGTCTCATTTGTTTTTATTTAATTTTTTAATTAATTTAAAAAATTGTTCTAATTAGTTGTACATGACAGTAGAATGCATTTATACATTTTGATAGATCATACATAAGTGGAGTGTAATCTCTCATTTTTCTGATTATACATATTGTAGGATCCCATCGGTCATGCAGTCATATAGTCTCATTTAAAATCAGTTAGTGTCATTCTTCCAAATTTGTTTTTCTTTTTCAGAATTGCTTTGGCTATTTGGGGTCTTTTTTGTTTCCATATGAATTTTAGAATTGTTTTTTCTCTTTCCATGAAGAATACCATTGGAATTTGATAAGGATCTCATTGAATCTGTATATTGTTTTGGGTAATTATCAGTATGAACCATGCCAGTTCATGAACATGGAATAGCTGTCTATTTTCTTATGTATTCTTCAGTTTTTTTTAATTGGTGTTTCTTGTTTTTTTGTGTGCAGGTTTTGAACATCCTTGGTTACATTTTTCCCTAAAGTCTTTTTTGTGATCAAAACTTGGATGGTTTTCTTGTGATCATTAATGGGATGATTTTCTTGATGTAGCTTTCAGAAGGTCATTACCTGTGTACAGAAATGTAACCTATTTTTGTATATCGATTCTTTTATCCTACAAATTTACTGAATTAATTTAATAGTTTCTAAGATTTTGTTGAGTTTTTTGAGTTTTCAATTATAGGATCATTCATCTGAAAATAGAGACAATAATTTTACTTCTTCCTTTCTGATGTGTATGTCTTAGGATGGATTCCTTGTTGGATCGCTTTCCCTAGCACTTCCAGTATTATGTTGAGTAAAAGTGGCAAGATTGCCTTGTACTGGATTTTAGAGGAAACACTTTCAGGTTTTCCCATCCATTGTTACGTTAGCTGTTGGCTTTAAATAAATGGTCTTTTTGTGGTACCAGAATAGTACTCAAATGAGTGCCAGGAATAGAATTGGTATGAAAGAAGTAATTTTTAAAAATTGAATTATGTGCTTTCCATTGAAATGCACAGATCATACACTATTCAAAAGGTTACATGTAAGTTCATATCCCCGACCAGCTTCCTGGGCATAGTACAGAGCATTTTCATTATCCACAAAGTTCCCTCAAGTCCCCTTCTAGTCAATAGACAACTGCTGTTCTGATTTCTATCATCATACATTAGATTTACCTGTTCTTGAACTTTATCTAAATAAAATCAAATACTATGTACTCTTTTGTATGTGGCTTATTTGCAGCACTGGGAATTAAACTCAGGGAAACTCTGCCACTGAGCTACATACAGCCCTTTATGTTTTTATTTGAACACAGGCTCCTGCTAAGTTGCCTAGGCTGGCCTCAACCTTGTGATTCTCCTGCCTCAGCCTCCGGAGTTACTGGGATTACAGGCATTTGCCACTGTACCCAGCATGACATTTTTTAACTCATTATTTTTTATTAGAGCATTACAGCTATATATAGCAGTTGGGTTCATTTTGACAAAAATCATACATGCATGGAATTTGATTTACTCCATTTCAGTCCCTATTCCCGTTCCCTTCTGTCTTTACTCCTTTCACCTATTCACTATCCTCAACTCTACTGATCTTCTTTTTGCTCATTCATTTATTTTGGTAAACTCAACATACTTTTGGAGGTTTATCTATCTAATTGCATGTATTCTTAGTGTTTCCTTTTTATTGCTGAGTAGTATGAATACTTCACAATTTGCTTATCTATTACCTTGTTTATTGACATTTGGTTTTCTTGTTTTAGGATATTATGAATAAAGCACCCTAGAATGTTCTTGTATAAATCTTTTTGTGAATTAGTTTTTATTGCTTTTGGGTAAATACTTAGGAGTAAAATGGCTGGATCGTAAGATGGGGGTAACATAAGAATCTGTGAAAGTATGAATAAATATTTATTGAACCCTTTGAAATAAGTCCGAATAAATCATTTTGATTAGAGATGTCCTTTGTTTTTTCCATCAACTATTATAAAATTCATTTTTCAGGATTTCGCCACATTCTACACACTTCCCTGATTCTCCCAATACTTATTTAACAATTTGAATGTTTAACATATTTATTGAGTATGTACTAGGTTCCTTGTATTTTATTATTTTCTGAGGTTACATAGGGGGAAACCTGTCTTCTGCGGGAAGCTCACAGTCTAGTGGAGAAATTAGCAGCTAGTAATGGACTATAGTGAGGTGTGCTTAGGATGCTAAGGGGCTACAGAGAAGAAGTCCTAGCTCAGTCTGAGAGGTCTTCCTGGGACCGGACATTCTAGATAAAGGAAACTACAGATGCAAACAGGAGTGAAATAGAGCATGCCTCATCTGGAGACAAGTGGGTCCCCTGACTGGGAATAAGCTTGGCTTAGGGAGGCACCACAGAGCTAAGACCTGGATCACTGAAAGCTTTGAATCCCATATGAAGGCATCTGGATGTTACCATGGAAACAATGAAGAACCATTGCATGATCTTAATTAAGTGTGTGTGTGGGGGGTGACACTTGATGAATTAACTGCCCCTGTTACTTTTCCATTGAGATCGGCTTGATTTTTTTATCATACCACTTGCCTCAATTTTCCTCCTTGTGGTTTATTCGAATGCCTCCTATCCATCTGGTCCACAAGGCATATCGTGTGTTGTTCTTATTTCTATGACCCCAATGTGCCTTTCAGGCGGTGTGTATACAGTAGGTGCAGTGCTGTGTGTGTGTTTGATACATAGGATTGAACACTGAATTCCTAGAGACTCCTCCCACCCAGAATCCCACCGAGGTCTATCTGAACTGCTATGCAATAAAACCTGGTTGCTTTTCTGAAGCTTTCCAGAATTTCCATCTTGTGAACAGATGGCATTGTTTTCATATGAAGAGCAGAAGATTTCATGTATTCAAACACCAAGAGCTTGAGAAAGCACACAGAGCCTGGGTAGTAATTATAACGGGGAAAGAACATGATACGTCAACAGATTCTGAGTGATGGAAGAATTCAAGGGCAGCCTTGGTCTGTAATCTGGACTCTGCAGGGGTGTATTGGAGTGGCAGTTGGGGGTGGAGCATGCACTGATGTGGTACTGAAACAGGAGCTGGGCCCAGTTAGGGTTCATTTATGAGCATGAATGAATTGTTCTCTCTCTAGATATATAACGTTTGTATTATGTACTTGGCCCTGAGAATACAGAGATGAAGAGAACAGTCCTTGCCTTTGGTGGAGATAAACGCAGAGAAGATCTGCACAGAAAATGAGAACCGAGAGGAAAGGGCTACTCACCCAGCCTGGAGATGAGGAGGGTCCCAGGAAGGTGACGTCTCAGCCATCTTATGAAGTGCTAGGAGTTGGCCAAGAGAGGGATGGAAATGAGGCAGAGTAAGGGACAAGATAATAGCATTCCAGACTAAGGGAGTGCAGGCAAGAGTATAGAGGTCCCAGGGGTGAGGTGAGTACAGGGAAGTCAGGCAAGCAGCTCAGCACAGGTGGATAGGGTGAGGAATAGCAAAAAGAAGACAGGAAGCTGAGGCTGTAGGATCACAAAGTTTGTGGTCAGTCTGGGCAACTTAGCAAGACCCAATCTCAATAATAAAACATTTAAAAAGTTGGGGATGTTGCTCGGTGGCAGAGCTCTTACAAGTGTAAGACCCTGGGTTCAACCCCCAGCTCCACTCCCCACCCCTCAAAAAAGAGACCAGACATGCCAACTGAAGGCTAGAAAATACCTGAACATAGAGGACAACCTGAACACAACAGCACACAAGTTCACACAGATCACCTGCAAAACAAGGTGTATCATTGTATCATGTCAGTAAACCTGTTCATGAGGCTGAGAGCGTGGGCATGTTTGGTAACAGGAGCACGCTGCCAACATCAACAGCTTGCGTGCAGGAGGAATGGTTCCTTTATTGACTTCATCTGAACACATCCACAGAGCATGAGCTAAGTGCCAGGCACCTGAAGCCCCATGATGAGTCTGTATTCTTTGCAAAATGACTGGCACTGGGCACACTGGCTAAAGTGAGTCCTCCATAGATGATTGTTGAATGAATAATAAATAACCTTATTCAGTGTGAGCCCCTGTCCAGGGAGCTTATAGTCCAGTAGGCAACTCAGGCAAGAAGATTATTGTAGCCAGGTGCAGTGGCACATGCTTGTAATCCCAGCAACTGGGGAGGCTGAGGCAGGAGGATGGTGAATTCAAAGCTAGCCTCAGCAAAAGTGAGGCACTAAGCAACTCAGTGAGACCCTGTCTCTAAATAAAATACAAAATAGGGCTGGGGATGTGGCTCAGTGGAGAAGCTGGAAATTTGTACTTTTAATCAAGTGAAATACCATTGCCTAAATTCATTGCTCCCACATGCCCAGGACTCAGCATGACCAGCCAGGTACCTACAAGAAAGGCTTTGGGTAGTAAGACACAAGGCCTGAAAACCTGCTTTTCAGAAAGGACATGACATGGGTCTCAAAGAAGGAGACCACAGTCCTTGCAGACAAGAGGCCAAACAGCATCAGCTGCTGCTGGCAGCCAGGACCCCCGTCCTGGTTGTCCCCAGGCTCCTGTGTGCCTTTAGGTTAATCTTGGGACTTCGTAGGCCTGGACCAGGCTCCAGGCAGCTCCTCCTGAGCCCACCACGACCTGTGTGGCAACTGCTAATGCCCTGGCCCTGGGGATCTGTTTGGGGCTGTTTGTTCTGCAGGAGGAAACAGGAGAGCGCAGGGTGTTGGAATCCTCCTGCACCGCCGCCTCCCCCACCACATGAGAGCTGCTGAGCAAACGGTGAAATCAAAGATGATTATACACTGCTGCAAACCGCGTGCTTCCGCCCCGACGCGCTCCCTGCCAAACTGTTATGTAAGCCACAGCCCCACACAGGCCTGGAAGCAAACAGAGATGCCATTGAAAACCCTTCCTTGACCCGCTCCTCACCTGTGGCTTGCCTGAAACCTGCCTACCTGGGGTGGCTCTGCCCCCCCACCCAGGGCCTTGCACACTCTGTGGCTGACAGGCTGTTTTCTCGATTGTTCTGGGATTTCCCTCTCTCCATTCCCTTCCAACACAGAGATATGGGTGGGTCAGGCCTGGGAGTTTACTTTGGCCTGATTTCAAGTGACTAAGACATTTTATTCTGGAAAACTTCATCTGGCAATCTGGAAGAGATGGTTGTTTTTCACCCTCCTAAGTGAATAATTCACTTTAGCTGTTTAGATACCAGAACTGAACAAGTAGCTCCTGGAGCCTCAGATGACCTCTTGGCCAGAAAGGGTCTGACCACACTCTGATGACCAACATTTATTTCTATTTAGGGATTCTGGGAATGTCCCTCGGCCCTAAACCACCTAAATAGACTTATAAGAGTTTTTTCCCTGGTGTGTTGATGACCAGGGTACATTAGTTAAATTCTCAGGGCTCTAGGTTTTCTTTTTACATCACAAGGCTAGAAATACCCAGTGGCTCTTTTAACAGGTTCATTAGAGGTTTCAATTTTGAAACCAGCTTTTTGGCACTATTCTTGTAACAACGGAGGCGAGTTTCCAGGTTTTTTAGTGTTGTGATGCTCAGAACTTTATTCACCTCTACTTGGTACTGGGCTTCCATTGCTCTTCCTTTTGCAGTCATGGTCTGGGTGAGGGGCTCAAATCTCAGGCAGAAGGGGCCTAAACTTTGGAGTCTGAGGACATCTGTACTGGAGCTAAGGCTCAAAGGCTATGTGTCCTTGTGCTGGGTTCAGTTAATTTCCCTTCATTTTCCTACACCATTTAGCATTTGCATGGCTTCTAAGGGGGGCAATTCTGGCTTGGGAGAATGACTGACCATTTCTGTCTCTTGCTTGTTCCATCATGGTAGAGGTGAATGGAAACCCTTCCCTGATTGGCAAGATTACCCCAGGAGTGAGGAGTTGGACTTGAATCCCAGGACTCAGTCACCTCTTTGGCCCTTACCTCTCTTCCCATTAACACCGGAGTGGGAGGGCCTCACAAGCCAAGGCGCTTAGGCAGAGGTCAACTTTTTTCTCTCTCGTCTAATGACCAAGGTGCCAGATCTAGTGACTGATGCAGAGTTCTCTTTTCAGGAAAATGGCCAGCAAGTTCATGCTCTTTGTACAGGTATTTTGAAAAAAAGAAAAAGACAGAAAAAAAGGAAAGAAAGAAAGAAAGAAAGAAAGAAAGAAAGAAAGAAAGAAAGAAAAAAAAAGAAAGAAAAAAAAAAACTCAAACCAAAAAAGAATTTGCCTTTTCTATGGCAGGAATAGTCCACAGGTCTCTAACTCTAAGAGAAGTGATTTTGAGGGGGGTACCCTGTAATTGCCACAGCAGAGAGAGAGAAAACTCCAAGTATCCTGAGAGCTGTTTTTAAAAAGTTCTGTATTGCAGTGTAACCACAACATGAAAATAAGAAACTGCCCTCATATGGTCTGCATTTAAATTTGGGAATCAACCTCAGATCATAGCCCCCTTCTGCATGGAAACTTTGCTTCCTACCATGCTTCAAAGTGGTCTTTGGGAAATAAAATGTGTGTCTGAATTCATTATAGTTTGGGTACTTTTATTCTGCCAACTCTCCTGGTTTAGAGGGATAAAAGTCCCTGCTGCTGTACCTCAGTGACCTTTGTGAGTAAGCTCATCAACCTAGCTGGCTTTCTGGATAATCATTCAACTCATGTTGACCAGCCTTTCTACACTGGTATCTAAAAGATACCAACCACACAGCGAGTGGTTGGGCTGGGACCTGGAAAACCAAGCCTTTTTTAATACCTTTCCCCCTCTGCCTGCTAAGAGTTGGTGGCCTCCTGCCTGGCTTACAATGCTCAGACAAGGAGGCTTTCCCCTTGAACCCTCAGATCTTCTGGGCAAAGGGACAAGGGTGAAATGAAGGGGAGCAACTTTGGACCAAGGAAAGTGGATTCTTCATAAAGCATGCTTTCCTTAATCTGGGTGGTGGTGGGGAGGCCAGAGCAGGCAGATAACAAGGAGAAGCAGCCCAGTTATAATATGGAGGCTGCATCAAAACCCTGCCCTACCACAGTGCACAACTAGAATGGGAGGTTCAACACCAGAGAAGATGTTCATATGCCTGAGAGTGAACAGGGTGAAAAGACTAGCCAGAATTCATGATATCAGACTTCTAAAAGTCCCTTCCTCAACTGCAGGTGTTGCAATTCAACAACTCTCGAGAAGTGGACAGAGCATCTGGGTCAGGAACTTGTAGGTCAAATGGTTCTAATTCCCAAACATGTACAAGTGTAGGACACATGATTTTGGTCAATTGTGCATTATCTATAAAATTAAAAAATAAGCATCAGGAATCACAATTTAGAGAAACACAAACATTCTGGAAACAATTTTGAAACTTCTGGACTAAATTTCAATCATTAATTGCTTACTACTTAATTGATTGCTCAGTTTAACCTAGACATTATCTTTTGTATGAAATATATATGTGAATTTTTAATGTAATTTTTTAATTATAGCATTAGGGTCACAGAAAAAATGCAAACAGGTATAGAGTTCCCATGTTCCTTTCATCTGATTTTCCCTATATATAAAATCTTCCATGGTTATCATATAAATTGTTAAAATCAATATTGATACATTATCATTAACTAAGACCCATACTTTGGAGAATGGTGATTTTACAGAAAATGGGATTAAAATTCCTCGGAGGTATTTGAACTCGGGCGTCCATAGGGAAAAGAGAAGGCCTTTGCTGACTTTGGATCTCCCCCTTCACAACACTGGCTGGCTGCTGCTTTCCTGTGCTCCTTCTTCAAAGAGAAAGTGTTTTCTGATCTAAAACCCTGCTTTTCCACTGTGAAGCAACCCCTGCACCTCCTTATCTCAAAAGTATTTCATAAAAGCAATGGAAACAAGTGGCCAAGAGTAGAGACTTTAGAACTAAACACAGTCCCAGTTCTGCAATTTGTAAGCTGTTAGTTATCAAGCCTCAATTTTTTCATCTGTGAAATGGAAATAATAATAGTACCTTCTTCACTGTTTGCTGGGAGGATTGAAAGTTATTTTTCAGACGCACTAAGCCCAGATCCAGTCCTATAGCAATAGTTCAGTAACAGTAGGTACCCGTAAGCTTAAAATCTGAGGCCCTTTTGGAAAGCAACCATGCTCAACAGGCTAGTCAATGAGTATCTAGATCAATTTGGTGAAAAATAGCTTTTTCAACAAATATGTTTCAAAGGTCAGATGGGAAAAGAGAAAGAGTTGTATAAGCATAAACTTAATTGCCTGAAGAATTCTCTTCAAATTGGAAAAACAAGGCAATTATTGAGACTACTGATGTGAAAACCTGGGAGGAATTATAGCCCTTTTTGCTCTACCATTCTGCATGAAGGATTAAATAGCAGTGAATGTTTAGAGCATCAGGTATTTCCACCAATGGCACTATTGAGGAAGAAATGGTGGCTCAGGGCTAATTAGGACCATTATGGAGACCTGTCCCACTGCCTGCTATTCCCTACCTCCCGGCTCATCACGTCTTCCAGTAGTGAAGGCACGTGACTCAATGCAATGCATCAAACATACAGGCTCTTGGCCTGCCATGCTCTTGTGTGCTCCATTGCTGCCTGGGTGCATCCTGCAACTTCACCTGGATGACCCATTTAAAGCCCAACTCAAGTGTCACCTCCTCAAAAAGCCTTCCCCAGGCTCCACTACTCTGGTTAGTACTGCTCCCTCTGGCTGACTCCCAGCCTACAACCTTGCAGCTTGTGTTCCCTTTGTCAGCCTTTCCTGCATTCTGCTCTGAGTACCATTGCTACTCAAGTCTGGTATGGCCCCGGAACATGAGTGCTCAGAAAATGTCAGTGCCTGTGCTCTGATCATCCACAAGGCCAAGGGCTTCTGATGCTTTTCTCAAACCCTAAAGTGGAAGCAGACAGGCGAGGCACCCGGATGTGGAGAAGGCTGCATCTCTAAACCTGAAGCATAAAGGAGAAGACCTTAAAGGTTTCTCTTTAAAGAACACAATTAAAGCCAGTGTTGGATTCAATAGTAACAGATAAAATTATTCCAACCAGTGGTTTCCAGGCTCCAGAGCATAACACCATGTTGATCTGTTGTGAATTTCACGAATCAGTAGGTACTCCCCTCGAAAACCTCTCTCCTCACTCACGAGCATGCTCCATGCCATGGACAAGTTCTCTGGGCTAAGAACAGTCCCAGGAAGGCTCCTGCAGCCCACTTCCTTCGACTCTCTCAGGACAGGTGCTTCTGCTGCTGCTGCCATTGCCACTCTCCACCTTCCTAAAAACCGAGCCCCTTATTGTTAGTTCTGCTGATGAAACAAAAGTGAAGCCGTCTTTGATGTCACATAGCTAATACATTCTGAAATTAGAATCTGGGCCCATCTGCCTGATCCTAGAGTACTTACACAAAGTATTCTTCAGCAACCAGGACCTCCCCATGTTGAAGGCTTAGTGCCCCAAAAGTCGGACTGACCCTATGTGAGGCTGGGCTAACACTTCAGGTTGGTTTAATGTGTCCAGGCCCAGACTAGAGCTCACCAGGGCCCAGTACCATTTAGGAAGTAGTTTGCACCATCTGAGTCCTCTTCCCTCTTCATCCTGTGAATCCCTCAGGTGCTGGGAAGGAAGACAGGATTCCAGGGTGAATCAAGAAGGATCTTTACACCTAATCATATTCTAACTCACCCCATAGCAGGATCCACTCTGCACCTGTGTATTACAGTAGAATTCCCGGTGGTAGGAATAGTGCCAGGGGCACAGGAACTCGACCAAAGGTCTCTTCAAATTGATAAGTTGAACGTGCATTTCTTTAAACAGGCCATTGTTGGTATTTGGGAATAATTTTTAATGTATAAGATTATTAGTTATAATTTGGTTATTTTCTTGACATGAAATTTAATCTTATATAAAAATACATTCACCACAGGACATTTATAACTCCTTGTTTAAATTTTTAGCATGTTGTGGCTTATGAGTCAAGGAAACGTATACCTATAGCTGCAGTACAGAGTCCCATGCAAGGAGACCCTGGGCCCAGCAGCTCAGGATTCTCCTGGAAAAATTCTACACACAGCCCTGAGCAGTGGCCCTCCTGTCCTTGGACTGAATAGTCCCTGGGAAGAGTTGAGCTGGCTGTGTCCAGGAAGGTGCTCGGCGATTCTGTTGAGCACCTGCGCTTGGGGAAGATGTGGTTATTTCTTTGGGGTTAATCATCTTAGCTGACAACATTTTCTCCCTTCAAAGTGGCAAGCTAGCTCAGAGGTCAAGTATGAGCAAATTCAGAAATGAAAGGCCATTGAACAGTGATGAAAACAGACAGAAGACAGAGGCAGAGCCACACAGATTCTCTGACTTCTGCAGTTTCAGCCCCAGAGCAAGTGCAGCCTTGCTCTGCCCCCCCGGGTGCTCATTCTGTGGTTTTGGCACAAGGCGAGAACCTGGGGTGGAAAGCGAAATCTATGGGTATGGTCGCCTTTTCTCTGCTAAGCCTTGTTTTTCTGTGAGCCTGCCACTGTGGGAAAATTGCTAGAGTGTAAAGTTTCCCTCTTTGTCCCCAGCGCACTTCATTTACCAGTGAGCCAAGTTGGGAACAGAGCTGCCTCTCACACAGCCCATGAATGACTCCATTTTCTCAGGACAGCCTCTGCCTGCCCATTGTCTAACTGTCATGGCCTCTTGTATAGGTGTTCCCTGCAGCCCGGGCTGTTATGCAATGCCTGGGCAGGGAACACTGCCTGAGAGCAAGAGAGATCAGAGAGGAAAAACCCAGGGGTAACCAAGACCGCACCGTCTTCCTGGAGAAGAGAGGAGGGAATGCTGTCTGTTTGTCAGCTCCTTTCCTTTGGCTTGTTTGCCTGAGTGATAAACTCTGCTGGCATACAAGGGCTCACAGCTGGCTTGAGCCAGCACTTCTGTTTATGTCCGTAAGACAGGACATGCTGTACCCTCACGGCAGGGCAGCTGCCACCAAGGTCCTCCCGCAACACTCACAAGAAATTCTTCCCGGATTTCCTCTCCTAAGGCCTAGAAGGAAGAGACTTTTCCCTCTCCTTAGGTCCCATTTTCTATTCCTCCATCTCTCACCTCATTGGCTCAGTAAGCCTCTCATTCCTACTTAGAGAAGCATGTGCCTCCCCGAGGGTTGCCTGGTAGTTTCCAGGTTGCCTGAGTCTCCACCAAGTTCATCGTCAAGAGGCCGCCATCATTTGGCATTGAGGGATGGAGCCATCGTCCCCCACATCTGCACCCCCTGGATGCTGTGCTCTGGGCTCATTTCCCATCATATCCTCTGGCCACGCTGCCGGCCTTGTAGTGAAATGAAAGGAGGTGGAGGTGACGCCTATCATTCTTTCTCTCTCTGCTTCCACATTTCCCCCAAGCTTGTTCTGCAGAGTGTTAGCCCAGACACCACAAGACACTTTATAAAGTAAAATTGGAATCCATCCCACGTATTTTGGGAGAACGCTGCATACTCTTCCCACTCTTAGAAAGTCACAATGCATGTTTCATAACGAAAACATTAAATGTTTGCGGTAGAGAAACCTGTGTCTCTTCCATAAGACATTTCCCAGCTTACTTGACTGCTAGTCTACAATCTCTAGCGAAACAAACACTTGGCTTATGTTGCTCAGGGTTGAATTTGTGGTTCAGGCTGCATGCGGTGGCTCACCCAGCCCTGTGAATGCGTTCCACCCACCATGAGCCCTCCCACAGGGAGAAGGCGATCGCTCATCTCTGCTCTTCCCACAGATCACCTTCTGACCCTCCCCTACCCACTCTGTTTTGCTCACCTTGGTTTTTTGATCCTGTGGCTTTGGGTCTATTTTATGATTGGTTCCTCTGACATTCTCCCTTATTATGAAATCCCTTTAAAAAACACAAACAAGAAATACACACACACAATTTTTTTTTTTTAACTGGGGCTTTGGTGTCTGAAAACTGAAGTTTCGTATCCAGATTCTGCTATTGTCTGACCAAAATTTCAGAAATTTCTTGTATCTATCAGAACCTCATTTGCTGCCCTGTAAAATGAGGATAGTGACATTGCCTCCTAGAGTTTTGGGGGGAATTAAATGAGCATGAAGGCCCTACCACAGAATGTGGTGTTTGGTCAGTGCCCAGCATGTGGCTGCTCTTACTCTGGTTGCTCCTGGCCCCTGGGCCTTGTGTGCCATTTTGATTTGGGCACCTGCCCACCTCCAGATGAGCCTCTTTTCCCCTCTACTTGGTTGGCCCAGGAGACTCAGCAGGCAGGGCTCTGGTCCCCATCTCCCCTGCCTCTTGTTCCTCCTCTGTGCCCTCATTGCTGCAGCCTCCATCAGCCCCTTGGATTCAGCTTTAACCACTTTGTGCCTCCTTGGAGGCCCTGGAGAAGAGGGTAACCCCTCATTCCTGTTTTGCAGTCTATAAAATTCTAATTTAGCAACTTTCTGAATCCTCATAACACTTCTCTGCAGACCGTTATCTTTCTGCATATCAAAAAGATCATAGATAACTGGTTTAATGTAATGCAATCAAGAGCCAGAGGCTGGATTTGAACACAGGTTTGGCTTTAGATGCTGCTCTCTCCTCATCACCCCTCCACAGCTGCTGCCTGGGTAACTGTGAAGCAGATGGGAGGGAGACTCCTATCCTCTGGGCCTCTCAGGACTTGCCATGGCTATTACTTTCCTACCTCCACTTACAACTTTGCACAGCAATAACAGACCTGGAGAGAAAGGGCAGAAGATGTGGTGGGGTGGAGAGAGGGCAAGGTAAACCAACCCTCCAGCTGCTTGTCTCAAGGGTCCCTAGACTCCCCTGTCTAGCACAGTGGAACATGGAATGCCTATGCTCATGTCCAATAATAACAAAGATGTTCAATGAAAGAAGAAAATTCTAATTATAACACTTTAGAGCACTGTATAAGAAATCTGGTACATTAATGATAACTACTTCAAAACCTTCTAGAAAGTCTTGTTTAGTCTTGCTTTACTGAGAAGAACACACACACGCACACATACACACACACAAAAACACACACATGTATCTCTATGGCACTGAAGTAAAGAATTGACTAATGGTGGTCTTCCTATTTTTTTAAATATCACATCCTGTAACAAATATATGAAGCCAAGTGACACATTCTAGATCATCGAAGGATCAAGGATACCTTTGTCTTGTAAACCACAAAGCCTGTAGATGTGAGTTACTGTGAAGGAATAAAATATGGTCCAGAGCAGAAGTCGCTCAAAAGGCCCAGTAATTCTAGGGCAGCACCATGGACAGTCACCCACCTGTCTCCACAACATGGGAGCCCAGTGCCCTAGAAATACAGGAAGGAGCAGAGAGAGAAGGCGCTTTCTTGGTGAGAAGAATCATCCACTACAAAAAGTAGGGCTTTCATATTTTCCCATGGGCTAATGAATACCCTTTCTAGAGAATCAGAAATGGTCATGCCTTGCCTTCTGGTATGGATCAGGCATAGCTTTTCACATGCTTCTCATCCTTCTGGACCGCTTTAATTATTCTTTCTTTCTCCTGCCTTCTAAGAGCCCTGAAAATGCATACCCTTTGTTTTTTCACACAGTTGTGCCAACACAGGGTTTAAACCCCTCTCACTTGCCCTTCCACTCTACCACTCTACCATCCAAAAGCACATTTGGAATCTCAAATTTCCACTTTTCTATTTGTACAGAAAAGGCATTAAATAATAATTGCAGTCTGAAATCTGGTAAAGGTGTTATCCCAACATATTCTTGCTTGAAAAGCCCTCCAAACTGTGGCTTAAAATGTTATTTTTTGCTCTTAAATCTGCAATTTGTGTAGGGTGTGAAAGGAATAGCTTACCTGGTGTCAGTTGGAGCTAACCTGAAGTTGCATGACAGACATTGGCATGAATGAGCCCTCAGGGATTGCAGCTCCCAAACTTTGTCTGTCAGTTGGATGGGAAGATGCAAAACTAGGGACTGAAGTAACTGTGGTTCTTTGGGTATTTTGTTCTCCTCTGCTCTCTTCCCCTTCCTCTCCTCTCCCTCCTGTCCTCCTTCCAGGTGATATCTCCACATGGCCTTAGCATGCAGCTTCAGGGTAGCTAGTCTTCTTACAGAGTAGCCCAGTGTTCCCAGTGTATGGATTGCCTTTTATAACCTAACTTCTGAAGTTGCTCATGCCAATTCCACGACATTAAACCTACAGCAGCAGTCACAGGGCCCATTTAAGCTGGAGGGAGGTAAGACAGAGTTTACTACTTATTGAGGAGAGATAAGGTTCTAGCACAACATGTGATATAAGAAATAAAGCTGTAGACATTTTTTGGAAGCTCAGTCTGCCACAAGAGGTAAATCAATGAGAGGATATCAAATGTGCTGGCTTGCTAGTTTCTGAGCACTCAGACACCGGACTTTTCTAATGTCATTTGAGGGCTACAAATTGAAATTAAGTGAAGCAATAAAACAAAATGGAGGCCAAGTCTATTGTAAAAATTGTTTGCTCTCTTCTTCTCTGTGTTCCTTCCTCAAACCTCTGGTGACAGGCACTGAAACAGGTGCCACCATTTCTATTAGTCTGAAAATCATGGAAAGCTGGGATTTTTAGATCAAAGGCAAAGAAAATTAACAATGATCCTTAGGATTGATGGCTGGATGAAGAATACCTGGCTAACTCATGCTTCGACTGCTGGAATCATCAAATTTTTTCTTTCTGCTGAGAAGAGTTTACTCTGAGGAACTAAGGGAATGGTTCCATTAAACAAATATGAGGAAGTGGTAAGCTTGTGGAATGAGGGAAGGCATAAAATGCCATAGGTTCCAATTCCATTAGTAAGGAAGGTAATATATTAACAAAGTAACATATTTTAAAATGGAGTGCCATGCTATGGGTCATAGTAAGAAAATAGATGCCTTTTTTGATGGACCGAGAAGATGAAAAAAATGTTAAAATATATGATGAGGGCTCTTAAAAGAGAAAAATGATTTCAATATCAATATGCCTATCCAGATGTGTAAAAAAATAAATTTTTAAAGCAATATAGTAGATATTTATAAGTTAGAAAATGCAATGGATCTTCAAAATATAATACTCATAGATATTACTAAAAATTAAAAGACAAAATAAAATTCAAGAAAGAACAAAACAAATTGAAATGACCAAGATAGCTATAAAGGAACACATTTTAATTATTCAATTTAGTTTTTCAACTATTTTTGAGAACTCATTAAACGCTACCAGTAAGTTGAAGCACTTTCAAGGTGACAGACATAAAAAATACTTCAATATGATGTATTATGTGTTTTGATTGAACTCTGCCCTGGAAGCACATTGAGGGGTCACTTGGACTATACTGAGGAGGTTGTGGAAGATGATTTTTGAGGAAAAAGTATGAGGTAAGTCAGTGAAAAGCTGAGGGAAGAGAAATTCATTCCAAGGATTCTGAGAATGCTTAGAAGTATAATAAGTTTGGTAATTTTAGACATGAACCTCACAAAAGAGAACAGTGGGTACTGAAGCTTGGCAGGTAGGCAAGGGACAGATTATGGAGAGTTTTACAAACTGTAGCAAGGAGCTTAACCTGTCAGTAGATAACAGGAAAACATCAAAGAACTTTAAACAATCTTGTGTCAATGTTTGATCACTCCATGATGGATGGTACAGAGAGAATGGAAATGAGACCAGTTAGGAGGCCAATGTAGAACTTCAGGTTCATGGAGATGACAGACTACATTAGAACTGGCAGTGTAGAAATGTCCGGGGCAGGGACAAATTTGAGAAATTCTGAGAACAAGACTCCTCAAACTTGGTGATTTGGTGTGGGATGCATTAAAGCATGACACCAAAAATTCTGGTATAGGCATCTGGGAGGATGAAGTAGCATCACATGAGGCAGAAAACATAGCCACAGGAAGTAACTCATAAGGGAGGAGGAGAGGCAGAGTTCAGTATGGAGCATGCTGAAGCTCAATTGTCAGTAAGCAGACCCATCTAGTGTTTCACTCTGGACACAATCATCTGATAGTCTTCTGTCATCCTAAAGACTCCTGGAAAGAAATTAGATTGGTCTTGAGCTTGTGAATCTCTTTAAAAGTTTTGAGGAGAGAGAGATGAGAATGGAGTCCCTGAATTTGCTAATGTGTTCTACTCTTACCATTTAAAATTATGCCTTGAAAATGAAAATTGGACAGGAAAGATACCCTGTAGTACACTGGATGGGGACATTTTAGGTGGAGAAATTTAATCCATTCAGAAACTATTTTCAGTAGCATTTCCTTTACCTAGTCTTTGTTTTGCTTAAAATGCTGTGTGAGTACTTAACTGCACCAGGTGTTAAGGATATAGCACCTGAATGAGATATGGAGAATATCCTTAAGGGACTAACAAGATGAGTATTAAATTACTTTGAATTCTGTAGCTAACAATGTAAAATTCTGGTTTAATTTTAA
Source organism: Glaucomys volans (assembly GCA_020662805.1). Lineage (NCBI taxonomy): Eukaryota > Metazoa > Chordata > Mammalia > Rodentia > Sciuridae > Glaucomys > Glaucomys volans. Next base: position 852,308 of record JAJEJO010000708.1, on the reverse strand, counting down.
ATGGCCTGTTTCTTTAATTAAGGCAAATAATGGTTGAATGCAAAATAAAACCTTACCTGAGTTATTCTAGATTTACTCCCCCAGATGAATTAATTGACTCCCATGTCAATTTGAAAAAAAGAAAGCTAGATAATTCAGAGCAATTTTCCTATTAAAGATAACTCGGAATCCTATTTTTAAAGAGAGAGGAAGAGATAACAAGAGAGTGAGGAATTACTGAACCAGTTTGGAAACTTAAGGAAATAAACTGGAAGATGTTACCCTGGTAACATTTGATAATTCATCAGGGGTTGGAGAGAGGATAAGAGAGGGATTAAAGAAATGGAATGCAGTCCAGGGCCTACCAAGGTGAAGGGGATTGTAATTCCCAATTCCCCCACTTTTGTTGAGATGCTGAAGAATTAAGGATAAACCAGAACTAGATAAGGCTTCCACAAACTAAAGCAATCTCAAATCCCAACTGTCTCCAAAGAAAAAAACATGTGAATCCTCTCTAAATGAAGGATACCATTCTAAAAGCAATTTTGCACAAAGTTATTAGTACATAATTTTTAAATAGTCACATGTTTGGTGGAAATTGATAAGCTGATTCTAAAGTTTTTGTGGAAATACCAAGGGCTAAAAACATCTAAGACTCTTGAATAAGAACAAAATGGAAAGACTTGCTCTTCTGGAGGGACTTAAAATGTGACAGTAATTTAGACTACAGGATTGGACCAAGAATAGAGAGAACAATGAGGGAGATTCAAGATAGCAGATTAGAGGAGGGCCACATTTCCAGTGGCTTGGGAGTACTGCTTCTCAGTGAGGTGAGTGAAAGAAGGAATTCAATAATATTCAATATCAGACAGTTAGAGAATCTTAGAGACTTAGAAATTTGGGTGCATTAAACAAAGAACAAAAAAGAGTGCATAGGAATGAAGCTAGTTATAACAGCAGAAATGGCATCAGTTCACTACAGAGGGGAGACATAACACAGAAAAACACAATGAACAAATTTGGCATAGAAAACCTGGAGAACAAAAAATCAGTCTGAACTTAGCTGATTAGAGGCTGCACAGCAATCTGGTGTTTGAAAAATGCTCTGTGTTTCTCCACTGATGAGTAAAGAACTGAGGTAGGGAACCATCTTGAGGAGGTTTCACTGCAGTTTGCTGCTGTGGGATCCCAGAAGATTATAGCAAATACTGCCATACTGTTCCAGCTAGCATGTATCATGGGGCCTGTATACCTAGAAGAATGTGAGTGAAACAGGCACAGAATCCAAGTCAGAAATTTGGAGAGAAGTAAGGGTTGGCTCCTGAGATCCAGACTTCCAGCAGAGACTGGTATCTGTCTGACCCTAGGGATGAGTTCATCAAATTTATCCATAGCAGATACCATCCAATGACATCCCTAAGACCTGAGTAGAACAAGCCACAACCACAAGAACTCCCCTATTAGAATTCTGCAGTAGACTCACCCTGGTATGCATCAATCTGACTGTACAGCCAAAACTCCAACTAAGGAAGTCAGTACAGGATATACAGGAGAAATTCAATAAGGAGATAGAGATATTGAAAAGAAACAAATGGAAATCTTGGAAACAGAAGACAAATAAGATGTTCAGTTGATGTTCAGTTGAAAGCATCTCTAATAAAGTAGACCATGATGAAGACAGAATCTCAGAGCTGAAAGACAAAGTGGACAACCTTGAATATTCAGACAGTATTAAAGAAAAGAAAGTAAATAACCATGACCAGAATATACAAATGCTGTGGGGCAACATCAAGAGGCCAAATATAAGAATCACTGAAATGGAAGAAGGTTGTGAGATTTAGACTAATGGCATGGATAACCTTTTCAGCGAAAGAATAGAAAAATTTCCAAATCTTGAGAATAAGGTGAATATCCAGATCCAGGATGTATTCAGAACTCCCAAAATTAAAAAAAGAATCTCTCCACAACACATTATAATTAAAATACCTAACATATAGAACAAGGATAAAAATTTAAAAGCCTGTGGAGAAAAACATCAGGTCACTGTTAGAGTCAAACCAATCAGAATTACTTCCGATTTCTTAGCACAAACTCTAAAAATCCAGAAGTATTTGGAACGATGTGTTTCAAGCCCTGAAAGAAAATAACTGTCAACCAAGATTGCTACTTCTGGCAAAACTATCCTTCAGAATTGAAGAAGAAATAAAAATCTTCTAAGACTATCAGAAACTGAAAGAATTTATTACTACTAAGCTGGCACTACATAAAATACTTAAACACATAGTACACACAGAAGAAATAAAAAACAAACCCTAGAGCTCAAAAATAGACAAATCTCAATTGAAGAGTAGCTAAGCAAAAGAAATAGGACCAAATTAAACATCCTAAATAAACCAAAATTGATCAATAAATATCTCTCTATAATAATGTTGAATGTAAATTATCTCAACTCTCCAAGTAGAAGACATGGATTGGCTGAAAGGACAAAAATCAAGACGCACTATATGTTGTTTGCAAGAAACTCTCCTAACAGGCAAAGACAATCATAGGCTAAAAGTGAAAGTCTGGAAATTGATATTATGTGCAAATGAAGTCTGAAAACAAGTAGGAATAGAAAAACTCATGTCTGACAAAGCAGATTTCAAGCTAAAATTATTCAGAAGAAACAAAGAAGGTCACTTCATACTGGTAAATGAAATGATCCATCAAGAAGTTATAATGATAGTACATATTTGTGCCCCAAATGTTGATGCACCTAATTACATAAAACAGACCCTCAGATAGGCCCCAGTACAATAATACTGGGTGATTTCAACACACCCCTTTCACCAATAGATTGGTCATCCAGACATAAACATAAAGACTGTGGATCTAAAAAAAGTTGTAAATCTTACAAATAGCTATAGAATATTTCATCCAACAACAGAAAAATACACTTTCTTCTCAGGTGCTTATGAAACCATCTTCAAAATAAACTATATTTTAGGCCACAAAACAACTTTTAGCAAATACAAAAAGTTCATGTTATCTGATCATAATCGAATGAAGTAAGAAATTAACACCAAAAACCCTACAGAATCTGTATAAACCATAGAGATTGAACAATACACTTTGAAATGATGAATGAGTGATAGAAGAAACAAGGGAAGAAATTTTTAAAACTCTTAGAACCAAACAAGAGTATTGATACAGCATATCAGAATCTCAGGGACACTGTGAGGGTGGTTCTAAGAGAAAAGTTTAGAGCTATGAGTGCCTGTGTAAGAAAACCAGAAAGATCTGAAATAAACAACCTAAGGATGCATCTTGAGGCCCTTGAAAAAGAAAAATAAACCCATTCCAAAACCAGTGAAGGAAGGAAATAATTAAGATCAGGACTGAAATCAATGAAATACAGGATAAAAAAATACTTCAAGGATAAGTGAAACAAAGAGTTGGTTCTTTGAAAAGATAAAAAAGATTGATAAGCCCTTAACCAAACTAACCAAAAGAAAAACAGAGATGACCCAAATAAAATAAAATTAGAGATGAAAAAGGGGCAATTACCAAAGACGTTACAGAAATTCAGAGGATCATTAGGGACCATTTTGAAAACTTATGCTCCAATAAATTTGAAAACCTAGAAAAAATGGATACTTTTCCAGACACACATGACCTGCCAAAATTGAATCAAGAAGACCTAGAAAACCTCAACAGACAAATAACTAACAATTGGATAGAAGTGGTAATAAAAAGTCATAAAAAAAGTTCAGGATGAAGTGGATTCTCAGATGAATTCTACCAAATCCTTAAAGAAGAACTAATACCAATATTCCTCAAATTATTCATGAAATAGAAGGGATGAAACACTTCCAAATTCATTCTATAAGGCCAGCATCACACTCATACCAAAACCAAATAAGAAGACATCAAGGAAAAAATAATGCAGACTCAGAAAGTCAAGGATCATGTTTTTTCTCATATGTGTAAGCTAGAGAGGAAAAAGGAGAAGAAATGTTGTAGGGAGGGGTCTCATGAAAGTCAAAGGGAAATAAGTACAGCAGAGGGAAAGGGAAGAGGAGAGGGAAGGGGGAAATACTGGGGATGATATTGCCCCAATTATATTATTATATTGTGTACATGTATGAATATGTGATAATGAATCTGACCATGAAGTACAACTATAATGCACCAATAAAAATATGGGAAAGACACCATTATATTCTGAGCCATTACAAAAGGAAAAAGGTTGTGTATTAAACCATAAACAGTAACTGTCACCCACCCCTCAAAAAAAAACAGACCAATGAAATGAAAGAAAAATCCCATATTGGCATCCCATTTATTGTTAAAATGACATTACAGAGTAGTGGGAAAAGATGATCTTCTCAACAAATACACTAAGACATTTCAGATATTCATACTCAACCAAAATAAATAAATAAATAAATAAATAAATAAATTGAATCCCTACCTCACACCATAATAAAAAGCGATTTCTGGTGTAAACTCTAAATATGAAAGGTCAAACAATAAGCTTCTAAGAAGACAATTATAGGAGAATCCAATTATAACCTATAATACAATGGTAACTTTCTAAACAGGACACAAGTAATACTAATCACAAAGAAAAGACAGATAAATTGGACTGCATTAAAATTAATAACTTCTGTTCATCAAAAGACATCATTTGGAAAGTGAAAAGATTAGCCATGGAATATAAGATATTTGTAATATATACAATAGACCATATGTTTGGATCCAAATCACATAACAAACTATCACAAATCAGTAGGGGAAAATCAATAGAAAAGAGGAAGGGTCACATGATAGAATATTTAACAAGCAAATAAATATTAAGAAGCCATGACATGACCCCCAGAAATTGTAAAATTAAAAAGATTGAGAATACTAAATATTAATGAGGAGGTAAAGAAACAGAAAACCCACACTTTGCTGATGGAAATACAGCTTCTTGGGAACATTGTTTGGTATTAGCTCCCAGAGCATCTCAAGACCTAGAAACTCCACTCTTATGAGCATAGTCACAAAAATGTGAACACCTCGGCACAACAGAGAAATTCACAAGAATGTTCACCATAGAATTATTTATAAGAACCTAAACTTGAAAACACCTGAAAATCTGTTGACAATAGAATGAGTCAAAAAATTTGATTTTATTCATATCATGAAGTCCCTTAAAGAAAAGAAATGAACATGAAAATCTATGGCCACAGAAATTAACCTGAAAAAATCTTGTGAACATAATTTTTAAGCAAGGCAAAAAGAGCACATGCTGTTTCATTCCATCCATATAATTATTTTTCAAAAGGATAAAACTATAGTATTTAGGAATTAACACATAGGTGTTAAATCGCAAATGATAGCAAGTGATTTCTATAAAAAGCCAGTTTTTTCTTTGGAGAAGAAGATAATCAAAAGAGGTCATGGGGGCCACTTCTGGGGTTCTGTCAACATCTATTTCATTTTTTTTAATTTGTTCTTTTTAGATATACATGACAGTAGAGTGTATTTTGACATATTATACATATGGAGTGTAGCTTATTCTAGTTAGGATCCCCTTCTTGCAGTTGTACATGTTGTGGAGTTTCACTGGTGGTGTATTCATATACGCACATAGGAAAGTTATGTCCCATTCATTTTATTGTCTTTCTTATTCCCTTCCCCCTCCCTTCCCTTCATTCCCCTTTGTCTAATCTAATTAACGTCTATTCTTCCCTCTCCCCCACACTCCTTATTTTGTGTTAGCACCCACATTTCAAAGAGAACTTTTGAATCCATACATTCACTGGCAAATGCTATAAAGTCATTTTTCTTTATGACTGAGTAATATTCCATTATATATATATATATATATATACCTCATTTTCATTATTTATCTGTTGAAGGGCACCTAGGTTGATCCCATAGCTTAACTATTGTGAACTGAGCTGCTGTAAACACCGATGTGACTCTGTCACTGTAGACTGTTCATTTTAAGTCCTTTGGGTATAAACTGAGGACTGGGATAGCTGGGTCATATGGTGGTTCTATTCCAAGTTTTCTGAGGAATCTCCATATTGCTTTCCAGAGTGTTGTACCAGTTTGCAGTCCCACCAGCAATGATGAGTGTACCCTTTCCCCCCACATTCTTGTCAACATTTATTGTTACTTGTATTCTTGATAATTATCATTCTGACTGGAATTAGGTAGAATCTCAGTGTAATTTTAATTTGCATTTCTCTAATTGCTGGAGATGTTGAACATTTTTTCATATATTTGTTGAACATTCGAATTTCTTCTTCTGTGAAGTGTCTGTTCAGTTCCTTTGCCCATTTATTGGTTGGGTTATTTGTTTTTGGTGTTAAGTTTTTTGAGTTCTTTACCAATCCTGGAGATTAATGTTCTATCTGAAGTGCAGGTGGCAAAGATTTTCTCCCATTCTGTAGGCTCTCTTCACATTCTTGATGGTTTCATTTGTTGTGAAGAAGCTTTTTAGTTTGATACCATCCCATTTACTGATTCCTGATTTTACTTCTTGAGCTTTAGGAAGTTGGTTCCTAAGCTGAAATGATGGCGACATCTATTTCTTGATTTTATGTAGACGTTTGCTTTGTGATAAATCATTGAGCTGAACATTTTTGTTTTGTGCACTCTTTGGAATGTGAGCTACAGTTCACAAAAAGATTTCTCCCTCTCTGTCTCTGTCTCTGTCTCTCTCTCTCTCTCTCTCTCTCTCTCTCTCTCTCACACACACACACACACACACACACACACACACACGACATAATACACATGTTAAACACCTAATCTCACGTCTGCCACATAAAAGGTGCTTAAAGAATATGAGACTGTTTCTGGTCCTCCATTCCATCTTTCTGCAGGGGAAAGAAAAGGAGCAAAATGAGAATTTTCATAAACAGCTCACTTCCCAAATACAGTGATAATCTTTCTTGCTGCCTTGCAACAACCTCATTGCCATGGCAACTGCAATCCAAGGTAGAGTTTGAGAGGAGAAAGAGGGATGTGGGCATAACAGGCTGAACTTGATTACCTCCTTGCACGAAGAAATCCCCACTAATAACTGAATTGCTGGAGCCCTACGCCCATTAACAGGAAATATGTTTGTTTTACGTATATTTTTTCTTCCAAAACACAAGCAAAGTCTTTGTTTAAAGGCTTACCTTTGCTGCAGATTGCAGTTAATCCTATAATGACTGGGTGCATATTTACAGAGTCAGATGTTTTTGTGTGTCAAAGAAGCAAGAGGCAGGCAGAAGAGGCATTATCCTCCATGCCTTTGCACTGTAGGAGGTTGGAGTGGCTGTGGGCTGGAGGGAGCTGCTGTTCTCTTGCTCCAGCAGGCAGGTTCTGGCTGCACCCCTGGGCTGAGTGTCCGCATTCACTCTCATGCCTTGGCTCCTCTTCCCCAGCTGCTTGACACGTTTGGAACTGGGGAAAAGGCTAATGATACTTGGGGAAAATACTTCAAGTCTATCAGATGAGAAATCAAAACATCTATAAATCAAAGACCACCTTAAAAATGATCTCTCCAAGAACACTCCTGCTCCCAACACACACAAGCAATTCACCTAAAAAAAATACCAATCTTGGAAAGAGATAAAAGAAAAATATGAGATTTCTGGACCTGCAAGTGAGTAATGGGTCCAAACTGTTGAAAACTGAAATCACAAAGGACCTGAGGAGCTTAACTTTCAACCTATGTTGAAATTCCTCCTGTGACCTCAAAGGAAATTATGCCTTTAGCAGAGATTTGATCAGTAAGGGGTTTCAGAGTAGGATTCCTTAAGGACCTGGAAGAGCTGAGGGGCAGGGGAAGGGAGCCTTGCAGGGACATCTGGGCCCACTTTCTTGGGCCTATGGAATTAGGCAGGAGGCATCCTGTTGGTTAGGTAAGTGGGAATGTCCAAAACCTAGGTTGTTAATTAGCTAACTCTGCACATGGGACCTAAGCACCCATAGCATACCAGGGCTAGGTTGGGGGCAGGAGTTAGACTGGAAAACACAAGGGACTGCACTTCTCATCCCAGGGAGCCTTAGCACAGAGGGCACTGGACAGAGCAGGCTCCAGCTGGGCCAGAGATTGTGCAGCCAGGATAGCCTTCAACCCTCCCTCTCTACTTCGGAGGGGAGAAGGCTGTCTAGAAGCCCTGTGTCCACAAGACCTGTACATCCTGTACATGATCAAGGCAAGGGAAAGGGGGACCCAGAAATAGGGCTGGGAGTATTGCTCATCAACCAAAAAACAGAGAATGTGTCAAGAACCTGGAAAATGAGCTCAATACCAGAACAGAGTCTAGAAAATAGCGAAACAAAGTAACACCCCAGATGCTTATCGGACCATCTTCTTCCAGGGAGTCCAGAGCTAGGAGGAAGAGGAAAATCAAACACTGCTGACAGACTCCAGCCTGACAGCCCTGAGGATGATGGCCGAGAAAGGCACACGGTGCCCATCCACTGAGAATGGGGAGCTGAAGGTATGAGGTCCCCGTCCATTGGGACCAGAGATGAGATCCACATAGGGAGGAAGCTCCCCTGCTGACCTGGTCTCAGTGTGATTTCCAGGATGGATGGGTGTGGATGCAGCAGGGCCATCTAGAGGGGGAACACTCTGGTCTTGTGCAGCTCTCCCTCTGCATGACCCTTGGCAAGCTTCTCTCCTCAACCATTTCCTCATTTCCAAAGCAGCAAAGGGATTGTAGCAATTCTGAGTCTATTACCTTGGTCATGGTCGCTGCCCAAATTAAATGGTGTAACACCAGCAGGTCCTCTGAGATTCTACTCTAGGACACCATTTCAACACTCATAAGTGTTTTTCAGACAAAACAGAGCAGGAAGAATTAGACCTGAACATTTGTGGGAGGGGGATATAGCCATCTCTTTTCAGGAGTCAACATTGGGTCCGCTGCATAGGTTCTCACAGATGGCCCAACACCACCTCAGATAAGACCCCACTCAGCTTGGAATGCTGAACCAAACAGATTTTCTAAGCCCTTGATGGACGGCAATGTATAGGTGCCCTGGTTGTGGACTGCCACATGGTGGAATTTTTCTCTTCAAACACATAAGTCTTTTCTTCACCACTGCCTTGGAGGATTATTAAGGACAGAGACTTGTTCATTCATCTTCTTTATTCTACCCTGGGTATCTAGAACAAATGCTGGGTCTTCACTAAGTTCTTGTTCATAGAACAAATTTGTCAGACAGCTGCCAGATGTTTATTGGATGCCTCCTGTATGATGGGCACTATCGTCCAATGCACAGGTATGGTTTTCAAGGTCCAAGGAACTTTCCAGGTAGATACTCTTACAAAATTGTTGTCAACTGCTTTTTAAAAATGGTCCATTGGATCAATATTTCTCCATGAATGGCTGCAGCCCTGAAGTGAGGGGGCAGGGAGAACCCCTCACTGCCTTCACACAGGTCAACTGCAGTGAGCATCCACCACAAGTGATGGGGGATCTGCTGCTGAGCTGGACAGTCGAGAAGGAAGTTATTGTTACAAGATGTAAGGACCAGCAGGGCCCTGAAGTCCCTCAAAAGATGCATCTTAAGGGTTTCACTAGTTGTTAGTTGCACTGCTTTCTGAGGTTCTGGTAATGGGACTGAGGAATGTGCACTGGGAGAGACAGGATGTCAGGGAAACAGAGTTCAGCAAGGGAGCTCTTCAGGGTGACTCTGAAATGGGGTTAAGTGTCTTCTTGGATGTTTGCAGAGGTGACAGCAGCATCACAAGCTGTGTCCCTTTGATGAGATAAACAGAACAAAAAAACAGAATGCTGGTATCTTATCAAGTCTATTCTTAGGAAACAAGCGTAGGACTGCTTTCAGATAGCCAGCTGGGTCCTTGCCTCACACCCGGAGCACAGATCCATAGATCAGGAGCAGACCCAAGCAGGTGTGACACAGGCAGAACTGCCTTCTGCAAGTGCTTTCCAGGAAACCAGTTACAGGACAGGTTCAGTGTCCTCTGAATCCTTATCATCATCCTGTACGCTGAGGCCTGGCCAGGTTCTTGCTGTGCTGCACTTCCTGGAAGGCCGCTGTCCTGTCTCTAGGTGTATGCAGAGCAGTTTTGCAAGAGTTCCTGTATGGCCTCCAGTTCATCTCTTGATCCATATCCCAGGACAATGTGGCCATGAAGCTGAAGGCTATGAAGCATTATCTTTGCAGCAACCCTTTTCTATCCACACTGCTGACCTCCTGCCAGATCTCTGTGTGAATTCAGACTTGCTCTGACCCAGAATGAATTGTGGCCTTGTCATGTAGCTGAATCTCTATGCTCCAAATATAAGGAAATGAAGGTCTTGTGGTATAGTGTTCATGGCTCCCTGAATCCAAATCGGCTTTGGAGAGAGCTAGAGCCAAGAGCCCCCTGGAGCAGAGTGTGAAGAACAGCTACCCCCACCCAGCCCTATGAGACAGCATTCCCAGGGCTTGGCTTCCTCTTCACCAGTGCCCCAGAGAGTGATCATCTTATCCTCATCACAGTGCCCTGCAGCAAAGGGGGCCCTACTTCTTCCCAGCTTCCTCTGGGGCTCTCTAGCCTGGACATGACAATCAATTTTGCGACACATCAAATCTGTAAAATTGAGTGAAAAGCCTCAGAAATAGAAGAGATCTTTACTGTCTTTACTGTTCTTAGATGCTGAGTAGCTCTGTAACACCAAGGTCAAGGGACCAACTTTTTCTTTTTCTTCCTCCTACTAAAAGAATCATGTTTCTTTTCTCTGGGCTACACATTATCAGTTGTGTCCGTCATTCTTTATAAGTTATGACATCACACACAAGTATGTGACAATTCACAGTCCTTGGCATACAGAGATGACTGAGACAGGATGATCAGGTAGGGCAACAAGTGTAATGCTCTGAGTGCTCTATGGAGCCACATGCCAATCATGGTGAGAAATGCAGAGAAAGATGCGGTGTGTATCAGCAGGGAGGATTCTTGGGGTGCCTGACATCTGAGCTGGGTGCTCAGAAGGATGAATGGGGTTTACCAAACGCACAAACAGGAAGGCAGAGTATTCAAGCAGAGGAACTAGCAGTGATTCTTCATTCATTCCTTCATCCATTCAACTAATATTTACTCAGTACCTGTTTTGTGGCAAGATATGTCCTAACTGGGGAAAAAAGAGTGAAAGAAGAAACATCGTCCCTGCTCTCAGGTAGCTGTCCTCAGGTAGCTTCCAGTCTAGTTTGAGATACAGGTAAGAAAAAGGCCACGATGACATAGCAAAGCAAGGAAAACACAGGGAAAAACAGGCACACATAAAATCCTGGAGTCAGAGCCACCGTGGTGTGCTGAGGAAACAGGGTAGCCAGAGGTCTCTGGGAAAGTAGAGAGAAAAGAGGCTGCAGAAATGGGGTTAGAACCTGGGGAGTCTTGGGCTTTATTTCCTGTGCAGTGGGGAAAAGGAATTGAAGACTCTAAACAAGTGAACAAGGTGATGCTATTTATGTTCAAGGAAAACCACTCTGGGAGCCACGTAGAGACCTGGCAGAGGGCAAGAGGTGGAGATGGGAAGGCTGAGTGGTTGCCATAGTTTTCAAGAGACCTCATTTTTCTCCTCCACATGCACCCCAGTAGGTCAAGTCCCTCTTTAAGCATGATGCCAGAAGGGAATGAAATATTGTAGGTGTGGCTTGATCAGCAGACCTGAAAGATAAGTGATCAGTGAGGTATTCTATTATCGCTGCCTACAATGGCTGACTCTTGGTAACATTATTCTACTACTTCATATGGAATTTGTCAACATAAATTCCTGGGTTGCTTTCTCTTTTACCAGGGCCAAACACTGGTTTCCTCACCTGACAGTTAGATAGTTCTTAGTACCAAATGCAGGAGTTCCTGTTCATTCTCGTCAAACGCCATTTTGTTAGCTCTGCCCATTCATCTAATCCACCAGAATGATTTGGGATCCAGTGTGTTCTATCAATATATTTGTATCTCACCGAGCTCTTCCTTTGCAACATCTGAAAATTGGAATGTCATCCAATGATGCTTTTACATGAATCTTTGATAACATTTTTGAACAGGCCAAGGGGAGAGAGGGTGGAATATGCTATTTATCAATTCTCTCAAAAACTGTTTCAAAGGCCCATATTTTTCCATTGTGTTTGGGGATAGCAAAACAATCTTTTTTCAAACATCATTTGAAATCTGGATAAACTGTGGCATTGTCCAGGGACATTTTCTAAATAGAAACTCTTGCTTCATCCAGCAAAACTTATTCTTAGTGAACCCATCATGAATCCTAGTCATCACCACTTTCTTCTTCAGGGATCTATTCACTGTCCTTTGAACCAACAATTTCAATGGTAATTTCTTGGTTCTGATCTTACTTGGTTGTTCAGGAGGAACTGATACAGTCCATCCCTCCTTCTCAAACTCTATCTTCACTGAGTCTCAGAACACCACCACTGTCCTCTGTCTCACTGGAGGCTCATTTTTGGTCTCCAGATGCTAGTTCCTCTTTCTCCTCTCAAAATTTCAACACTGAAATGTGCTAGAGCTCCGTCCTTAGAGTTCTTTTTTATAGTTAAAATTGGATAATTTCAACATTCAATGTACCCATCTTAGTCCATTTTCTTTGACTACACAATAATACATGGAACTGGGTAGTTTACCAATAACAGAGATTTATTTGGCTCACAGTCTGGAGACAGAGCAATCCAAGAGTTTGGCACTGGCATCTGACAAGGGCCTTCATGCTGCATCATCCCATGGTGGAAGGCAGAAGGTAAAGAAAGAGGGAGGAAGGGAGGTCTGAACTCACTTTAATAACAAGTCCACTCTTAAAATAACAACATTAACCCATTCATGTGAGTCAAGCCCTAGTGAACCAAGCATCTCTTATTAGACTTCACCCCCCACAACAGGGATTGAGGGATTGTTTCCAATAAATAAACTTTGGGAACACATTCAAAATGTAGCAGTATCTTTCCAATCTTGGTCTCTTCCCCAAACTGCAGACTCATAAATCTAATTACCTATCAAATCTCTTATTCTGGCTGTGGAATAGGCATCTAAAAGGTAATACATGAAAAACAAGCTCCTCAATTTCTCCCATCACCTAAACCTGTAGTTGTGCTCCACTGTCTTCCTGTTTGAGTTAATGGCATTTCATCATTCCAGCATATCAAGACAAAATTCCTGAAATTAACCTTGACTCCTCTCTTTTCTCACATCCTCATGCAGTTCACTAGCAAAATCCAATGGTTTTTATTCAGAGGTTGACTACTTCCTACCTTCATTGCTACCAATCTGGCTAAAGCCATCGTCCCCACACAATAGCTGCCTGCGGGGCCTCCCTGCTTCCATCAGAGTCTCCCTTTAGTTTTGCAACACAGAAGGAATCAGTTAAAATGGATATCTGAGCATGGCATGCCTCTGGTCAATGACAGCCATCTCTAGGTAATATTCCTGGGCCTTCCAAGGACCTTCAAAGCACTGCCCGTCTGGCCTCCTGCTGCGTCTCTGACCCCATCTCTTCCTCAGTTCCTCTACACCGGACACACTGACCTCCGTGCAGTGCAGGAAACACTATCCAGCACATTCCTTCTTGGGCTCTGTGCAGGTGGTTCTCAAGAGCCACATTGTCTTTAGGTTATACTAAAAGACTTTACCCAACTCCCCTCTTTAAAATCTCAACCCTTTTCATCTAACATGTGTTTTCTCCTTCTCTACTTTTGTTTTTCTCCATATAACCTCCAGGGATCAATATATTAAAAATTTATTTTTAGAAATTTATATGTATCCCCCTATGTATCACACTAAAGAAGACATGGATTCCTGTTGTTTTGCTCACTGTTCTACTCCCAGGGCCCAACACTGAGCTCAACACACAATGGGAATGTAGCAAAACATGTCGAATAGACATATGGTCAGAAATTTTGCCTGACATAGCATTAAGAAAACTTCATTTCTTTTGAGACTTGTAACACATTCACTTATCTCCGTTTTCTGGATTTTTCTCTGATTGGCATGATGTTTCAAAGACACCTGCATGAAACCAGCCATATGATAACAGCAGCCGCAAGAAGTTATTGAACATTTACTAGGTGTCAGACTCAGTGCTCGGAATAGACCGAATCTCATTTAAACCCTTAGACAATCCTATGGGGTAGGTGTTATTATTTCACTGACTTAACACATGGAGAGAATAAGACATGGACTGGTTAGGTGATTTCCCAAGGTCACACAACTAGGATGTGGCTGAGTAAAGATCCAAATCCAGGTAGTCTAGCTCCAAGGCTATGCTCTTAACTATTTCTGCATCCACACTGATTCCTTCCTTAAAGTTCCTTTAGAACTGTGGAATGTAATTCATTGGGACCAGGATATTTCAGCAAATTTGAGGAGTATGTTTTCTCTGGCACTCTCCTTATTCTTTGCAGTTTTCCATGTCATCTATTCAATGCTCTCAATATTTTTTTTGTCTTTTAAAATCATTCACTTTGACAAAGAAATTGGAAATAAAATAGAAATGGGTAGGACTGCATTTCCTGCCACTCATTAACATCTCACCATCCATTCCATAGGGACAGACCTGTGCATCTCATTTATTCTGCTCAAAGAAAGCTTTGGAAAACTCCTGTGCTAATATTTTTCAGGTAATGCTGGATCAGCATTCCTGACATTGCTCTTACAGCTCCATATCAGTGTTCCACGTTTTTATGTTGTTTTGGGTGAATAGCCATTTTTCCACCTTTTGTACGTGTTCCTTCTTCAAGACCTAGCTCATCTGAGAATTTCCTCTGAAGCCACTATGGCCTGTTTATCTATTTATGCATATTCACTAGATGACCCTTTTGGATCTCTCCACTCTTCTTCAGATCTTGCCTTCCACTCTTCTTCCACTTCAAGAGCATCTGAGATCACATCTCTGAACCTCATTCTATAAGACTCTCAACTGGCATTCCCATTTGGTTGACTCCACCACCATCATGGTACCCATTCATGGTGTGGAGCTATTGCTGGGAGGTACTTTTCAATAGGAGCTGCACTTTCCAGCCCATTTTGGACAGGTTGTATTGAGTTCTGGCCAAGGGCATGTGGGTACAAGTGAGATATACCACTTTCGGACTAAACAGAAAAAGACTTCCTGCCTCTCCACACCTTCTCATCTCCATGTGCTGGCTGGATGCTACACTCCAGTTGATCTGAGAAGCTGTGTGTAGAACATGGCAGTGCCACTGCCAGCCCAGGTGTCTGTGGGACACCTTCCCAGGTTACATTTTACAGGAGTTAGAAGCTGAGACCTTCTCTCTAGAGACGTGCCTTGAGCATAGGTGTCTCTCCTTAAGCATCAGGAGCTGGGTCAGGAAGTGGGCAGTCTCCCAACAGCCCTACTTTCTCCATGTCCCAAGTCATTCTCTGCCACAATGAGGTATACCTCACAGTCCCCCTCATCATATTTTCTACCTTTGGGATGATAAAACTGTCAACCCCCCCCCAAACAAAACAAAAAAAAACAAAAAAAAACAAAGAGAAAGATAGAGGCATCTAAGCTACTGGACTGGGAAAGGGGTCAACTGAATCCTGTTAAGATGGAGAGGAGAGTGGGGCCAAATGACGGAGGGAGGGAGGAACCTGTGTCTGTGCTTTGGTGAGGGATTCAGGGAAAAGCTCCTGGCTGTGTGAGAAGCTTTTCTTTTGACACTCAGAGTCAGGTCAAGAAGCAGGTGCTTGTCCATTCTACACCTGGAGCAGCAAGAAGACCTAGTGATCTGGCCACTGAGAGGCAGGACTTTTGCTGTGGGTCACTTTGTGTTGCAGAGACACCCAGAATTCCCAGGAGAGATGGACAAGTAAGCACCCCAACACTGGAAAGAAAGAAGGGGGGGGGAGGGAGAAAGGGGAGAAGGAAGGGAGGGAGAGAAAGAAAGAGACTGGTGGAAGGAGAAAGGGAAACCAGGCAGGCTGGGTCCTCAGCATACAAACGTCATCTGAGAAGGCCTGATTCAGGTGTCTTGCCCCTTCCAAGCATCAGGAAACTCACAAGGGATCTTTGTAGGGCAGGTGGAATGGGTGGGGACCTGGGAACCTAGAGTACCTATTATTAGTGGCTTGGCATCTTTCTTTTCTTTTTCATTTCCTGGAAATAAAATGATCAGTTTGCCCATTTTGGAAGTAATATTAAACATAAAAGAAACTGATATTAACGACAATTAATACTTATAGAATATTCGTCAAGAGTCAACCACGGTTCTAAGTGCTTTACACAAAATAACTCCATCTCCAGATGAACTTTGTGAGGAGGCCCCTACTCGAATCCCATTGTACAGATGAAGGAACTGAGATCACACAGGTAGTTCACAGCAGTGCATGGGATTGATTGAAATCTAACTGGCTCCAAATTCACCTTCTCAAGGACTACCTGTGTGATTTCAGACAAGAAGTGTGGCTTCCATGGACCTCAGTTGCCTCATCTGTAAAATGGGATTAGAGTAGAGGGCCTCTATTTCTGCACTCCCAGCACCTAGAAGCACTTGAGTGAATGTGTGAAACTGACCTAGGGCTCAATCTGAGGTGGATAAGACACTGTAGGACAGGCAAAGAGCTCTTGAGTGGAGAGGCTGTTTCATCTCTAATGTTGATTTGAGTGTCTTGACACATAGGTCATTGCACTTGAACTACCATCTGCTCCAGTCCACAAGTACAAGACTCTTAGCATTCCTGGGAAGCCTCATGAGAGACCATCCAAAATACCAGTGGGACCCAGCTTCACTGAGTACAGCCAGACCTCTCCTCAAATGGGAGACTCAGGACAAGCCCATTTCTCAGAAGGTGATTTTTGAATCTGCAAGGTAGGCCTCAAATGCGTGGCCCTGGGTTAGTGAGCAATCACAGCCCTGTGATGGCTCCCTGCCCATGAGCTCTTCCTACCCTCTGGTTACTCCCCCAACAACCACATTCAAACGCCCAACTTGGAGCTTACGACCTCTTCTTTGTTGGTGATTGCTGTTACTTCTGCTGCTTGCTATGAGGCTGAGGGATTGGACAATAGGCGCTGGCCTAAGAATCTTTGATGTAGGATTTTCACATCAGTCTTTGATGTGGGATTTTCATGGATTCCACATTCACACATTATTCAGGTCTACGGGTGATTTGTCCCCAATCCTGCCAACATCTGTCCAATGGGCCATCACAGTTCCAGGGTCCCTTCTCTCTGGATATGGCTCATGCTCCCTGCCCTGCTCCCTCACTTCCTGGTTTCTCTACACTGTGGGGTGCTCCATGCACAGCAGAGAGCTCAGGGCTTAGAGCTCTCTGAGTGCATTTGTGACAGCTGTACAAGGTTGCTACCATATCACCCAGCACTCAAGCAAACATCCAGGAGTAGATCAAGCAGCATGTTAGTTAGACTTTCGTTACCATAATGAAATACCTCAGGCAGGCTACTTATGAAGAAAAGAGGTTTATTTAGCTCACAGTTTTGGAGGTCCAAGGGCACGGTACACCCTCAGCCTTGTAACTGCACTAGGCTGCATCACATCATGGTGGATGGCAATGACAGAGTGTGTGCTGGATCAAGAAATTACATGGAACTTACAGGAAGCCAGAGAGAGCTGAGTGGATCCAGGCTCAGCACCCCCATGACCTAGGAACCTCACACTAGGTCTCACCTCTTAAAGGTTTCGCCACCTCCCAATACTGCCAACCTAGGACCAAGCCTCCAGCACATGGATCCTTGGGAGAAAAACCACATGCAAACACAGCAAGCAAGAAATCACGAGCCCCGTGACTGACTTGAGAAATTTCCTCTTTCTCTATGTGAGTCTGTCTATTCTTGCAGCTTAAGCTGAGCCTAGGATACCAACTGCAAGATGGTTTCCTGCCCAGCCATCAGATTCTCAGAAGGAAACTGGGGGGAGGAAAGATAGGCATTCATCTCACATTTGACCCGGAGTGGTTCCCATCCAGGTAGGTGATTGGTTGAAAGAATGTGAGGGATAAAATGGATGGGAGAATACAGTAGTCCAGATGCAATTGGGGAAGAATATGGGAGGCCAGCTAACTTTTTTTTTTTCTGAGACTTTCCTAAGCCCTGTATAAGAGGATGTATATTCCCCTTCCTCCATCCAGTCAATGCATCTTACACATTAGCACACAGTCTCTGTGAGCTAAGGGCTTTCCATGCTTCAGGAGCCCAGGGACCCATAATCAGGTTCCAGGAAAGACTTTGGGAGTGAGTGAGGAGGATAATCCATCCCTGGGGCTCCTGTCCCAAGGATGTGTAGGGAAGGGGTCAAGTAGTACACTGCCCAAGCAGCTGTTTCACAGCAAATGATGGGTAGCAACAGCACTCAGACCCGGACACAGAACAGGCACACACACTTTATCCAAAAGGCATCTCCCAGCACCTGGGATGGGCCAGTCCAAACTAGAACTCAAACCAGGACTTGCTATTGAAAAGGCACAAGTCAGGGTGGGCACCCAAGCAGGAGTGCAGAATAAACAGACTGATCCACCCCACCCAGTGGGCAGAAGTGCCCTGGGGAGGAGCTGACTGTTCTCTTTAAGCTCAGCAACTCCAAATTGTGTCCTCCTGCCACAGTACTTAGGGGGTCTCTTCCACCTGATGGACTGCATGACACTCAAATCAGCACTCCAAGTCAGTAGCTGCTCTGTGCTCCCCACACCCCTGGGAAGCTGTTGGGAATCTAAGCATTCAAAAATGCTCAAAGCATGCTCAGGGGGAGCCTGGCAGGTGTTGAGCATTGCTGATTGTCAGAGTTGAAATTAAGGCTTCACAGTAGGGAGGACAGGTACATAAGCAAATGTCATGCCTTAAAAGGAAGAACCGAATAGGTGGCATGGACATGACAGCAGGGATGGAATGCTCTGGGGATGTGCAAATGCCTGCTGAGCCAAGAGGAAAGAGCTGCAGCGTGTTTACCAAGATGCCCTTGGGCTCCATGCCGTCTTCCGTGGGAGTTCACTCAGCACCGCTCTGATCACATTACCTCTGCCCTTCCCAGCTCATAGCCCAAGAAAGGGCATCAGAAGATGCTGACGTCAGAAATGGCAAACCAGGCCTTCCGCTGAGCTTCCTGATGCCCCACCCAGCATCACCCATACAGCCTCCTCCTGCTGCCCCAGTGACAGGCTTGACTTCGGAGGACTTTGAGTAGCATCCCAGTTCTGCACACCTACGACAACAAGGCTGGTTGTTTTCCATGTGACTGCCTTCCTGGTTACCTGAGTGACTCATGGGAGGCAGTAGGTGGTGTGGGGCAGAGGAGGGACCTGGTCCGGGGCCTGGTCCAGGGCCAGCCTGGGGCTCTGGTCAATGGCTGGCCTGGATGCCCAGATTTTGCTGGTTCTAAGAGAGAGTAGCCTGCTCCTACGTGGTCATGACTTTTTTGTTTTTCTGAGCTCAGTAGTGTGGCCTGATTAAGACCACAGAGAGGCCCTCAAGGAGGAAGAGAGGAAAAGCAGGGAGAAGCACATTTTTGGCCAGAACTCCATCAGATAGGAGAACAAGAGTGTGTTCTCCCAGGGCAGGCAAGGCATGCTGTCTCGGGGTGCTATTTTTCCTGGACAACAGGGCGAGGCCAGGCAAACATGGTGGGCTGAGCGCTGGTCATGTCAGAAGCTTGCAGCACCCCACCCTCAGGGGCAGGCTGGGTGGCTGCGAGGGGAATTCCTGGTGAACTTTTCCTTGCCTTATGCAAACTCAGAAGGAAGTGCAGCCAGTGCAGGTGGAGCAGCAGAGACATGGGAAGAGATCTCCACTCACCTCGTGCCCCTCCCTTCCCCATCCGACCTGTGGATCCTCTCCGAACACTATCCCTCACTGATCAAAGGCCCCGAATTCTTCATGATAAGGACTTCTCCCAAAGTTGGTGATAATATCCTCCTGAAGGGCAAGGAGGTGGCTGGACATCCCACCTCTCCTGCCTTCCCTCGCTGATGTCAGAGTGTCACTTTGCTGTGCTAGTGTTGGGCATCAGCCCCACGGCTACTCTGCCTTTGCACAAGAATTGGGTTGGGGTCCTGTATATGCTCCGAGACCATCTGCACCCCCAGCACTCTCTCTGTACTTTGTGTCATTTCTTGGTCCTGGGAGAGAACCTAGGCCACGTTGCCCACAGACTCCCTAGCTCTGGTGTTCCATACATCCTGGAAGTTGTATTGGGGACTGACCAGAAGCATAAACAAGGTTGACTATGGACCCTGATGGGCCCGTCTCACCTGTGAACCACTTTTGCCCCAGAAAATCCCAGTACCGACTTAAGTAATCTCTAATAACCTTTCACCTAATCAGTAACCCATCCTCAGGGTTCAGCTAAGCTCCCACCTCCGGGATGCAGCCCACCCTGTGCACCCCAGTTTGGCCTCAGCTTCTGCACCCCGCCATGCCCTCATAGCAGTTAGCTAATGTTTCTCCCCACACGCTGTGGGCCCCCTGTTGTACTCTCACAGGGCCCTGCGCCAGATGCCGAGGGTGGGGATTAACATGGTACCCTCTGTCCTCAGCGTAGTCAAGATGTAGACATATAGAAACTGCCTTTGACTGCTTCCCTGAGAGATTGGAAGAAAATGCTCAGGGTGGAAGGAGAAAGCACTGCACAGACCTGACAAGGCAATAGAAGGCCCCTGGGTAGCATCTGAAAAATAACTTCCTGAAACACAGGATTCGAATGGTACATGGTGGTGGGAAAGACTTCCTGTCAGAACAGACAAAGGCATGGAGATAGGACATGGAGGATGGGCATGCAGGGAGCTGCCAAGAGCTGACCCCACCAGAGTAGGTCCCTCCAGGCCAGATCCTTCCAGTTGGCACCCTGAGCACCTGGGCTTCCCTCCTCCAGGCTCTGTTGGCTTTGGCAGCTTTGTGCCTGGGCCTCCACGGGCAGTGATTTGGGGAGCCTGCAGGAAGAAGGAGCAGCAATGTAATGACCTGTTGTTAAAACCAAAAAGACAGATGCCTCAGCCCAGATTTTCCATGCACAAATAACCTGTCAACTTTCATCCCTGTCAACACCAAGATGCTTAATTTCCTGAGGGACTCCTGAAAATACTGCCCACCTAAGAGGTGACCACACATGCCACTTCGCTACCCCGTTTTTCTTCTGCACATTCATTGAAAGGTTGAGGGAAGGAAAGAGCTAGAGATCCACTGTTAGAGGTGAGGGTGGGGGTGTTAGGGCTAAGGAAAGAAGAGGAGCATGTCTATTGGGAGCAGGGCTGTGCCAAGCAATGAAGGTATTATGTGTTCTGCTGGATTGGAAAAGATACATCACCCAGCCTCCCAGAAGGAGTATCCAGAGGGAGGATGGAAGTGGGCTGTGAGTGGCCACTCTATTTTCCTAATGGATAAACTCAATTTGGGGATTGCAAGGCAGGGCAATTTTGCCTGCTTCCCTAAGGAATACCTGGGGATCCCCAAGGGATTCTGATCCACTGGCTCCAGGTTGACCTGTGAGTCTTTTTCTTCTTTCTTTTCTACCTTTCTTCTTTCTAGAAGCATGCAAAGTCCCTAGAAGGCTTGGATCCACAATAGTTATGGATCCCGACTTCGTGTAGGGCATCAGGCTTCCTGGCCTTGTGCATGCCCACACTCAGACCAGCCTACAGAGGCCTCCTGCTGATGACCTCTTCCTCTGGAAAGCTCTCCTTTACTTCTGCTCTGCTCCAGGGAGTCCCTCATCTGAGGGTCAATGCTGCCATCTGCTGGTCACTCTTAGAAATGTCCAGCATTCTCCCAGTCCTGGTGGAAATAGAGGCTGGTGTAGGGAAACCTGGTGTGGCCCTCTTCCTCATTGGGCCTTTGAAAGGTTCTGTTCTGAGAACAAGTGTTCCCTCATCATGTGCCTCTTTCTGAGCCTCTCATTTAAGCTTGGTTTTCATGGATGGCTATCAGTCAAGTGGCGAATCTTCCTCACCCTACTTCAAATTTGGTTCAATTTAGCATGTATTTGTGACATGCCTGATAGGAGCTGAGCATGGAGCTGGAAAAGCAGAGGAGGGTAATGCAAGGCCATGCTCTTGCAGAAGGTAATGACAGGGATTCATGAATATGGATAATTCCTATCTCAGGTGACGCCTGAGCTGAGTCGTAAAGGATAAGCCAGAGTCAGGCAGGGGAATAATGGGAAAGAAGATTCCAGACAAAAGGCCTAGGAAGGTGAGCTATTCTGGCTGAGCATAGAACCTCATTGCTTTATATTCAAGCCACTTTTCTGCTGCCCTCTCCACACCACCAAGGAATGGGATACAAACATTCCCCCTCAGTTTCTAGGTGGGCTTGAAGATAGGGAAATAGTTCTCAGTTGATAACAATTAGGCTTTAAATTTCAGGGGCCCTCCGGGTTCATTGCAAAAGGACAAGAAGGATGCCCGTGTTTGAGGGAGGCAGCAGCATGGCCCAAGGAACCAAGAGGCAGAGAAAACCTCTCCTGGTAGTAGAGTTCTCCAGGCCAGCAGCAGGAGAGGGTTCTAAACCACCTCCCATGCTGGTCCCTGAACTGCCCCAGAGAAGGATCTGGACCCCAGAGAGAAGTGTTTGCATACTTCCAGGACTCTCTGGACGTCCAGCCGGGTCCCAGGGATGGCAGAGAGACCTATTATTCTAGACCTGTGAACAGTAGGCTAAAGAGCCCAGATGACACCCTGGTAACCCAAGTGGACAAATGCCCAAGGACAAGACCTCTTGGCCTTACGAAGGATTCAAATACAAGTTCAAATCATGATGAGAACATAAAGGAACTCGATGTTCTTGTACACTAGGCTTTATAACAGATTCTTACAGGTCATAGATACCAAGAAGGTCAAGGCCCGGCCCCTCTTCTTGAAAAAATTACAAGGACAGCAGTAAGGTCCTGAGCGATTTGGGGTGAATCACTTGCCCTCTGGGGCTCAGTTTAGTCTCTGGTTTTGGAAGGAGGAGGGGCAGCTAAAGAATCTCTAAGAGTCTATGGGAATAAAATAACATGTGCTGCAAGAGATCAGGGAGAGACCCCACACCTACTGGAGTGAGCAGGGAAGCCTTCATGGCTGGGATTTTGAAAGGTGGAAAAAAGGAGGGATGAGGAAGGCTAGGGGTTTTAGGGAGTGAGAGGGGTGTGTGAAGGTGCTCATGTGGACATGTGCGAGCTGTGCCTGGATCACATGACAGATCTGCCCTGGCAGGGGCCAGAGGCCTCCCAGCAGGGCCAAGGCAGGGGTGGTGGGGGTCAGAGCACCCCCTCCTTGGAGGAGAAATGGAAAAGGCAGAGCTCACAGTGAAGGAAGCAGGAAAGGTCACCCATGAGGACCACCATTGTATTTCTGGGGAATTTCATCTTAAGCCAAATGCTCCCCAATGCACCTCCTGAACGACTCCTCAGGCACTGGCATTCCACCACCGAGTGGCAGAGACACACAGTGTGTGACCGGTGCGTTTTCATTGACAGTGTGTGTATGTGCCAGAAGGAAGGCACAGGAGGGGACCCAGAGCCACCTGCTGCTGTGGCCTGCAAAGCCTTACCACAGGACACAGAAGATGATTGCTAAGACCTCCTCTGGCCAGGCCGGGGAAGCCCAGAGGCAGCCAGCCTTCTGCAGTCCACCATCACAGAGCTTTTCTCCAGAGGCCCTGGGTCTGGTCAGGTTCAAGTGTTCCAGCAGTGAAGCACTCTGGCCAATGGTGCGCCATGTGTGAAACAGGCCTCCACTCACACTAATTGAACTAACAATCTTACTCTGACAACTTAAAAGGCACCAGATTTATTGGTGGTACAAATGTTGGTTTAGAACATGGGCTCTAGAGTGAGACGACCTGGGTTTAAAACTTTGCTCCATCATTTATTAGCTTTGTGACAAAGGGAAATTACTTAGCCTCTCTGGGTTTCAGTTTCCTCTTGCATAAAACTGCGAGGAAAACAACTGCCTCCCTGTGTTGCAATGTGGACCTCGCACCTGGTAAGCACTCATAAATGGAATCAGTGGTTGCCTTTCAAGACCTCAAGGTATTATTCTCTGATGTGAAATCAGAGAGAGGAAGTATGAAATCTTATTGGGAAAATTTTCAGGGATTCCAGTTAATAATTTCTTGTTATTTGACTCTTTGGCATGAGAACAAAATGGAGAAGGTGTACCAGTCTCAAGGCTGGTTAATGAAACTCTCTGGTTGGTGGGTGGAGGCCAATAGTCCAGTGCGTTCTGTAGTTGTGGTGGTTCTGGGATCCTGGCTACTCCCAATTCCCTCAAGAGCATTAGACCCCAGAAGCTTGTGGTCATCTGGGGCCAAACATCAGATGAGGGTTAAGTTTGGTAATGTTTTGCTTCTGCTCATAAATCTTCAGCATTCTTCAGTTATATACCTTCTAAAGATGAAAGTTCATTCTTCAGTGACCCCCAGAGCCCCAGGACCCAGCCACACTCCTGTGTGTCCCACTGTTCCTGCCTCAGCACCCTCGTCAATGCGGCATCAGCTCTGCACCCCGCTACACTCCAGCCCCCCCAGAAGGACTCGTGGCTGCCTATCTTCCCTCAGCAGCCTCCCACCTGTCCTGACTGACTCCTGTCCATCCCTCAGGCCTGCATTTAGCCCATTCTCTGAATCTCCCACCTCCACCAGTGTGGCTGAGTTCAAGTGTCCACTGGGTGCTCCCACCTGCTCTGGCTTACCCTGTCCCCTGTCATGCCTGCAGCACATCCCAAACCACCTGCTAGTCTCTTCATCTGCTTTACCAGACTGTGAACTGCTGGAGGGCAGGAGCTGTGTGTGGATTGCTATGTCTTCCATGGCACCCAGCACTGCACCCTTTGGTAAGGAGGGTATTTAACAAGGTTCTTTGAGGAAATGACACTCAACATGAGACCTAAAGGTGTCTTCCTCACTTCTTCGCACTCTCTCAGACCATTCTCCTCTTCCTTAGCACTGTCCAGCTTTGATGATCAAACTATCAGCCCCCAGCATCCACCATCTCTCAGGGCAGTTTCCTGCAAATCCTAGATCACTTCTCCTCATTCTCCACGTGGATCACAGCCCCTGGCTCACAGCATGCCATAGTTTGGATCAGTATCTCCCAAAGGCCCCCAGCCCATGGCGCCATTGGGAAGTGACGGAACTTTTTAAGAGGTGGGATCCAATGGGGTGAAGTTAGGTCACTGGTGGTGTTGTGGCATTGTCATTGAAGGAGGTATTGGGCCTCTAGTCCCTTCATCTCTCTTTTTGCTTCCTGGCTGCCATGAAGTGAGCTGCATTTTCCACCATGAACTCCCTGTCCTGATGTGCTGCCTCACCTTCAGCCCCAAAGCAATGAGCAGCCACGGACTAAAATCACTGACGCTGTGAGCCAGGATAAACCTTTGCTCATTTAACATGGACTGTCCCAGGTATTTCCTGCAGTAACAAAATTGACTAACACCATTCTGGCCAAGGCCCCCTGGCCACCATGCTTGGCACTGAAGCCCCACATAGCTGCCTTCTCAGCTCCCTGAGTGCTGAGCTCCTCTCCTCCGATGATCTTGTCCTCCACCCTCTCAAATATTCAAATGGCCAAAGTCTAGAGCCTGCCTTCCTTAACACCTGCGTCTCTTCCATAATCTCAGTACTGTGCCTTTTCCTCTCTGACCAGCACCTCCTAACTCCCCTACTGCTGCTCCTGAGATCCCACCACCACCACTCTTTCAACATGGTGGGGTCCCTGACCCTCTACCTTTTGACTTGTGCCGCTTCCTTTGTTCTCTCTCCCTGAAGACTGGGCTGGCATTTCCTGGATTATCACCTTAACCGCTTCTTTTTCATATGCTCTCATTTTCACCAATGTTCTGTAGCTTCTTGGCATTTGTTTGGCAAAACTCTAAGCCACAGTTAATCTGCTTCTGAGCCTCCTCTATGTCTGCACCCACACAGCTGACCGAGGCAGGAGGAAAGCACAGGATCTTCCTGGCTGGTCTAACTTTAACTCATAACCACTTACCTTGGGTGGGCCTTTAACGTCGATCAGAAGTTACAGGTCCATTCACTCTCCCACATGAACATTTCATACCTTTTTTCTCTTCAAACTTCCCACACTTCCTCCCACACTCTCCATCTCAGTTGATGACCTTGGTCAGCCCTAGCAAGAGAACTTCCTTCCGTTTACCCTGCACTTCTACCCACACATCTGCATCCAAGTCCTTACGCCTTCCTCCCATCGCTGTGGTTGGACTGCCTGTTGCTCAGAACCTGGACCCCATCCTTGCTCACTTCCTCAAGGACACCCTCTCATGTCTCTTTCCCCCTTTGTAGTAAAACTCCTTGGAGGATCCATTTACACCCACTGACTATTCCTCTCCTCTCTTAATTAAATCTGCTCCAATCAAGCTTTGATTCCAGGTGGCTGATCAATGGTCCATTCTCAGTCTTCATGAACAGAATCTGTCAGCGGTATTGGACATAATGGACTACTTCCTTTTCCTTGAACCATTTTCTTCCTTTGATCTCCAGAAAATCAAACCCTTTTGAGTTCCTCTTGAATTTTTTGTTCATTTTTTCTCACCTCTCTGGGCATTTCTCACCTCCCCATTGAACTGGTCCAAGCCTCAGTCCTTGACCTTCTTCTCTTTGTTGCATACATTCCTTTGGTGACTCATGTAATCCTGTGGCTTTAGAGCACTCCATCTATTGATCACTTAAATTTTACTTTCTACTATGCTTCCATCTTGAAATCCAGGTGCCTGTATCCACCCGGAATGCCTACATTCTGTTCTCTTCAGTGCTTCCAAGTGGAAACATTGTCCACACCAAACAAATCTGCTTCTCCTGCAGTCCTCCCATCTCAGTTCATGGCAACTCCATTCCTCCAGTTGCTCAGGCCAAAAATTCTCAGTGATCCTTGACTCCTTCCTCCCACACTCTGCATCTGATCTTTAAGCAAATCATGCTAACTCTAACCAAAATGTACCCAGAAATTGATCATTTCTCACTATTTGTGACCATCCCTAGTTCAAACCAGCAGCATCTTTCACCCTAGTGATGGCAAGACCTCCTAACTGATCTTCCTGAGGCCACTTTTGCTCCCTTTAGAGTTCATAAAATAGTAACCAGAGAGTTTTGGTGAAACTTTACTCACAGGAAAAATTCAAACTCCTTAAAATGGCCTGCAAGGCTGGGTGTGATCTGATGACCTCACCTCTTCCTTGGCACACTCTGTCCGTCTACACAGCCCCCAACCCTGACCCCCATACTTTGGCATGCTCCCACCCAGTTATTTCCTCTCAGGATTCTCCCAGGGAGCAGCACACCTTACTTTTTCCTCCTTTGAGACTATGCACCAAAGTCATCTTTGCAAGAACCACCTCACCCATGGAGTTTAAACTGCAATCCTGACCCCCACACTTTCAATCTCCTTAACACTGCTCTGGATTTCTCCCTAGTGCTTATCAACATCTAACAGACTCTAATTTTTTTATTTATTATGTTTATTGGGGGAGTGGGGCAGGAGGCTTTATTTCTCTGCCATGCTACATGTTCTCTGTAGGCAACATAGACTTGCTTCTCACCACAGCCATCCAGGGATCCTGGTTCAGGGAGCCTCGACCCCTTGAATGTTCTTGGTCACCATGTGAGAAGGCAGAAGAATCTCAGAGTCTCAGAGAGGGAATTATGTGCTCTATCTAAAGACATATTCGAAGAAGGGAGGACACTGGAAGAACCTGATGGACATTAAATGATTATTAGGCAGTCCAGATGCATTTATTAAATGAACAAATGAATCACTGGAGGGAATGACTTAGACATCATTGAATGAGGTCTTAGCCAGTGGAAGTTAAGAACAGGGGAACTATGATACAAGAAGGTACTAACCAGACCTGCAGGGGCAAAAAGTCCAGTTTGACTATGGGATTTCCAGTCTGAGTGAAGAGAGAAAGGGAGATATCAGCTAAAGAAAAGGGAAAACCAGAAACATAAAGTTCAAATCCATATGTGTGCCTATGTATGTGTTAGGCAGAAGTGCAGATGGGACACCTGAAATATTTTTCAAGCTTCTTATTGTGCGAAAATGCAAATGAAATGAACCAGTTTAACCATTTAACCATCTCACCTTCATTTAAGTGTACAGTTCATTGATATTAACATTTATGTTTTGTAACCATCACCACCATCTGCCTCCAGAATTATTTTCATCTTGGAAACTGAAACTCCATCCACTAAATAATAACTCCCTGCCATTATGCACCCCTCTCCCCCTACCCCCCAGACCAACACCACTCTACTCTCTGACTCTGAATTTGACTGCTCCTGGTAAGTCGTGTAAGTGAAATCATATGGTATTTCTTGTCATTCGCTCATTTCACTCAGGATAATGTTCTCAAGGTTAGCATGCGATGTAGCCTATGTCACAATCCCCTTTCTGTATAAGACTGAATTACCTTTCCTTGTATGCATGTATCACAGTTCACTTATCCATTCTTTTTTTTCATGGACACTTGCACTGCTTCTACATTTGAGCTGTTGTCCACGGTGCTGCTATGGACACGGGTGTTGCAGATATCTCTTCCAGACCTTCTTTCAACACTTTGGGGCATGTAACCAGAAGCAAAATTGTTGGATCATACAGTAATTCTATTTCTATTTATGTATTCATTTATTTATTGCGGTGGTGGTGATGGAACTCAGGACCCTGCATATGTTAGGAGAGCTCTACTACTCAGCTATATTACCTACCATGTTTTTAATTTTTTTGAGAAGTGGCCACACTGTGTTCCATGGTGACAGTACCTTTTTACATGCCCACTAACAAGGGTTTGTGCACAAGGGTTCTGATTTCTCCACATCCTCACTGCCACTTGTTGTTTTCTGGGTTGTTGATGGTGGTTGGTGGTGGTTGTTTGGTAGTAGTAGTCATTCTTGTGAGGGTGACTCTTTGAGGTTTTCATTTGCACTTCTCTAATGACCAGTGACTTTGAACATGTTTTCAAATGCTTACTGGCCATTATTCTTTGGAGAAATGTCTATTCTTTGGCCCATTTTTAAATCAGGTTTTTTTGTTCGTTTCTTTGTTTTGCTGTTGTTGAGTTCTAGGGGTTCCAATTCATGTTCAAAAAATATGTTTCCATTTGCTTTTGTTTTAATTAATTTCTTTCAGAAATGTTTCATAGTTTTCCTTCACCTTCTTTGCTAAGTTAATTCTGAAGTATTTTCTTCTTCTTCTTTTTTTTTTTTTTTTTGTACCAGGGATGGAACCCAGTGATGCTTAATAACTGAGCCCTATCTCCAGTCTCCCTCTGACCCTTTTCATTTTTTATTTTGAGACAGAGTCTTGCTATGTTGTGAAGGGCCTCAATAAGTTGCTGAGGCTGATCTCAAACTTGGGATCCTCCTGACTCAGCCTCCTGAGTTGCTGGGATTACAGCCGTGTACCACTGCATCTAGCTATTCTTTTAGATACTGTTGTAAATGGAGTTGCTTCCTCTTTACATTGTTCATTATTAATGCATAGATGTGCAACTCTTTCCATGTGTTGACTTTGTATTGTCCTACTTTGATGAATTTACTTATTAGTTCCAGCAACATTTTGGAGCGCACCTGCATTTTGACCTCACTTTTTGCTAGATTAATTCTGATATTTTGACACTGGGCTCTTTACTAAGTTTATGGTTCCTCCTTTGTGGTCAAGCACTGGGGGTTGGCTAAAAATCAGACCTGATCTAAAGGAACTTCTAGTCTGTGGTGGGAACCCAGACCCATATAGAACTTCAGCAAATGAAGAGAACAAGGAACAGTTTTAGGTATGTGCAAAACACTTTCTCTGTATCATCTCATGACATTCCCTTAGCAAAATGTTCTTTTAGAATTTACCACTGAGAATATCTGGGCCTGGAGTTTTCTTTATGTGCAAATTTTTAACTACAAATTCAATTTCTTTAAAGGATGTAGTGCTATCCAAGCTGCCTATTGCTTCTCGAGTAAGCTTTGGTATTCATTTCTAAGTTGTCAAATTTATTGGGGTAAAGTTGTTCATAATATTCCCTTATCCTTTCAATATCTGTAGAATCTACAAAGAGGTCATACCCCTTGTTTTGGAAAATAATAATTGGTATTTTCTTTCTCCTTTACCTGATCAGTCTGATCAGACCTTTATGAACTTTATTGATACTCTCAAAGATCTAGTTTTTGGTTTCATTATTTTTTTTTTTTCTGGTGCTGGGGATTGAACCCAGGGCCTTGTGCTTGCAAAGCAAGCACTCTACCAACTGAGCTACATCCCCAGCCCCTTGGTTTCATTATTGTTTTTCTGTTATGCATTTTTTAATTTAATTGATTTCCACTGCTATTTTATCATTCCTTTATTCTACCTACTTTGGGTTTAATTTGATTTTTTCTAATTTTTTTTAAATGGAAACTGAGGTCACTTTCCTCATTTACAATGTCAACCTTTAGTTCTATAAGCTCCTGATGGCTGGGATTTTTGTTTTGTTCACTAATAAAACCCTAAGCCCTAACACAGCAATGGTACACAGTAGATACTGAGCAAACATTTGTCAAATTCAGGACTTGATGCCTCCCTCTATTCCAGACTCTCTGAATGAATGGTCCCCATTTTACTCCAGATGAAGCTGATTCTTACATAATCTTCAAAGCCATGGATAATCACACCCCTTCTCTGACCTCCTTTCTAGTGTCCTTCATAAGCTACGCTGGCTTCTTTGCTGTCCCTCAAGTGTGCCAGGCAGGATCTGAATTCAGGGACTTTATGTTCCTTCATCTTCTGCCTGGAAGAGCTCTCCCTCAGTCCCTGCAGGAGTGGTGTGGTTCATTCCTTCTGCTTTCCGGTGTTTGCTGAAAGTCACCTTGGAGGCCTTCCTGATCACCCTCTGCCTGCCCCCACCCCGGCCTCTGGTCTTCTCCACACTCCCTCTCCTGCTTCATTCTTCTCCATAGTGGTTCACAGACTTCATCACCATTGAAAGGACCCTTTACTCTGTCTTCTGAGAACTCCATGTTAAGCACTGATGATGTCGTTTTATCTTTCCTTATCTTCCCCTTCTTCTTACCATACCCCCAGGCTCTGGAGCACTGTCTAGCTCACAGCAGGTGCTCCATACACATTTGTTAAACAAACTCATGACTTACACATAGATCACTGTGGTTGCTGTGTGAGGATCAGACTATAGGGGAGCCAAAACACAAACAGGGAGACAAATAGGATTTGATGATCCATGGGACAGAAGAGGTAAGAAAAATCAGCGTCAAAGGATAACTCCTAGAGTTTTTAACCAGCTCCAAAGTTCATGGTGCCATCTACAGAGATGGTGATGACTGGGAGAAGAAGAGGTTTGGGGAATTCAGTTTTGAATGGTTAAGTATAGAGTGTTATGAGCAAAGATTGGCAGTTGAATATAGAAATCTAGAATTCAGAGGAGATACATAGTTGGTAGTTCTTAGACTATAGATGGAATTTAAGCTCATGAGCATGAATGAATGAAATCATCTACAGAGTATAGAGAGAACAGAGAGTAGAGGGTGAGAAGCAAGATAAAGGAAAGGGGAAAGGAAAGGAGAAAAGAGGGGGAAGAAGGAGAGGAAAAGGAGAGGAAAAGGAGAGGAAAAGAAGAGCTTAGAATAAAACTGAAGCATGCTGATATTTATGGAGAAGAAGGCTGGAAGAGAGAAGTTGAGAGAGTGTAGTGTCATATAAGGAAGCCAATAAAGGCAGGTGTTCTGAGGAGGAGCTGGAGGCCACCCATGCTGACTGAGGCTGAGAGTTTGAGTCAGGGCCAGTAAAAGGCACCTTCTGCAGTTTTTCGAATGGAGATCATTTCTAATTTCAGCTAAATGGACTGTGGGTGCCCAAGGATGGCAGGCTTGAAGAGTAGATGGGATGAGGCAGTGAAGAGAGTGTGGATAGAGAAGGCTTTCCAGAAGTTGGGTGACGAGAGGAAGAAACAGTAAGAAAGGAAAGGTCCCTGCTACGTAGGACAGCATGTTCCACCACCAGCCTCGCCAGCCAGGCTGAGATATGAGGTGAGAACTCTCCATTCCACACCTGGATGCCAAGGTCATGGAGCTGTGCTGCTACATTCCCTGATGAAATGGCACTGTGCTGTGCAGGGATTGTGGTCAGCAGTCACCCTCTGACTATCACCTCCTTCAAAATGTGCCTCAGCTTCAGAGAGCCCAGAGTCATGCCCTTCCCTGGCCTCCTGCATCTAGTGACCCAGCCTCTTCAGCCCATACGAGACATTCTTAACAGGAAGATATGTTCCACAGCTACCTCCCAGGTACACATCTTCCTGTGCTCCATCCTCCTGACGCCCCTTTCCTTCATAGGTGTTGGTCCCCAGGAAATGTCTCATACCCCAAACTCTGTCTCAGTTGCTGCTTCCTATGAATTTATCCAGAGACAGAGTCTGGCTGCCCAACACAGCAGGGGTGAGATGTGACACTAGCAAGGCCAATTTGTGATGCTGGTCCAAGAGAGAGGACTAGAAAAGAAAAGGTCTTTCCTGTTCGTAATGGTCAGACAGCTGCACCAAGAGCACTGCATTCAGTTTGGGATGTCATCAAATATTGAGTCCTCAGAGAGGGCTCAGAGATAGCACGGGACTCCAGTTATTTTCTGTTTTTCTCACCTGCTGGTCTCCATGTTTTCTACGCCTCTAGATCAGAAGCCTGTGGCAAGTGAGTCCTTGCACAGTGCCATGAGATGACAGAAAGCACATCTATATAACGCATGCAGCAGTTCTGTGAGCTAGGTGCTGTCACCCCACTGCACAGATGGGCTGTGAGAAGTTAAGGCACTTCCTCAAGGTCTTACAACCAGTCAGTGACAGAGCAGGGATTAGAATGGGAGCCCTCCTGACTCCACAGCTTGCTCCTGAGTGCTGCTTTCCCTCTGGACAGGAAGGCTCTTCCAACGCTTGGGCTGCCTTCATCTCTTAAGAGGAAGAATGGGTGGGTGGGGCAGGTCACCTAAGGAGCCAATGCGTGCCCTGACACATGCAGCTGCAGAGGCTTGGGAAGCCCCCATGTCCACTGAAGGTGCCAAGACAGTGTCATTGGGATCAAATGAAGCTGTAGCTGGGTCCTAACTAGGGAGCAACCTTTAAGGTGGAAGATCCCTTCACAGGAGAATGGGCAGCTGGGGTCCAGGGAAAGGGACTTCCCAGCACAAGAACTCAGGTCTGTCTCTTGAACTGCCCTGTGCTTGTAAGTGTGAATCAGTGTGCACCCTGGAGCCACACAGGTGGCTGGGCCCCTGTCCAGGTGCATCCTTGACATAGAGACAGGCCAAGGGGGAGGCATTATGACAGCAGCCCCAGCTCCCTCCCTTTCTCTGATTTAGTGCTTCTGGGGCTCTGATGCAGTTTCACCTGCATGGTGCTGCTCACAGAGGCAGCCCATGAGCCTGCAGGGAAGTTCTGGGCTCCTCCTATTTCTCCTAGTAAAGAAGGACTGCAAGTCTCTGGGTACAGGGTCCCTGCCATCACTTATTGCCTCTCCTCTCCTAAAGGGGAAAAAAAAAAAACCTAAAGAGCTAAAACAGACAACTCTAGGTTCTTCAGAGCATCCTGCCTAGGGCCATCAACCTCCGCCCCTTCTCCACTGGCTGGAGCCCCTGGGGTAGAAGATGGAGTTTCTGTCTCTGAGTGGATGAGCTTTCACCACATGGGGCCCAGCCATTTCCAGACTGTTGACACTTTTTATTCTATATGCAAGATTTTGTTTATATATGCACAATAATGTAATTTGCTTCTTTGTCATTTTCAAATGTGATGGCATAAAATCATGCAAAATGCTCTTAGATTTTTACACCTTACTTATAACATTGTTTGTGTCTTTATACCCAGCCCAGTCCCACTCCCTGTTAGACTTGCCAGAGGTTTTTACGGTCTTTCCAAAGCACAGACGTGCTCACTGGACCAGGCTGGGTTCAGCCCTGGCCAGGAGAATCCACTCATTCAGAAGACTTCTGCATTCCAGCAGCCCTACAGGGAATTTATTTCAAGAAACCTGGCTTCACACCCCTGACCAGAGCACTGTGAAGAGAGGCCCTCTCCGGTGCTGTTCAGTGCAGCAGTTGAAGAGGAAAGGGGAGGCGTGTTTTTATGGAAACCTCAACTGCTTTTCCTCCTCTCCTGTGAATCACCTCTGTGTTCAGGCAGCCGAGACAGCTGCACGGAAAGGCGTGTGTGTGTGTGTGTGTGTGTGTGTGTGATGGGGGCCTTGGAAAGAAAGGCCCCTTGTACCCTGGCCAGCACCTGGAGATGGTGTGACCTGGGAGAACAAGGGAGCCAGGAGCTCTGGGGCAGCTCCACAGAAGCCCGAATTACAGCAGCAATGCTCTTGTGGGCCACAGGGGGAGCCCGAGAGCCAGGAGTCTGCGGTGCCTCCCGCAAGGTGAGCTGGGACTAGGGAAGATAGTGTGGAAGGGAATCCTGACAGTGGAAAAGGAGAGGCCCCTGCTCTCCTCTTCTTTGCTTGGCAAACTCAAACTCATCCTTCAAGGCCAATTCAAGAGCCATCTCTTTGGAGAACACTTTCCAAAAGCCCAGCCAAAGCCCTTTCCTCCTTCTTGCTGCCAGCCAGCATTGCCTGCCCAGGGCAGAGCTGTCTGCAGATGGCTCTGAATCTCTAGCACACTGCAAAGCCCTGTGAAGCAAGACACGGCCTGGATCCTCTATGTCCTGACAGCCCGGGCTCTGGCTTCTTCCTGGTGTACTTGGGATTCGTGTTTGAGTCATGCAGGGAGTTGTTAAAATGCAGATTCTAGGCCCACCTGGACCTGAAGAATCTGGGAGTGTGGCTCTGAAATCTTCATCTTTAACCAGGTCCCCAGGTTACGCTTTATGCACATCTGGGTTGATACAAAATACAGTGCTCTCAAACATTTTTGACCAAGAATCAAAGCAATCCAGAATATGAAATACAATTTTCATATAACCCCCCACATATTACATGTATATGAAACTAAAACAAAAAATACATAAAACAATAAGTTTCCAGGACATGTGTGAGACACTTTGATATGCTCTATTCTATTATAAAAAGAACATTGGTTGCAGTCACTAAAAGTGATTCCCTGTCCTGTTTGTAGGTTGTATCTTACAGTTTGAAATCATCGACATAAAGAAGCTCAACAAATGTTCAGTGAATGAATAAATGAATGATGGAACAAATAAATAGACACTTGTATTTCAACCTCGGTAAAACAGAGAGATTCTATCAAATAATTTCTAAGATCTCCTCATTTAAAGTTCTGAGATCTGATGCTCTTTAAATTTTTCAATTTCCAATAATTTCACCATGCCCCAGGGCTGTGGTAATCCTCAATGAAAGGGGTCACCAACGGGAATCCTAAGTTAAAGGGATTCCCACTGATGCAAGATCAGACGACTCTGGTTTGATTTGTTCATGAACTAAAGTCATGTAGCATCTTCCCTTCTAACCTCCTCAGAACTTGTATCCAGGAACCTGGAAGGATCAGTAAAGACAGAAGCTAAAGTATAGAAGACTTCCCAAAGTCTCTTCTATGGTATTCTTTCTTCGTTTTCTACAAAGTCCCAAGCCCAAGGTGAAATGTGGAGGAGTAGAGGCCCAAAGTCTCTGTTGCCTGGAAAGATAAACTTTCCCTGGACTGAGAACATGTGCTGCTATGCTCACAGAGAAGGTGAACCTTTGGCCTTGTGTACGCTGAGGTCTCTATAAACTTCAGAGGTGCCCATCCACTCCTTGCAGTTCCTCCTCCCATGGCAGGGGCCAGCAGCTCTAGTGGTCATCTGAGAGGGCCAGAACAGTATGGTGTGCATCTTGAGGAGCTGATAGAAGGTTAGTCTTGGAGCTCACCAAGGGGTTCCAGTGGGATCTGGTTAGAGCTTATTAATTGTGTGTTGTCGTGTACTAGCTGTAGGAGAAAGTTTCAGGGGAGACCAGAGGTGGCGTTCTCTCTTGATTTGACTGGAGGCAGAGAAGATGAGCCCCTAAACTAAACTATGTTATTATTAGCTCATATTGATCGCCTATCCCTTGGACTCTATGAAATACTTCATGAAATCCCCATGACTCTGAAGTAGATGCTATTACTAATCATAATTTACTGATAAAGAAACTAAGGCATAGAAGCATTAGGAAGCTCACCTGCTGTCACATAGCAAGAAACAGATAGCCTGATACCCGAGCACGCATGTTAAGTCATGTTGCTGGGTAGGCAACACCAGGGGCAGGTGGTGTGGACTCAGGAAGGGGAAGGCCTTCCACATGGCACTGTGCTGCAGGAGGAGTCATGGCACATCCCATTATCCTGTCTAGAGCATCAGTCTACCACTTCTGTCATTTATTTCCATATGCACCAAGCACAGCACACTACGAAGGGCCCAGGCTTACTACATCACTGCTCTGGGAGTGTTGCTAGTCTTCCCAAAAATGCTGCTTGGCCAGTCCCTAAGTGAAAACATTTGGGGCAAGAAGACCAGAACCAGAGCCAGGAGGATGTCACCTTATTGGAAGCAGAGTAGCTAAGCGCCAGCATTATGGAGGAGCCTGGACGAGGCAAAGGCATTGGCAAGCTCCCACCAGCTCTAGGACAAAATCAGAGTTAGGATTCATTTAAAAAAATCACCATAGAGCTAACACTTGGCTAAATGCTTTAAGCACATGGTTTCAGGTTATTTTCACAACACTGCCATTATTCCTATTTTACTGTTGTGATGGGGCAGGGAGTCATCTTAGGCTCAGAGAAGTTAATTGACCAAGGTCAAGATCAAGCAGAACTGGGATTTAAAGCCAAGTGTGTCTTACCCAAAATTGGGAGCCCTGTTTCACCTACCATTTTTTTTTTGTTGTTGTTTTCTCAACAAAGTTTAATGCCTGAGAGAAGAACAATATTTAAAGGGTCTCTACCATGCACGGGCCTCTTAAGTGGCTCTAAGAATCTTCCTTAAGGATTATGAAGGGCCAAGACAAGAAGTAGATGGTATGGTAACTCAACAGCTGTCCCCACTGTGTGAAAGCAGCTCAACCAGGGCCCCGTGCTGATGACTGACCACAGACTCTGGGGAACAACTGTGGGGAATGGGGCCTGGGTTCAGAGCCTTATCCACAGAACTGGGGGAACTTCTCAAGCTCCCTTGGAATCACAGTACAACCCAATGTCAGATGTACCACATTTGCAAACAGCAGGGAGCCGAAGGCATCCTTTAGGATAAAGGGTCAGTGTGTTCCATTCTCCACCTATATCACTCAGCTCCAGCCTTCCAGCTTGTGTGGTTGACAGGCACCACTGAGCTCAGGCACTGTGGCTAGCAAGAGGCTGATAACCTGTCTCCTCTCTGGCACCTTGTGCTCCTTCCTCAATCTCTCCTTCTCCCCACTTCTCAGACAGACAGTCAGAATCTTCTTTTCACCAGGGCCAACTACAACAGACTACAACAGCTCAAGGGAAATGCCAGATTTTTAAAAAGCAGACTTGCAAATAATAAACAAATTAAAATAGCACCTTCCTTGTTTCCATACCTAAGGGATTGGACAGAATGATACAGATTCTAGAAGTTCTTAAAAGAAGGAAAAAGATATGGCCTGGGTAAAGGCCCTTTAACTCTCCATGCCTGGTAGTCTTCACAGTGATGCTTACAAAGATTAAATAAGACCGTGAATGTGCTTATGCTGTCAAAAGGGAAAAGGACCCAGGAGATGAAAGTGATTCCAGAATTCAGTCATAAGGCCTGATCAGCCCCCAATGTGCAACTCTTTAGCATAACGAAGAATCTTATGCAGGAAAGGTGCATGACATTTCCAAACAGGATTTTAAAGATGGCAGAGGGGCATCTCAGGAAGGTGACCCAGGGCATAAGGAGTTCCCATTATCTCTTCACACAGATAGCATCCAGGCCACTCCTGCTCCCATATACCACATGGTGACCTCCTCTATCGCAATGAGATAGTGACACCAGCATGCTTTGAACACCAAGGAAATGCCATGTGGGAAATTCAACATGGAGGTCCCATAGCACCTGCTAATTAGTCAGATGTTACTGTTTCCAGAAAGAAAGTGTGAGGCCAATTAGGTTGTCACGGCTGATGAGAATGGACAGGATTTGTGAGAACCATCTCTTGGGCAGCTGAGGGACAAGAATATCCTTCAGGATAGTGACTGCACAGACCATACACACATGGTCACACAGCCTTGGTGGAGAGACAAAGGGTTTCCAGGAGAGAATGAGGGCAGAGTCAGGCATAGGCCAAGCGTGCAGGGTCTGAAGGGACCATGTTTGGGGATCCTGAGCAGTCATGGTTAAGGGTGAAGACCCTGATATCCTGGATTCGAGCTGTGGTTCCACTGCATAGTAATGGTGTGCCTGTGACCTTGGATAATGTATTTGAGCTGTCTGGCCTCAGTATTCTCAACTTGCAAATGAGGCTAACTTGGTAATGGCTGCTCCACTGGAACGTGGTGAGGATTCTTGGTCAGCGACAGTGTCGCTGTGTACTGGCAAAACACTGGCACTGTTAGTGTTGCTGAATGGATATCTTGCTGAGGCTGGAATGGGCAGGGGCACACACACTCATCCCAGCTCCTGTGCTCCCCTCCACAGGCTCCTCTACCCATCTGTGGGGAAATAGATGCTTTCTTGCTAAAGACATCTAAAACCCAATTCTCATGAGTTGGCCACATGGCTTTTTGAACAAGAGCACTGAGATGGTTTGGTGGCCCCCCACATGTTGCTGTGGGAGATGTTTTAGATTTTCCCTACTCTCCTCATCTCACACCTTCACCTGATGCCAACTTTTTCTAAGTCATGGCCCCTTGAGAGATGGATGACTGCTAGGGTCTTTTTGCCCAAATACTGCATATCCACACTTGGCTGCATTCTGGATTTTATTTTCAGGGGTTTGATGAACAGCAGGATTTGAACCCTGTTTCAGATGTCTAGACTCAGAGACCCTGAGACGTGTCTTGGCTACAAGCTTACTCCCTTGGCAGTCACTCTTGTAAATCACTAAGAGGCAGAGGAACCTGCTTGTCTAATTATACTCAGAAAATTGCTGTTCAGAGCAACGTCTGGGGTGTCAGTATTCCTGTGAGAGTTGTAGCCCTAACAGGGCCATGGGATAGAAAAGGAGCTGTAGATGTCATGTCACCCCAAAAAGCAACACTGACATCAATAACAGTAATGAAGCCAGCTAGCCTTTCTGGACACTTACTATGTTTTAGATGGCAGACTAAGTCCCTCACATGCATTATCTTATTTAATTCTCCTAAGACCTTTAGGATGGTGATACTACACATCTTGCAGACGAGGAGTTGAGGCACACAGAGATTAAGTAACTTGCTCAAAGGTCACACAGCTAGTGAGTGGTAAGATTCAAGCTCAGACCCAGAACCTTGCTGTCAACCAATAAATTTTTGGCCCCCTAGTGACATCACAGGTACCATACTCCTATCTCCTATTAGGGTGAGTGTTCAGAATGAACACTCTTCAAAATGAACCTATGTGGAACCAATGCTTGAAAGATGAAGAGGGTCCTAGGCAGGCCTGGCGTCTGTATGAATAAGGACAGACCTGGTACCCCAGCTAAGCAATCATGGGCATCTTTGAGACAATGATCGGACCACTGCTAAGAATTATGGGACCCATGTCCCTGCTCAACCCACAGCTCTGCAGAAGGTGGGTAGTAGAACCTGGGAAGTGATATTATAGGGTCCCAGTGATGTTCTGGGTCCCAGGCATCCTGGACATTGACCTGTGACAACTGGCCCTTAAGCACACCAAGGAGAGGAGTGAAGGACGGACAGCTTGCTCTGTGGGAAGAAGGAGTGAGAGTGAACTGGAGGCATAGGGCCACCTGCAGGAGGACTGAGCAACCTTCTAGGGAGGGAGGGGGAGGGAGGAATGCTGGCTCAGGCAGGAGGAAAGGCGGGAGCAGAGTGAGCCTGAGGATCGGTTCAGGCAGTGAGAGGGCAGCCCCACTGTATTTCCCAGGCTGCTCTCTGGGATGCGGGCAGGAGGGTTGACTGTATTACACTGGCCCCACCTCCCGAGGCTCTCTGCAGCTGCTGGACTGGACACAAAAGCTTGAGAGACAGAGACACCATGTCTGCTAATTTGTACCAAACTCTGGCTCCTGTTGCTGAGAGACCACATGTGACAAAAGCCAGGGCAGGGGGCGCCCACGTCACTGTCTGCATTTTCCAGGTAAGCAACTGTTTTTGTCCCAGCCAGAAGTGAAGAACAAGGCTTGAAGGCAGTGGGCAGAGGAGAAAGTGGAAGGTGGCTGTCCTGGGATGGACATAGCATGGTCTAGAAGGGGTGAAGGAGAGGGGCAGGGGCCAAGAGCTAGGACAAGCCCGGGGCAGGCTTCTGCATAGTGTCCACGTATGAGGCAGGGGAGCTGGAGGCTGCACCAGATCCACTGCTGGCTGTGGGCGAAATTCCAGGAAAGGGCTGTGTCTGACAGCCTCAGGGGGCCGGCACATCTGGAGAGCAGAGGGGCCAGCTACACCATAGCATCACTGTTCCTCCTCCTGACCAGGTATATTTATGCAGACTTTGCCAGAAGATCCCACTCTGGGCCCCTGCCCTCCTCCTAGTCTTATGGAGAGAGAGCCTTTGGCAAGTTCAGAAGGGAGAAAGCAGGATGTATGTCTTCACTGGGGCCATGGCTTTGGTCAGAGGAGGGACCCCCTGC
Source organism: Glaucomys volans (assembly GCA_020662805.1). NCBI lineage: Eukaryota > Metazoa > Chordata > Mammalia > Rodentia > Sciuridae > Glaucomys > Glaucomys volans. Next base: position 811,719 of record JAJEJO010000708.1, on the reverse strand, counting down.
TCTGAAAGGCAGTCTTCCATTAGCTTCCTGAGGAGGGGTCAGTTGAAGGCTGTGTGCTGCCCTGGCGAGGCTCCTCTGTGGAACAGAAGCAGGGGCTAAGTCACAGGCTGTGGAGAACAGGGTACGTGTGTGCTGGGCGTGGGGTGGGGAGAGGGTGACGCAAGCATCTGTGGAACAGTGCCATAGGAACATGCACGGTGTGTCACAGAGAGAGGAAGAGACCTCAGAAATCGGCTGCATGCAAACCCCTTTGCTGTCCCTGCTGGGGACCACAGCTCCTGATCAAACATGCTAGTCTGTGCAGGTCATACAAAATTGGCTAGACTTGTGTCCCCTCTATGAATGATACACGTGCATGTATGCACCTCTACTCTCTAAGATCCAATATGATACAAATATGTCAAACTTGGTTTCCTGTCAAAAGGATGCCAATCACACCCTGACATGTTACAGGGATAGAGCATTAAGGTAAGAGGAGTGGCCCAGGGCTCCGGGACAAAGGGACATGAGACCTTGAACCCAGGCAAGACGCAATGTGTCCTCCTTCATTTATGGCTTCTGTGCCCAGTGTAGAAAGTGAGGATTCCTCCCCTCTGCTCCCCACTCCACATGCAGAAACTGATGAGCAGGCAGGAAGTGGGGGAGAGGGTTTGATGAGATGGGGACGCATAATAGGACACACCAATGAGAGAGCAGTGGAAGGTGAGGGAGGCAGAGCAGGAGCTAGCAGAGGTAAACACTCAGTGACTAACACTCCTGACCACCCCAGGCAGCAGCGTCTGCAGCATGTGTCCTGGCTCTGACTGTCGGCCCTGGCTTCTCTCTCCCGAGAAGGGCAATCGGGGTCAATGAGAGCAGGGAGGAACCCAGCGGTGGGCTGTGCAGCCAGCATCCTTTGGCCCAGAAAACACAAGGGGCTTTGATGCCTGCAGAGAGCAGTGCTCTTCCCCCCAGGATGCTGTGGCCACTTGGCTGGGCCCAAGCCCAGGGCAGGCTCAGTCTGGAGACCACAGCTGGGAGGTAGTATGGCTCTCTGGGTCTTAACATAACGGCCTTGAAATTAGAAAGAAATTAGAGGGCTGCTGTCTGTGAGCCATGTGGCCTTCAGCAGGCAAACCTCAGTGTCCTTTCCTGTAAAATGGAAAGAAAAACATAATAGCCTCTATCTTGCAGGTTGAAAGCATGTTTGCAAAGTGTTCTACATAGTTCCTGGCTCCTAATGTGTGCCCAGAAAAACGGGAACTGTTAATATGAATGCCTCTGAGATTCACAGAAGGTTCCCTCCAGACCAAAGCAAACTCAGCCCTCTGTCAGGAACTGACCTCCCTGGGAGGCCCTCAGAAGCCCGCCTCTCACTCCAGCAATTCCTGCTAAATGTGTCACTCACAGAAGCAACGCTTATTAACCAACCCTTGGCAGGCTTTCCCTGTGTCTTCAAGCTAAAATAAAATCAGTTTGAAAATAAAACCCAGATGGCTCCTGTGTCTCATGGTTTGCTATCAAAACCTTTAGACTGGGCTGCTCAAGTTGGGGAACATGTACCCCTGTGCCACGTGAGGGAACGCCAGGAGCACATGATGCATGGGGTACGTGGGACATACTTGGGGGGAAGGTTAAACATTTCAGCTGAAGGTGACTTAGACACTTTTTCCATTGATGTTTACTACATGGCATTGAGTATGAATTCCCATGGATGTTTAAGACAAAGCATTATTTCTGATAGTTCACGCTCTCTGTAGGCATCTGGGTGTTTACGTTCACACTCCCTGGCCATCAGGGGTCTTCGCTGCAGACCTGGGAAGCCCTGTTTAGGCAGTGAGGGGCAGCTGGTATCTTTTTGGGAACCCACCTGGTTCCCATTCTCCTAGGGGCTACTTACTCCTGATCGTCAGAGGTGGTGACCTACACAGCCCAGTCCCAGGGAAGTAGCCCTAGCTGACACCCACCCTCACGAGGCAGCGCCTTTGCATTTCTGTCAGGGACAGCTTAGTGTTTAGGTTCCAGAGAGGGGGACAATGTCAGAGTGCCTGAGGATGCCCAGAGCTTGCTTCCCACCTTCTCAACTAGCCTCCCTAATGCCCACAGAGGACCTGGTTGGCTAGCATTTGAGGTGTGAGCACCCTGGACAGAGCAGAACACAGCTGGCATCCCGCAAAAGTCCTCTACTCCTGACCATTCTTGACAGCAGGGGCATCTGGGGCTTCTAGAAAGTGGGATTTGCCTTTCAGCAGGGCCTAGCTCCTTCTGCCCTTGGTGAGGCTCAGCAACATAACAGTTGGAAACAGAACTATAGTGAGAACCTTGGTCCCTCTGGTCATGAAAGTCTAAGTACATTCTTTGTGATTTCCTCTTGACACCTCCCTTTTTACAGGTATCCTGAGCCAAGTAAAGGTTCTTCCCTGGAGGAGCAGGCAACAGAAGCTCCTGCTACACAACATGGCAGAAGTGGAATCCCAGGACAGGTGGGGCAAGGGGTCCCTTGGCAGCTTGACTCATGGCAACCAGATGTTGAGCATGAACTTAAAAAGTGAAGACGAGGATGGTGGGGAGGCAGGAAATACAGGGGACACTAGTGAGCTGGCCGCTCCAAGGGGCAGCTCCCCAGTAACTCACGATTATCCTGACTTGCAGTGGCAGAGTCCATCGTGCAAGGAGGAAGAGCCATTCTCTGATCCTGTTAGTGCTGGGGATGTGGGGGAGAAACCTATAGAGATGCCTGGAGAGACCAGTTGGGAAAGAGAGGAGTCAAAGATCCCTCTGACTCAGGAGTCTCCAGAAGCAGGTGCAGCTCTGGGTGACCTTCCTAGGAGCCTCCTCTCACACAAGTTGTTAGGTCGTTTGCAATCTACTAGAGACTCACTTCCTGTGCGTGATGATGGAGGCTCCCAAGCAAACCAGGACACATCGTTGGATGTCCCATCCAGCTTCCTGGACACTGGAGAGTATTTCTGTGCACAGAAAGGTGTAGACACATCTCCAAAGAACTCCTCTCCTGAGTGCTTCCCGGGATCAGCTAGCATTTGGGACCTCCCCACGCAGGAGACACATGCACGGGACCAGGGATCGGCCACTCCAGCCTGTCTGGCAGCAGCAGTGTTGGCAAGAGCGCGGAGCAACAGAAAAGGCCAGAATGCAGCTGCTGAACGAGACTGTGGGCAGGTGGAGGGGCGTCCCTACAAGTGCCTGCAGGGCGGCGAGGCCCTCCAGAAGCCCCGAGAGTTACCTGGCGCTGCAGGACACGGCAGCACCAAGCCCTACTCGTGTGAGCTGTGTGGAAAGACCTACTCCCACCGGGGCACGCTCCAGCAGCACCGGCGCCTGCACACTGGCGAGCGGCCTTACCAGTGCCCCTTCTGCGACAAGGCCTACACCTGGTCCTCCGACCACCGCAAGCACATCCGCACCCACACTGGTGAGAAGCCCTACCCGTGCCAAGACTGCGGGAAGGCCTTCGTGCGCTCCTCGGACCTGCGCAAGCACCAGCGCAACATGCACAGCAACAACAAGCCCTTCCCATGCTCCGAGTGCGGCCTGACCTTCAACAAACCGCTGTCGCTGCTGCGTCACCAGCGCACGCACCTGGGTGCCAAGCCCTTCCGCTGCTCAGCCTGTGACCGGGAGTTCGCCGTGGCCAGTCGCATGGTGGAGCATCAGCGCGTGCACTCAGGCGAGCGGCCGTTCCCTTGCCCCACCTGCGGCAAGTGCTTCACCAAATCCTCCAACCTGTACGAGCACCAGACACTGCACACAGGTCAGAGGCCCTTCAAGTGCGCTGACTGCGGCGTGGCCTTCGCGCAGCCCTCGCGCCTCGTGCGCCACCAGCGCATCCACACCGGTGAGAGGCCTTTCCCCTGCACGCAGTGTGGCCAGGCCTTTGCTCGTTCCTCCACCCTGAAGAGGCACCAACAGATTCACTCCGGAGAGAAGGGTTTCCTGTGTGCCGAGTGCGGCAGGGCGTTCCGCATTGCCTCGGAGCTGGCTCAGCACATCCGGATGCACAATGGGGAGAGGCCCTACCAGTGCGAGGACTGTGGTCAGGCCTTCACCCGTTCCAACCACCTCCAGCGACACAGAGCCAAGCACAACACCTGCAAAAAGGAGCCCATCCCTTCCTCCTCTGATGAGTGAGATCTCTGTCTGAACCTCACTGCTTGGAACCCTCCCTCAGGGTCCCACTTATATGGGGCCTCACTGGTCAGCCTTCTCCTAGGGGTTGCTGGTCGCAGGGTGGTCTGTATACTTTACATATTTTATTTGTTGTCATAGGAAACACGAGGATAGCTCCCAGGTGTGAGAGTTCACACCTGTCTTCATGGCTCAGAGAATGAAATGGGTGAATTAGAAGAGTAGGAGATGGTCAGTAACTGAGTTCCTTGAGTCAGGGGACCTCAATCAATCAGAAACTAGTTATAGAATTATTTTTTGCGCACTGTGAGGGCTCCAGGAATACAGAGAGGACAAAGATGTCCTATCTTGTCCTCAAAGCCATATGCAAACACTGAAAAGACATGTATGGGTTTTACATAAATAAAGGAATCCCCAGAAGTGGTCCCTGTGATGGGTTCTTCTAAAGAACAAAGCCTACTGGGATATCTGAATCCCATATAGACATCCCACCACCATCCTTTCTGTTCACTGATGAAATGACTTTACCTTTGGGAAAAGTCACTGTGAGTTTTGACTTTGAAGTGGAGAAGGCCTTTACCTTAAAGGGGTTGGGGGCTGGGATGTGTCCTACCTTTAAGGATCAATGATCCCAGAGGTTTAGAACAGCCTGCATCCCACCCACAAAATTCATATGTGCATCCTCTCTGTCTACCTCTTTTTCTGTTCACACCCTGCAAGTTTAATCATAGGTAATATTTGCTGAGGAATTGACCCATTTACAGGGAAGCACAGAATTCCTCCAGATAGGCTGAACTGGCTCACGAAAATTTGGGTTCATTTAAATTTGCCTGGATCATTAACTCTGATTTGAAGTAAATAAAGCATCCTTTGCCCAAGTGCCTACTGGCTTGTCTGTATTGGTTTCAAAGTCATTACAACCAGGCATGAAAGTCTACATGACTCAACATTGTCTTCTAATGAGCTTATTCAATAGCTTATTACTAATAGCCATGTATTGACATGTATACTGATTTTTGTGATGTCAATAGTTCTTAACTCCATAATTCTTAGTCTGCTGGGAGAAATCTTATGATTTCACAGAGAGTCTTTGGTGCACACAGGCAAAAGGCACTTAGAGTCTTACCAAAGTAAAGTAAGATATTCCATAAGCAAGTCTAGTAATGCTCTCCTTTTGTGACTATCTTTAGTATATTCTGAAAATTGCCACCCAAATGTGCCAAATCTGAATTTCTGTTGAATTCCATCTCATTTGGACTAGGGTGTGACTGCCAAATCATGTTCTCCTCATATGTAGAAAGAAAGTGGTGTATGTGTTGGGGGGTGCGTAATATACATACCTGTGCCTTGATTGAGAAAGGTGACTTCAGTAAGAGAGCTTTGGTCAAGTGCCTGGAGGGTTTGGGACTTTTGCTTCTGGAATTTCGTTGTCAAAATAGCAATGATGATAATAGGTAATGAAAGTTGGAACCATCCTAACAAATGATGGGAACTGTGGCTGAAGGCAAAAGCATAAAATTGGTTGAGAAGTCACAAGAATGAACTTGTGAATGAACGGAGCAAAGACTGGTATATTTTTTTCTGGGCAATCAGTGAAATATTTGAAGACTGAAACATTATTCCTTTTGTCTGTATTCTTTTTTGAAGATGGTTGTCAGTATAAATTACACTTATTAAAAAGTTTAGTTTGGTTCTATAATTTTTTAAAGGAGTTGTCCCCCCAAACTAATTCATAAAGTGGCTGCATGGGAATCACCTGGGCTGTTTGTTAACCATGCAACTAACGGAATCCTAACCTTGAGGACTGATACAGGTCTGCAGTGCAATATCTAGGTATGGCTTCCAGGTGGGAACACCTTTGGGAAAAGAGTGAGTATACTTCTTGTTAATAGGCAGAAAAACTGGAATAGATTGTGTGGGTATCTTTGGTGCTTTATACTGTTTCTGGAATATAAAGGGTAGAGTGTACTGACTAGGTCAAAGAGAAGTTCATTAATTGTTCAGGCCTATCACATTTAAGCAAGTCACATTTTAAGGAAAATTGTCCCAAATAGTCTTTTCTTACATAAGCTGCAAAGATTATGCTGAATAGGTTTTGGTGGAAAAGCAATCCCATTTTGTAGTCATAGGTCACCGGGTGCACAAGTGGATGGTAATAACAATGCATGGAAGGGACAAAAGAGAAGCAACCAGTGATGAGGTAGCCTGACACAATTCTGCCCCATGGAGCCTGACTGTCCAGAGTGGGGGCAATTTAATCATTTATTTGGAAAAGAATCAGTACTTGAGGTCAGAATTTATAGCCTAGACTGTTGCCCCAAATTATGCTGAGTTACTTTTCTGGACGTCTGTAAAACCTCTCTACATTACAATAGACAATCTTATTTTCCAATTATATAATTAAACATCAAAGAAGGGCCTTCTTTGTGACGACATTTAAAGCATTTCTTGGGACTAATGCTGTTTCCACAATTTAGTTTGCCAATATTATTTGTACATATGTTTATTTATTAGGTTTCCGCTTAATAAAAATTCACCTGATGTATTCACCAGAGTCTACAGTAATCATGACCCACATCCTTTAGATTATAATGAGTCAATACTTACAGAGTTCTCAGTACATACCAGAACTATTCTAAGTGGCTTCCATATATTAATTATTAATTTTAAAAGAAAAGTATGGTGATTATTATCCCCATTTTTTTAAGATAAGGAAATCAAGGGACAAAGAAGTTAAATTGTCCAAGATATCATAGCTAGAAAGTGACCGCATAGTAATGATTTGGCACTTAGGCATGCTTGCCCCAGAGACTGTATTCTTAACCACAGGGCCAGCTGCCTGTCTGGTAGGAAGAATATTCTGTAATTGTTGATGTATATTTTAAAAGCACAAAGCATTAATTAAAGAGGAAAGTTGAAACCCAGCACAGCAGAAACCATGCCATAACTCAGGGAAGAAGATGTGCAAATTACTTAAGAAAAAGATTAGGAGAGCCTGGGTTTGGCAGGTATTAATCCTTAATTCCTGGGTCAGACCGTCAATAAGGCAGTCAGAAGGAAGGGACTGGTCCCTAAAAGACCCACCAGTGTTTCACTTCTCTGACTAAAAACATTCTGTCCCTGGGCTGCACACAAGGCAATATATCAGCAAGGAAATCTTGGCACTCAACATTTACACACATCTTGTCATCTCAATGCATGCACATGGAAAAGTTGTATTACCCTATTATGAACACCATAGATCACCCAGGAAATCCAACAAGAGCTTAAAAATATATTGTTCAGAAGAAAATGTTGTGAAAAGCATCAATTTAATTGAAAGATTGCTCAATTCAGAACTAGATTAAGAACTACGAACTCAATGACCCATGAAAATATTGCCCCAAATGGAAGGACTCGCCATTTCATCAAACCAGAAAAGGGCACCTGTTTCAGTTGACAGTGAAGCTCATTTTAACACCCTGTCCACTCCCTCCCTCCTGCCTAAAACCATGCCAGTACAATTTTCCCACTGTGGCTGGATAATAGCGGCTCTTTCTCCTTTTTGTTTTTTGGTCCTTACTCCCCCACTCCCAAATTGGTTCAGAGTTTCACTGACCTTGGAGTGGAACTTAGTAGATGGGTTCAGTGACAAAGTGGAGCTTCTATAAAACTCAAGTTATAACAAGGATTTAAAGAAAAACAGACTTCTCACATAAAGCAAAGTTGTAGAGGAGGCTGAAAAGAACGAGGGAAAAGAGATTCCTGTTGTGGTAATTCAGATGAAGTCAAGTAGAGATGGAAGTACGATGCAGAGATGCCAGGGATTTCAGACCTGAGTCAACAGGGCTTGGTGAAAAGACAGCAATAGCTACTCTTAGTGAATTCTTTTGAGGGGGGCACTGGGCATTGAACTTAGGACAGTGTGCATGCTAGGCAAGTGCCTTACCTCTGAGCTACATCCCACACATCCTTCTAAAAGATAGGCTGCCTCTCTGCAACAGAACATGCAGAAATCCCCTGCCTTTTGATTTATAAGTAATGATTGCTGATCATTTTTATTATCCATAATTGTGGTTGCTTAAAAAATTTGTGCACAAAATTTTTGGACACTTGTCCCTTCAAGAAGCAGAGTCTCATTTCTTTTCCTTTTAGTGTGGGCTAGACTTAGTGACCTGGTTCTAATGAAGAGAAGGCTAGATCATAAAAGGTACTTTGGCTTCCCACTTGCACTCCCCCACAAGCCCTTCTCATCACTTGCGCTGGGGAAACTCATACTGTGGCATGAGCAGGCTTACAGAAGGGCTCTGTCTCTAGCAAATGAGATTTTCTGCTACCGACAGATATGAACGAATCTGGTAGCATCACAGGGATACCAGCTCAGGTAAGGTCCCACCACTTCCATCACAGTAGAAAGACCCACACTCTCCAGAGTGTGTTCGTTGGTATCTTTTTTTTCTTTTTCTTTTTTTTTTTTAAAGAACACAGGTTTCAGACCTGGGTCAACAGGGCTTGGTGAAAAGATAGCAATAGCTACTTTTTACATTTTATATAAATGTAAAATTTATATAAAAAGCAAAGAGGAGAATTTTAAAATCCTTGAGGAAGATAAGAGTAGACATTTTACATAAATGTGTAAGTCTTCATGGGACTTATTCAATCTATCACATATTGTCTGTTTATTCACAACACTTGATAAATGTGAATGCCATTTTTGGTTCAGTGGTCATACAAAAACAGACCCGTATTTGGCCAAAAGGCCATGGTTTAACAACTCCAGGTTTAGAGTATGGTCCACGTAGGCTGTTTAGGATGCTGGCTCTGCTACCACTTTGTCTTGGGGCCTAGGACAAATCATTCAACCACTCTGTGTTCAGTTTCCTGTTGGGAGACAATTCTCCATGGCCTTCTCTCATTTACGTATATCTTTTCAAGGATATTTGTAAAGAATACTGCCTTGTAAGAGAGAGTGCAGTCAGGCTTCTATCCCCAGAAGTCCATCACAACTGTTGTTGGCAAGGTCACTGAGGACCTTCTTGCCATTCAGTCAAAGGTTACCTTTAGGTCTACATATATATTTTTTGGTTCCTCTGCATCCTTTGACAGTATAACCATCATTGTTTCTTGAATGGTCTCACCCCACAACTTGTCTGATAACAAACATTCCAGATTGTTTCTCCTACTTGTATAGTAGGACTTTCTCCTCTACTCTTATCTTCCTCAAGGATTTTAAAATTCTCCTCTTTGCTTTTTTAAAAATTGTTTGCCTGTTTTGCTTTGTTCTTGTTTTCATTCTCTTCTGCACCTTGGGGTATGCACTCAATGACTTTGCTCTCTGAGACATGAGCACATTAAACTACTATTGGGATAGCCCATTGGCTATTTAAAACTGAACTTACCACCTTTAACCATTAAACGTACTTTGCCTGGTTTCCTATTTTATCAAATAGACCACCAGTTGCCAAGGCCAAACATCTTCCCCCATTACCACAACACATCACCGACCCATTTATCTCAATATTTTATAAATCCTCTTGCTTCCTTCCATTCCAAAGAGTAGGACTTTGCTGAATTCTTATCAGCATCTATTTCTCGTCATTCTTCCTAACTGAACTCAATTCCAGGGTTTACCTCTTTTTCACCTCTGCTTTTAGAGTCCATGTGCCTCAGAGAAATTTATCTGAAGCCTAGCTCTAGGAATTAGGCTGATTGGGTAAGAATAAACCAATTCCCTTGGTCATTGGCCAGGGTAGGAACTGGCATGGACTCTGCTTGGCCAGTAAGAGCCATAAAAAGGCAAATAGAGAATTCTAACCCATTGAACATATCTTACTCTTCTGGGAATGCTTCAATAACTGACCTCATTCCCTCTGGATATTTCATGCGTTGGTCATAGAATCTAAACCTTCTGCAGCAATTTTGCTGTCAAATCCTCCCACTCATTCTTTCCTAGGAAACTACACAAAGATGTGCTTTACCTAAATGAGAGGGACAATGAAGTGAATGGTGAGACACCATAGCAAACAGGGACCTGATGCAGGAAAGCAGTGCAGAAGTTCAGAGGATCATAATCAAAGGCCGGGTCCAGGAAAATGGTGCGGGAGCAGCAGACCACAATTTAGCTTTCTGCAATAGCATCATTTGCTTCTTGGCAAACTTGATGAGCTCTTTCTTGGACAATGTTTCCTGCTGAAAGATGTCACCAACTTGTTCTCACTCACATTCCCAGTGTGCCACAAAAAAAAAAAAAAAAAAAAAAAAAAGAAAAAGAAAAAGAAAAGAAAAGAAAGAAACAATGTCTTGAAAAAGGTTCTTTCTTTTAAATAGGGCTTTATCTCCCCATGTCAAAGTTTTCTAATTCATCCCCTTGCACTCTTCAGGGAAGCCTGCTGGTCAAGCATTCTCTTCACCTTAGAAGTCAGGGTCCCAGGCATGGTTGGTGAAGCCACCCCATCCTGAACAGGACCCTCCATTGCATCAGCTCCATCATAGCCCAAGCCTGGGACCTGGGAGCTGGGTCCCACAGCCCCACCACCTCCTGCTGGTATCTTTTTAATCTGACCAGATGAACAAAGGCCTTTTCACATCCTTCATCCTTCTATGCCCTGTCTTGAGAATGGCATCTTGTTTTGATAGCAGTCGGGGTTTGTGAAACCCTGTATAACAAACAGGACTGACATGGTTCGTTTTTCATCTGAAGTGTGGTGGTTCTGGTGTGCCTGGGATTCTCACTTTACCGTTTCCCACAGCCATTCTGGGGGAATGCTGTCGTGCTGTCTCTGTGTACATTAGGCAGTTGTCCCCACCCATTTGTGCACCTGAAGTGTTATCACATCAGATCACTTAAGTGGCCAGTACCTGCGGTGAATCAATTTGTGCAGATGCAAGTTGGCAGCCCCAAAGAATTTCTTGCTGCAAGTGGGCACAGCAATAGGAATGCCTCCCTAATGCTTCTGCTTCTGCTCTCAGAGTCCCATAAGGACCTGGGAAACAAAAATATCCTGTGGTTTTTATGTCCATAAGAGCAATACTCTCCAGAGATTGGCTCCAGGTCTTTATCATCAAATGTGCCAGGAAGGATAATATTTTCATCATCCTCCATGGGTTCTCTCAGAGGAAGTTCTTCTGTGTGCTTGGAAAAATACCATACTAAGCCTTCATCCTCACACTCCAAGTCATGGTTAGTTCAGAGACTCGCAGGGGCTTCACTCTGTGAGTGGCAGTAGGCTGCATGCCCCTTCCTCTTCACACTGAATTCCACTGGGACTTCTTGCTGCCTGGCAGCCCTGCTAAGTGGCAACCAGCCCTGGAGGGGGTGACTCTCCATGGACCTTCAGATGGAGGCTGGACTTTGACATATCTGTCCAGGCTGAATTCATCTGAGATGCCTTCTCTGTGCCCAGGCATCGTGACATAGAGGTAGCTCTCTATGTCCATCCTTGAGCCACCAGGCTGAGTGTTTTCATCTTTTTGGTGAGGGTCTCTTCCTTTCATCTTATATGCTTGCTAAACAGTTTGCTAGAGTTTCATTTGAGCTTTGAAAAAAAATTTTTTTAAAGAAAGGGTAAAAAAGTCATAACTTACATTCATAGAATTTGCTAACACTTACTCCAGGAACTACAGAATTATTTCTGTTTCCCCCAACAATTAGTTTCTAATTGTAAGGAGCATGAGAACAAAAATCTCCTGATTTTCAGTCAAGATGGTGCTGGGAGTTTATACTGTGATCACTACTCCCCAAATACAATTATAGATGGCAATGCAATTATAGATAAAATATAATAGGAAGAAAAAATGTAAAATACAGCTGTGCTCAAAGTCAGGATAAAAACCTTCATAGAGTCGAACTGAATAGAAACATAATGAAGTAATTGGAGCTAAAGATGTGGGCTTGTTGTGTTGTGGGTGTGAGAATTGGTAGAAGTGGCTGAGAGGATAATCCCCAAAGTGTAGGTGAAATAAAAATGAGCTGGGTTAGAGAAGGATAGGCTTGCAGCCTGTGAGGTGGCTGGTAAGTAAGCTAAGCTTTTGCTACTCAGACTATTAATATTCAACATACCTGGAAATCAGGTAGAAGCAGATGCAATTCTCAACCAGGAGGTGGTGGAGAGAAGAGGAAATTAGTAACCTAAAAGACAAATGAATAAACAAGCAAAAAACAAGGGTGGAGAGGGAGGGAGTCACAATAAAAAGTTGGTTGTTTGAAGACACTAATCAAAAAAGAGAAACCACTAGCAGGACCAATAAAGGAAGAGGGCACACAATCATTAGATAGAAAAAGAAGGCAAAATTATATTTATGTTAGCTTTAGAACTAGAATAGAACAAATAATATTTCAATAAATTGAACCATTTGATGCTGATAAATTAAAAAAACTTAGATGGGAAAACTTTCAGAAGAAGGTAAATCATCAAAATAGCCTCAAGAAGATGAAAGCAAATCAATAACCACTAAAAACTTTAATCTGTTTAAAATCATATTCCCTTTACCTTGACTTAAAGAATGAACCTTATCCTTATGTGATTTTATAAGTAAATTATCAAATTTTCAAACAATAGGTAAATTTTTTCTTATAAAAAACCATCCTAGAAAATAAGAAGAGAGAAGGCAACTTTTAGATAAAACTGATTTGGGACAGAATAAGGAAAGAAAAGTTGGCTGGCTCTCACAAATGCAAGTATGAAAATCCTAAATAAATATTCACAGATCGAATCTAGCAGGGAAAAAGAAAAACACAAAATCAAAAAGCACACAAGAAAACAAAACAAAATACATTTTGACTAAGGAAGACAGATCCCAGGAAGATGTCGCAGAAAAATACTCCAACATGGAGAATGACATCAAAATAATGGTCCAACTCTTTGAAGTCTGTCTGGAACTTGTGATTGTCATCTAAGTTGGGAGAGAGCAGTTTTGGGAACTGAGACCTCACTTGTGGGATCTGATTATATCTCCAGGCAGTGTGAGAATTGAATTGAATTGAGTTAGAGGATGCCCTGCTAGTGTCTGCTACAGAATTGTCCCTGTCACCAGAGTCCTAGGCCAGAGGCCCGATTCTGGAGGTCCCAACAAATCAGGGTGAACCACCTGATCCAAAAACCAAACAGAAAAGTAACTGTGAAAAGCAGGGAACACTTGAATCAGTCTGACCATATTGCAAAGGCAGGTAAGAACAAGCATCTCGGCCTTGTCTCTGAGGTACTGACAGGCGCTTTAGGTTTACCTGGAGGATTAGGCAGGGGCAAGAGGTATGCATAATGCTCTGGTTGGTCATCATCTCGGTTCTGGTTCTGAGAGGTGGCTCTGGAGAAGTCCCAAACTCCCCAGGAAATCTCCAGTTGTTTCACAGGATATTTGCCTATCAGGCCTGTGATCCTGGAAAGGGGCAATTTGGTCTCCATTAGATGATTGCTCCTGCTTGTGTGGGGGAATGTGGGGGAGTCTCAACATGGGGTGATCTGTGGGGTGGTTCTGCTGTTCCCAGAAGGTGCAGGATAATGACTAAAGTCTTGTAGGCCCACCCCTAGGACATTGTGAAGTTGGCCGTTGAATGTTCCTACAAATCTTGAGAACACCTGGTGTCTCGTGGTGTCTGCGGCCTTGAAGGCGGCTGATCCACAGAGTTGGATGAACACTGCTTAAATGACCAACATGCCTCTGTGCAGAGTGGAGCAGAAAACTGACCCGGAGTTTAAGGTAAGAAAGGGGACAGATAAAAAATGAAGGCAGAGATGCTAAGTTTTCTCCCACTTTTTTGTTACCCATTGTGTGTCTCTGAAGAGTCAGTGCTTTCCAGAAGGGCAGCTTCTCTAAGTCCCTATTATACTCTCTTGCTGGGCAGGAGAAATCCCACACCTTCTGGGGTCACAGAACACTTATGTGTTGATTCTTGTGAGAACATAAAAGAATGTAAGTTTGTTTTTTGTTTTTGTTTTTGGTTTGCTCACACTATTACTATCCAACACATATATTTGAAGACCTATCTAGAAAAAGTCTAAGAAAATTGAAAGCCAAGCCATAGGAACTAAATGCAAGATTAACCTATAATGATCAATAATTTCTACATACCAGCAATAATCAACTTTAAAATGTAACAAAAATAGATAAATATTCACATTAGCAGTAAAACCTCTATGATATCTAGGAATAAAATCCAATAAAAGATGAGCAGGACTCTTACAGAGAAAATGCCATTGAAGAACATAAAACAGAACCTGATTAAACATAAATCAGATTCCTTCTCGTAGATGGAAAGACTCAGCACCATAAAATTACATTATCCATAACCTAATCTGTGAAGTCGATACACTTTCAATAAAATCCCTGAAAAAAAAGATATATTCCTAGCTGTATAATTATATCAAAATGTGTTCTATTGTCTTTAAAGGACCTGAAAAAACTGATTCTAACATTCAAATGGAAGGGCTAAAGACTCATAAATGGTCAAAATAATTTTGAGAGAGGAAAAAAAGAAAAGGTAACAAGGAGGAGTAGTGTTTTCGTCAGCTTTTTCACTGCTGTGTCTAAATTATCTGACCAGCACAATTATAGAGGAGGAAAGGTTTATTTGAGGGCTCATGGTTTCATAGGTCTTAGTCCATAGAAGGCTAACTCCATTCCTCGGGGCTTGAGGTGAGGTAAGACAGAACATCTTGGTGGAAGAGCATGGCAGAGGGAAGCATCTTGCATCATCAGGAAGCAGAGAGAGAGAGAGGGAGAGAGAGACTCCATTCTCCAGGTACAAAATATATACCCCATAGCCATACCCTAATTCACATCTCCTCCAGCCACAACCTACCACTTAAATTAACCCCATCAGGATTCATTCACTGTTTGGGTTAGGACTCTTACAACCCAATCATTTGTCCTCTGAACCTTCCTGCATTGTCTCACATATGAGCTTTTGGGGGACACCTCACATCCAAACTATGACAAGTAGCCTGACCAGTTAGTAAAACATGATGTAGCAAGTCATTGCAGAATAATTAAGTCAGTTTTGAATTGACATAAGGATAGATGAATAGATTTATAAAACAGACTGGAGAACCTGGAAAGAGACCCAAGCACACAGAGGTTCTCTTTTTTTTTTTTTTTTTTTGAGTTTTTTTTTTAATTGGTTCTTTTAAATTATGCATGACAATAGAACCCATTTTGATATAATTATACAGCTAGGAATATATCTTTTTTTTCTTAATGTAGATTCACACAATTCATATAATCTTACATATATATAGGGTAATACTGTCTGTCTCAGTCTACTATCTTTCCTTCCCCCACCCTCTCCCATCCCATTTTCCTCTACACCATCCACAGTTCCTCCATTCTTTCCTTATCCCCCCTTATGTATCAGCATCCACTCATCAGGGAAAACATTCAGCCTTTGGTTTTTTGGACTTGGCTTATTTCACTTAGCATGATATTCTCCAACTCCACCCATTTACCAGCCAATGTCATTGTTTTATTCTTCTTTATGGCTGAGTAATATTCCATTGTGTATATATACCACAGTTTCTTTATCCATTCTTAAATTGAAGGGCATCTAGATTGGCTCCACAATCTAGCTATTGTGAATTGAGCAGCTGTAAACATAGATGTGGCTGCATCCCTATACTTTTCTGATTTTAAGACCTTTGGGGGCCGGGCATGGTGGCGCATGCCTGTAATCCAAGCGACTCGGGAGGCCGAGTCAGGAGGATCACGAGTTCAAAGCCAGCCTCAGCAACTTAGCGAGGCCCTAAGCAACTCAGTGAGACCCTGTCTCTAAGTAAAATACAAAACAGGGCTGGGGATGTGGTTCAGTGGCCGAGTGCCCCTGAGTTCAATCCCCAGTTCAAAAAAAAAAGACCTGTGGGTATAAACTGAGGAGTGGGATAGCTGGGTCACATGGTGGTTCCATTCCAAGTTTTTTGAGGAATCTCCATACTGCTTTCCAGAGTGGTTGCACCAATTTGCAACTCCACCAGCAATGTATGAGTGTGCTTTTATCCCCACATCCACGCCAACACTTTTATTGCTTGTATTCCTGATAATAGCTATTCTAATTGGAGTTAGATGAAATCTTAGGGTGGTTTTAATTCGCATTTCTCTAAGTACTAGAGATGATGAGCACTTTTTCATGTATTTGTTGATCACCTGTATATCATCTTCTGTGAAGTGTCTGCCCAGTTCCTTAGCCCTTTATTGATTGGGTTCTTTGTATTTTTGGTGTAAAGTTTTGTAAGTTCTTTATAAATTTTGGAGATCAGTGCTCTGTCTGAAGTGTGTGCAGAAACGATTTTTTCCCTTTCTGTAGGCTCTTTTTTCACATTATTGATTGTTTCTTTTGCCAAGAAAAAGCTTTTAAATTTGAATCCATCACATTTATTGATTCTTCCTTTTATTTCTTGAGCTCTGGGGGTCATGTTGAGAAAGTCTGGTCCTAAGCCAATATGAAGAAGATTCAGGCCTACTATTTCTTCTGTTTGGTGAAGAGTCTCAGGTCTAATTCCTAGATCCTTGATTCATTTTGAGTTGAGTTTTGTACAGGGTGAGAGATAGGGGTTTAATTTCATTTTATTGCATATGGATTTCCAGTTTTGCCAGCACCATTTGTTGAAGAGGCTACCTTTTCTTCATTATATGTTTTTGGCACTTTTGTCTAGTATGAGATAACTGTACTTATATATGTCTCTATTTGTGTCTTCTATTCTGTACCATTGGTCTACCTGTCCATTTTGGTGCCAATACCATGCTGTTTTGTAATACTGCTCTATAGTAGAGTTTAAGGTCTGGTATTGTGATACCTCCTGCATCATTCTTCCTGCCCAGGATTGTTTTGGCTATTCTGGGTCTTTTGTTCTTCCAAATGAAATACACGATTGCTTTTTCTATTTCTATGAAGAATGTCATTGGAATTTTTATTGGAATTGCATTAAATTTGTATAGCACCTTTGGAAGTATGGCCATTTTGATTATATTAATTCTGCCTACCCAAGAACATAGAAGATATTTCCATCTTCTAAGGTCTTCCTCAATTTCTTTCTTTAATGTTCTGTAGTTTGATTCCCAAGTATTTTATTTTATTTGAGGCTATTGTGAGAGAAGTTGTTTTCCTCATTTCACTTTCAGATGATTCATCACTTATGTAGATAAATGCATTTGATTTATGTGTGTTTATTTTATATCCTGCTATTTTGCTGAATTCATTAATTAGGTCTAAAAGTTTCCTGGTGGAGTTTTTTGGATCCTCTAAATATAGGATCTTGTCATCAGCAAATAGTGACAGCTTGAGTTCTTCTTTTCCTATTCGTATACCTTTAATTTCTGTGGTCTGTCTAATTGCTTTGGCTAGCATTTCCAGCACAATGTTGAATAGAAGTGGTGACAGTGGGCATCCCTGTCTCATTCTAGTTTTTAAAGGGAATGCTTTCAGTCCTTCTCCATTAAGAATGATGTTGGCAGTGGGCTTAGCATAAATAGCCTTTACAATGTTGAGGTATGTTCCTACCATCCCTATTTTTTCTAGTGTTTTGAGAATGAAGGGATATTGTATTTTGTCAAATGCTTTCTCAGCATCTATCAAAATAATCATATGATTCTTAACCTTAAGTCTATTGATGTGATGAATTACATTTATTGATTTCCGGATGTTGAACCAACCTTGCATCCCTGGGGTGAACCCCACTTGATTGGGGTACACTATCTTCTTAATATGTTTTTGTAAGCGATTTGCCAGAATTTCATTAAAGATTTTAGCATCTATATTCATCAGAGGTACTGGTCTAAAATTTTCTTTCCTAGATGTGTCTTTGTCTGGTTTTGGTATCAGAGTGATACTAGCTTCATAGGATGAATTTGGAAGGGTTCCCTCCTTTTCTATTTCATGAAATACTTTCAGGAGTATTGGTATAAGTTCTTCTTTGAAGGTCTTGTAGAACTCAGCTGAGAATCCATCTGGTCCCAGACTTTTCTTGGTTGGTGGGCTTTTGATGGCTTCTTCTATTTCCTTGCTTGAAATTGATCTGTTTAATTGTGTATGTCCTCCTGGTTCAGTTTGGGAGGATCATATGTCTCTAGAAATTTGTCAATGTCTTCAAGATTTTCTATTTTATTGGAGTATAGGTTTTCAAAGTAGCTTCTAATTATGTTTTGTATTTCAATGGTGTCTGTTGTGATATTTCCTTGTTCATCATGAATTTTAGTAATTTGAGTTTTCTCTCTCTCCTTCTCTTTGTTAGTGTGGCTAAGGGTTTATCTATTTTGCTTACTTTTTCAAAGAACCAACTTTTTGTTCTGTCAATTTTTTGAATTGTTTCTTTTGTTTCAATTTCATTGATTAGAGCTCTGATTTTAATTATTTCCTGTCTTCTACTACTTTTGGTGTTGTTCTGTTCTTTTTCTAGGGCTTTGAGATGTAGGGTTAGATAATTGAGTTGTTGACCTTTTATTCTTTTCTTGAATGAGCTCAATGCAATGAATTTTCCTCTTAGTACTGCTTTCATAGTGTCCCAGAGATTTTGATATGTTGTATCATCATTCTCATTTACTTCCAAGAATTTTTTTTATCTTCTCCCTGATGTTTTCTGTTATCCACGCTTCATTCAATAGCATATGATTTAGTCTCCAGGTGTGGGAGTAGTTTCTCTTTTTTATTTTGTCATTGATTTCTAATTTCATTCCATTACCATCTGATAGAATACAAGGTAGTATCACTACTTTTTTGCATATACTAAGGGCTGCTTTGTGGCATAACGTGGTCTATTTTGGAGAAGGAGCCATGTGCTGCTGAGAAGAAAGTGTATTCACTTGTTGATGGATGGAATATTCTATATATGTCTGTTAAGTCTAAGTTATTGATTGTGTTATTGAGTTCTATGGTTTCTTTGTTTAGTTTTTCTTTGGTTGATCTGTCCAGTGGTGACAGTGGTGTGTTAAAGTCACCCAGAATTATTGTGCTGTGGTCTATTTGATTCCTGTTATTGAGAAGGATTCATTTGATGTACATGGATGGACCATTGTTTGGGGCATAAATATTTATGATCATTATGTCTTCTTGATTTATGGTTCCCTTAAGCAGTATGAAATGTCCTTCTTTACCCCTTCTAACTAACTTCAGCTTGAAGTCCACTTTATCTGATATGAGGATGGAAACCCCTGCTCTTTTACTGAGTCCATGTGCATGGTAGGTTTTTTCCCATCCTTTCATCTTTAGTCTGTGGATGTCCTTTTCTACGAGATGAGTCTCTTGAAGGCAGCATATTGATGGGTCTTTCTTTTTAATCCAATCTTCCAGTCTATGTCTTTTGATTGACAAGTTTAGGCCATTTACATTCAGGGTTATTATTGAGATATGATTTGTATTCCCAGTCATTTTAGCTTAGTTTTGGTTTTTAACTTGACTTGGTTTCTCCTTTAATTGGCTTTTCTTTTAGGGTAGTTCCTCTCTTTGATGACTTACATTGTTGTTGTTCATTTCTTCCTCATGGAATATCTTGCTGAGAATGTTCTGTAGTGCAGGCTTTCTATGTGTAAATTCCTTTAACTTTTGTTTGTCATGGAAGGATTTTATTTCGTCTTCAAATCTGAAGGTTAGCTTTGCTGGATATAGGATTCTTGTTTGGCAGCCATGTTCTTTCAGAGCTTGAAATATATTGTTCCAGGTCCTTCTAGCTTTTAGGATCTGGGCTGAGAAATCTGCTAATTTCTGTATTGGTTTCCCCCTATATGTAATCTGTTTCTTTTCTCTCACAGCCTTTAAAATTCTATCTTTATTTTGTACATTAGGTATTTTTATTATAATATGTCTTGGTGTGGATCTGCTGTAATTTTGTGCATTTAGTGTTCTGTAACTGTAGTTGAATTTCCAGTTCATTCTTCAGGTTTGGGAAATTTTCTGATATTATTTCATTGAATAGATTGTTCATTCCTTTGGTTTTTATCTCTGTGCCTTCCTCAATCCTGATAATTCTTAAATTTGGTCTTTTCGTGATATCCCAGGGTTCTTGTAGGTTACATTCATGATTTCTTACCATCTTCTCTGTTTGGGCAACTTTATTTTCAAGATTCAATATTTTGTCTTCATTGTCTGAGTTCTGTCTTCCAAGTGATCTAGTCTGTTGGCAATGCTTTCCATTGAGCTTTTTATTTGGTTTATTGTTTCCTTCATTTCAAAGATTTCTGTTTGGTTCTTTTTCAGAATCTCTATCTCTTTGTTGAGGTGATTTTTTGTTTCTTGTAGTTGCTCTTTCAGCTGCTTATTGGAATGGTCAATCATTGCCTGCATTTACTCTCTTAACTCATCGTTTGCTTCTCTGATCATTTTAATCATGTATATTCTAAACTCCTTTTCTGACATTTCTTCTACCATGCTGTCATTGGATCCTATTAATGTAGAATCTTTGTTTGTTTGGAACACTTTTCTTCCTTGTTTTTTCATGTTGTTCATGTATCTTCCCGTCTAGCAATGCAGATCTAGGGTATTGTAGTTTCTGCCCTATAAGCTTATAGTGACCCTATACTTTTCTGAAACCTCTTCTTTAAGTGGGGGATCAATATTAACAACATCCAGTACAGACAATATGCAGCTGTAAACCAAATAGCCCCTATGAAGACTATTGTTACAGTAGTCTTTTTGTTATAATACTATCATACTAAACGGAGAGAATGGTTTCAATTATTATCTATAGTCTAACAAACAGATTTGCAATGAGGACTACAGTTTCTAATGGAGGACAAAGAGGATGGGGAGGGGTGTAGGATGAAACTGTTAATAGTGAAGGAAAAGAGTATGAAGAAGTTCTAGATCATAGGGAGAGTGAAAGTGTAGTCAGAAGAAGTTGGTTGTTAGTGTTATACTTCCCAAAAAGATTCTCCAGTGCCATCAGGAGAGAGTCAGCCCCACCCTAATCCCCCCTCCCTATAGCCCAACCCTAATCCCTCCCTCGCCCTATAGCCCTGCCCTAATCCCTTCTCGCACCCTATAAAAGTTGGCAACAACAGAATTAACTCACGATTTCCCAGCACTGTGCTTTTAGGCGTGAGGGAGGTCATCGCTGGCCAGCTAAAATAAAGGCTTCTTTTGGCTTTACGTGATCAGCTTGGATGATTTTATTTTCTTTGGGTACAACATTTGGAGGCTTCAGCTAGATTTACACCCTCTCCCCCAGATTCTCAAGGGCCAGCGAGAGCTCATAAAATGTGTAATATCAATTGTTTTTTTAGGACTTTTCCACAGGAAAGAGATGGCAAATACTATTCAAAATACTTGTCTGATCTTGGTTATTACAGTAAAATAAGTAAATTAGAGTTAATATATTACACCTTAAATTCCATGGGGTAACATGCTTTAGCATTATTGGTGTTTTCATGGATTGGTAAATAAAGGGATTTGGAATTGTTTTGTATCATCCCTGAGAACAAGGTTACTAAGAGTGAAATCCTAATAATTTATCTAAATTCAGAAATTTCTTAGGAGTTGTTTTAGAATATGAACAAGGAAGGAGTCAACAGATGGGAAAGGGAAAGTGGAAAGTTGTAGGTATGAAAATATATTCAGTAAAAGGAAAAGGAAAATATTTCTGGGTAAGAAAATCTGTGTGTAGGTGAAGGGCAAATTCCAACAAGTTTTTGTGCAACTAAGTAGTTATATGTATGTGAGACCATCAATTAGAAACTGTTTAAAGTTTTCCCCTAAGGTCAAATGTTAATGGGCTAATATAAATCAAAGTGTAATCAATATGTTAAAATGACAAGGATTTCTTTAAGTTTTATTCCTTATTTTGGTTAAATAACTGGTAGGGTATCGTGCTATATTGCAGAGTCTAGGGTTTTTTTCTTGAAAAACTAGGTTTGGTTGCTCTTTGTATATTCATGTGTCCATGTCTTCTGGATACACAGGCCTTTAGAGCAGGAAATTTGTCAGGCTGCTGTTCTCCAGGTTAGACTTTTCTGTGTTGGTAGTTTCAGGCTGGTGGGAATGGCAAATTTTATTGGGGACTTATTTTTATCATTTACCATTCTGTAACAGAACCTGCTATCAATAGGGTATTTGTAAATTTGTTACTTTTTATAGTGAGATCAAAATTTAAATGCAAATGTATTTAAAGTTAGTGAGAGCCTGATTTGTTTAAAGGTTAATATTGTGAAACATAAAAAATATTTGGTCACTTTGCCACACAAAAGGAAAGTTAAAAGCTCTCAGCCTTTCCTTGATTTGTTTTAAATGGAATATACTGTGTTAACAACTATTCACATAGATTCAGGAAACAATACATGTAAACTGTAAAATGATGTCCAAAGAGGAGGCAAAAATAACTTCAAACCTGGAACAATCTGCCTAAGATTGTAAAAGGCCCTGCCTTACCTGAAATAAGGGTCTGCCTCCCACCTTGCTACAAGTCAGAATGTTTCCAAAATAAGTCAGCTTTCAGCTCATTTAAAGTTATATTCAAAAGATTGTTTTTTGTTGTAGAATTACTGTGACATCAAATAGGAAATATAATATATAACTCAGGCAGGATTTAGGTTGACTATTACACAAATTAGATTGTTAATTCTGTTTTGTATTTTTCCTTGTGAGCTCTGTAGCTGATACCTAATTAATGTTTTGAAGAAGAATACTAGGCCATCACCTAGAAATAGATGAGATAATAACTGGTGAAACTGGCTTGCTGAATGTTTAAGATCAAACTTAAGGATTGAGATTAAAACAAAGGGGCCAAGAAAACCAGTTTTGGTTCTTGCCCTCAGAGTCAGCCTGCATCCAGGGAATAAGAGTTCCCCAGGGAAAGTTCTCTAAGGAACTTGGCAACTCTGGGTCAACACTGCTGCCTTTGCCGCTGCCAGAACTCAGAGTTTTCGTCCATGCAGACAGTGGGCAAAAGACTCCGCCTGGTTTCTGTGTTGCACAGAAGGCATCGCTGCATCCAGAGCCGAGGAAACACTGGCTGCCAATGGCCTCCAGGTTGCGGGAACTGCCACAGCCAGAGCACAAAAGCCACTGGGGCCCAAATGCCATCGCCACCAGAGCTCAGAGCCATCCAGGACAGAACCCAATCTGAGTGGACACTTCTCAATAACCCATGCATTCCAGGCTTGTCCCCCAGAGTTGGAGACGCAGCAAAGATTGCTGAGAACAAGGAAGTGCAACAGTAGGCCAGACAGGCTTGGACCCTGCCCTCCTGGGGCTGATGGGAGTGAGCAAGAACCAGCTTCCCTTTGCCATCAATGAAAGAAAAAAGCTGTCAGCTGTCCACAAGGCAGAAGCCACTGCCTTGGAGCTGCTGGAATCCAGGAGGAGCGCTGCTGCCTGCCCCAGAATGCAGAGGCTGCTGGAATGAAGGAGCTGCTGAAATGCAGGAGCTGCCACCACCCAAGCACAGGAACAAAGCTAAGGAGCTGCTCTCAAGTGCCCCGCAAGTGACCCTGTGGGAACTCAGCTGACTCTTAAGAGACAGGAACAGGTCAGTTTGATCAACTTGATCTTAAACACCTAGCAAAACAGTTAAAACCAAACCAAACCATAGACATTCTTGGGCATTTAAAAGAAACAATAGTTTAATGTAACTTAAGATGTACTTGTGTTAGCCCTAGAATAGGACTGGAGGCTACAAAAGAGAGATTCTTAGGCAAATGTACCTGATAACTCAAGTTCCCAAATAAAGGCCTCAACCTCTCCAACCTTTGATAGGCCTTGTTATGGGAACAACTTCTCAGTTTTCCCAGCTGGTGAGAGATTGACTTAATCTCATTTTGGTACTTATGTCATTTTGTTTCTCTCTCATAGAAGCACCCACCCCAGATGACTTTACAACCTGCTCTTCCCAAGCAGACTTCTGCTCCTCATTGACCAGATTTCTAAAAGGAACTTCAAACTGCTTCCCCAGACTCCACCTCCTTCCAGCTTGAAGCAGCAAGAGCAGTTGGTGCCCCCTCTCCTTACACAGTAAAAATTTCCTAATTAAGGACAGGCAGTTAGTGTAAACTAAGAAATCTGGTCAAACTGAGGAATGGAACCCATCAGAGTCTGGGAAGTTGGAAACTGAAAAACCACTAGTTTCCTAAACAAGGATTTGTTAATGTGGATAAGACCAGTGGGGAATGTTATACTTCCCAAAAAGATTCTCCAGTGCCATCAGGAGAGAGTCAGCCCCACCCTAATCCCCCCTCCCTATAGCCCAACTCTAATCCCTCCCGCGCCCTATAAAAGTTGGCAAAACAGAATTAATGCGCGATTTCCCAGCACCCCGCTTTTAGGCGTAAGGGAGGTCGTCGCTGGCCAGCTAAAATAAAGGCTTCTTTTGGTTTTATGTGATTGGCTTGGATGATTTTATTTTCTTTGGGTACAACATTAGCATGAGAAAAGTGAGAAAAAGTCCTTGAGGAAACAGGTAAACAAAAGGAAAGTAGAGAGCAAGAAAAGTAAAGAAATAAAAATTTAAAAGCTTTCACAAAGGAAAAAAAAATCTATACTATAACAGTCACATACTATTCAAACCTCCAGTCTTTAGTAGCCTGAGGCATGTACCTGACAATGAGCTTCCAGTCTCTAGCAGGCTTCTCAGGATGGGATTTGCCCCACCTAATGACAGTTTCCACTTTCAGGATAATCCAAGATAGCCGCACTGGCTTACAAACTATTGGCAAATGGGGAGATGCAGTGCAGGGCATGGGCACCTAGTCTATGTGGGGTGCAGTTGGTCAGGCTGGATCTCTAGGGGTGGTGAGCTGTCAGTCAAGCTGAGGGTCCTGGAAACGGGGTGCTATCAGTCAGGCCGGCTGGCGGTCCTGCACTTCCTGGCTTTTTTTCCCAAAATGGTGGCAGCCACGTGTAACCAAACCTATGGGTACTGTGATGGTGGACTTCTAGGCAATAGCATGCAGCTGGTGATCCACTGATGGTCTGCAGGCTCTGCAGGCTCTACAAGCTACTGGCTGATGATTGGCAGATGAACCTCGGTGGGTGGGTGATGAGTAGGTGAAAGGCAAGCAATGGGCAGGCCAGAGGCAGGCAAACAGGCAAGTGACCGATGATAGGCAGCAGTCAGTGACCAATCTGCACTCAAATGTAGTTGTTATGCTGGTAGACTGTGGGTGATCGAGGTAGACAAGTGGGGTAAACAGCAGGGGATCAATGAGGAGTAAAGACTGCCTCATGGAGAAACAGATTTTCCTGTTTGAATCCTGAGTTACGGAGCGACAGGAATGCAGCCTCCCTCTAGTCCACCATCTTGGATCTCCAAGCACAGAGGTTCTTGGTATGTGACAGCACAGAATGACAAGTCAGTGGGGAAAGAAAAGTTGTTCAGCAGCAGGGCTGGGACAACCAGGAATACTCATGGAGAAGCAAAGTTAGGTCCCCAGCTCACTCCACAAAGGTTGAAATATCTAACTCTGAACGACAGGATGTTAAAACCACCAGATGTCACCACAGACATCTTCACAGCATGGGAGAGAATGTTTTGTTGAGATGCCAGGAGGAATCATGAATGGAAATATGGTATGAGGATAATGATAATATGGTAGAAATACAAGTAAAGATGACAATGAAACTAGACCACATTAAACTTTCAAAGATCAGTAAGACAAAAGGTAGCATGAGGAGATATAAAAGATGAGTGGAAGCCTGGGAGAATCTACAACAAATAACCGCCATGAGAGTAGTATCCATAATCTATAAATAGCTCGGACAAATTAATAAGGAAAACTTATCTCAACAGAAAATTGGGCAAAGATCATGCAAAAAGTAGCTAGAAGAAGAAATTAGAGTTACTAATAAATACAGGCAAAGATGCTCATCCTCAGGAGGAATCAAGGAAATGCAAACTAAACTGCAATTCCATCTCACATCCACTAGATAGGCCAACGTGCTAAAAACTTGAGAGCCTCCTCACAGTGATGTGATTCACGGAGAAGAGCAAACATCCTGCCCAAATGTGTAACCCAGTCCAATCATGTGCAAAACATCAGGCAAACCCAGATTTAGGAACAGGAATCAAAAGAGCCATTCTCTTCAAATATGTCAATGTCATGAGAAAGGAAGAAAATCTAAGAGACATAGGAAGTAAACACAATCTCAGTGCTGGTTCAGAAAAAATGCCCGAAGGGACCTGATTGAGAAAATTATTTAATTCTGTAGTTCTAAATAAAAGCTGTTTCCTGAATTTGATAATTTTGCCATTGTTACATAAGAGAATGTTTTTGTTCTTGGAAGTTATATGTGGGAACATTTAGGACTAGACGGTCATGAAGTTTGCAACTTACTCTCAAGTGGTTTGAGGAAGCATTCTATTTATATCATTATATAAATAAAAGATAAATTTGTATTAAGAGAAGGAGGGGAGAGAGGAAAGAAGAGAGGGAGACAGAGAGAAAGAAGGAAATGCAGCAAAGTGACAATAAATCACTGAATCAGGGGAGGATCCATAGTAGGTCATTACACTATTCCAACAACTTTTATGCAGGTTGGAATTTTTTCTCAAAACAAAATGTAAAATGAAATTGTGTATATTAAGTGTTGGCAAGGGTGTGGAGAAATGAAATTTTCATACTTTGCTAAGAAGGAATGCAAATTATTGGAAAGTTCCATGAGAGAAATATAATGATGATGTAATAATTCTATGATAAGATGGTATGAGGATAATAAGATAGAAATACAAGTAAAGATGACAATGGCCATATCCTATATCTAAGCAATTCAAATTGGATGTGGAAAGCAAATAATGGAATTTTGCATTTCTTCATGCTTTAAGAAGAAATTTGAATTTTATGACAGATGCTATAAATAATATAGAAATATTGGGGTTAGGGAGTTTCTTATTAAAGGACAGCATGATCAGCAAAGCAGGAGATGATTCCTCTTAAGAGACTCAAATGTACACAAAAAGATATTTAAGAATGTTAATTTATAACAGCAAAAAATTAGGCAACAACCTAACTCTTCATCAGTAAGAGAACAGATATATAGGTTGTGCTTTATTCATATGATGGGACACTAAATAGCAGTTGAATGGAAAAGAGTTGTCAGTATTTAACTGGAGAGGTTTGGGAAATGTTGAGTGAAATCAGAAAGTCTCAGAACAGTTAGTCCATTCACGTGCATTGTCTTGGTCTGTTCAGGTTGCTAGAACAAGGCACCCTAGCCTGGTGGCTTACAAACAACAGAAATTTACTACTTAGGCTTTTGGAGGCTTAGAGTCCAAATCAGGGTGCCAGCATGGTTGGCTTCTGGTACGGACCCTCTTCCAGGCTGCAGACTGCAGAAAGCCAGCCAGCAAGCTAGCTCCATGGCCTCGAATCCCAATCAGAAGGACTCCACCTTCATGACCTAATTGCCTCCCACAGGCCCAACCTCCAAATATCATCATATTAGAGTTTCTACATATTAATTTTGGGGTAGGCACAAACATTTAGTGCATTGCATCAATTTCAACTTGGAGGCAGATGTGCATGGAGGGAATAGAATGTGAAGAGACACAGAGAGGAAATGGCCATCTGCAAACCAAGGAGAGGGGCCTGGAACAGATTCTTCTTGCTTTCCTCAGAATAAACCAAACCTGCAGACATCCTGATTTCAGGCTTTTATCCTCTGGAACAAACTGTGAGACAATGAATTTCCATTGTTCAAGTCACCTGATTGTGGTACTTTCTTATGGAAATTGTAGCAAACTAATACAACATTTATAACTTACGATTTGGTTATTTTTTTTTTTTTTTAAAAAAGGTATGTTTTCAGCAAAGGGAAAAAAAATCCCAAAATTCTGCCCTTAAATATAAAACAAGGAACTCAAACACTGAAAGTTAAGGAGAGAAGCCAATCTGCTATTTAATAAAATGTTCTTTCATATTTTAACAGTAAAGTTAAATTTTTAAAATCTGATATCAAGAGATATTTTTGTTTAATAAACTTGGGGGTCATTCTTATTGAGCAAGGGAGAACAAGTCCCATGTCCTCAGGATTGTACTTTATGACTTCCTAATTAAGGATGAGAAAGACAATTCCCAAGTTTCCTTCAGAGAAGACTGGTGCAATAAACGTAATTAACTCTAAGAGGCTTAGTAATAAATCACCAGATCTCATGGGCATAATCGGTACAACTAGGGAATCATTTTATTATAGCCTTAGTGAAATAAACACAAATTCAACTTCGGAGCAACATGAATTTCAAATATAATGCAAATTCTTTGAATTTTACAGTAAGTGAAATTTTAATGGATTTCAATATTCTTAGAAAAGATCTGTTTGGCATGCTAATTTTAAGGTCATTTGTCATTGGAAAGAGAGGGCTGTGATAATATATAACTTCAGCTGAATTAATGTCAGCAAGGATAATAATATCCTCCTACAAATTCTTTGTGAGATCTTGCTAGAGAGAAAATGAAGCAAAATAAATCACAGAACATAAATATAGCCCAAGAGAGAACTTCTTCAAGACCTCATGCAGAATTTTGTAATCATATACATAGTTTCTTTAGTTAGCAATATGCTGGCTCCTCTGATATTGTGAGCATTCTGAGGCTTTTGTCTTGTGCTCGGAGTGGTGTCTGGGAGACACATCAGGGAGATGATCAACTGATGAATGAGATGGTTTGATGTGAATCCATTTTTATTGGATCTCATGAACCCAGAACTAGCCTATTGACAGTAAGAAGTACACCTATCAGTTACAAACCTTGACTGTGATACTCACTCAGTCTGATATGATAGATAGGTAGACAGTTGGGCTGGATCAATAAAAAGTACTTAGGTCTAAAATTCTACAAGTCAATATTTTGATAAAGGACCACTTATTTCTTATTTAGTAAACAGATTCTTTAAAACAGAAGAAAAGAACTCTGGAAGTCATTTCTCCAGTCACCAACTTAAATTCAGGAAACTCATATAGTTGGCCACTTCATGGCATGATAGAAATCTCCTGCATTCATTAGGTATTCCATTCTCCCATCTCACTGCTCTAGTTACTAGAAGTGCTTTCCTGAGAGTGAGTGCCAAACTTCCCTACAGTTAAATCTACTTAAGAGTCTCAATTTGCCTTCCAGGGATAAAAAAAGAAGTCCATTAGAAATGACAGCTCTTCAGTACCTAAAGAAAGAAATCGTATCACCACTAATTACCAAGTAAACATTTTTATATTTCAATGAATGCTGGGATATTGTTAATTTATCATAATGGAAATGGAAATAAGTAGGGTGTTGGGAAATGGTTCAATTATAGAGCAACTTCCATAAAGGATTCTTAGACCCCTATTATATGCTTGTAATAACCTCTCCACTAACTATAACTGAGTTCATTTTCATGGTGAGTCTAAAGAATATCCCGACAGAAAACCAAGAAAGTACCCAAAGAGGAAGAGAAAACCAAGTTGGGGGAAAAGGAACTGCTATGGTTTGGATCTAGAATGTTCCCTTCCCAGAGACCCATGTTTTAAAGCCTTGGTCCCCAGTCTGTGGCACTGTTGGGGGATGGTAGAATCTTTAAGAGATGCAGCCTACTTGGAAGTCCTAAATTGATTTGAGACATACCCTTAAAAGGGATATTGGGACCCTGGTTATCATGAATATGCACTCCCACCATGATTTTCTGACTCACCATAGGCCCAAAAGCAATGGTGCCAGTAGTAACCTCTGAAATTGCAAGCCCAATAAACCTTTTCTTTTATTAAGTTCATTTATCTCAGCAACACAGAGCTGACTAAAACAGGAACCTTCAGAGGACATGTAGAAAGAGAGATCTTAAATGGTTTTACAGATTGTTCATACTCTATGTAATTTCTTTCTTCTTTTATTTCCCACCTTTTAATTATAAGCAAGGCAGATCATACTAAAACATCAGTAAGACCAAAATAGGGTGTTATTTCAATTAAATTATGTAAGCAGAATTTATCCATTATCCAGGAATTCTATTCTTCCCAAACTTGGTTCAACTGAAGCCTCCTGGGGAAAATGTATGTATATCAGTTTCCATTAATAGGTAATTTCTCTTGAATATGATGGTCTCTACCTTCAAACTTTTTCTTTCCAGATCTTGAAAAACAAATGCCTTAAAGATAACTGGAATAGTATTTGAGAGTGAATTTAGTAAATAGAAACATCTTTCACTGTTATAATTTCCAGTAATAGCAACCCTATTTGCACACAATATCAATCCATCATGCATATCCAGATTATAGTATAAACATTTTACATTCATATTGTAAAATAAAAATACATATAAAAGAACACTGTTCTATAATGTCCATTTTTCATGGCATGGGTATGTTATTTTTTATTGCTAGAGGTCACATTCCAGGAGGCATAAAAATAAGCCCACATTTATTCTAATACCGGCCCTTGTCTTTTCCAGGCTGGCTCAGCTTATCTGCTGATAGTCTCTGCTCATTCCTGCCGTCTCTCACATGTGCACAACTACAAAATGGACATTAAAAACTTTTTTCCCCTCCTGTTTGCAGTTATCCTATCTTAACTTTTCAATCCTGGCCAGTGTAAGCCAACACAATTGAGCTGTGATTGATAATCAATATCACCAATTTCTTTTGTAGTACAAGATTGCCAGAGTATCTGTGTGGAACCAATGAGGATACTGCTTGATGTGGTGGAGATACTCCTGATGGATGGTTATTGAAGAAACAAAAGCATTATTCAAAAGGAAAAGACACAGAAAGAACAATAAAGATCTCCCTAAAAGTTTGTAACTTAAATTATCACATGCTAAAAAGTTTTAGTTTGGTTTTTTGTTTTTTGTTTTAATTGCAGTGCTGGGGATTGAACCCAGGACATTGTGCTTGCAAGACAGGCACTGTACCAACTGAGCTATATCCCCAGCCCCAAAAGTTTTAGTGTTGAATACCAGCTCTGATTAAGCTATATCATTCCCTAAAGCCTAAGACTTGATATAGTTTAATATGAATTGACCTAAATATGGTACATCAGTATGAGTTTGGGGGAAGTATTTAATCCCCCCCACATCCTCCCCCTCTCCCCCCCATCTCTATATATCATATACTTCAGAGTATAAATATATGCAACATTCAAAACACATACTCACACTAAGTCTCTCTATGGGTTGAAATTAATGAAAACCATATCTTGACAGAGATTTGGGTTATATAGGAGTGGGTGTTTAGCAAGATTCACCACTAAATGGTACACTTAAGATAAATGCATGATATAAATTTTAATATATGTATTTCATTTATTATAACATCAGAAGGCAAACAACATAAGCAAATATTGAACTCTGGTTAATAATTTGCCTGCTGAAAAATTTAGGTATAACATGTGCTGACGCATACAACATGCTCCATGATGGGATTTCAGCAACCCAGGACATGTTCTCATAGCAATGAGAAAAGTACCAAAGGTCAAGATGCACCATGCAGTCTTAATGTCTCTGTTTGTGACATGACTGTTAAGAATCCACTGGCCAGAATACTACCAAATCAATATATACATTTAATACAATTCCCATCAAAATACCTACTATATTCTTCATAGAACTAGAAAAAACAGTCCTACTTTATTTGGAAGGATAATAGACCTAGAATATCCAAAGCAACTCTGAACAAGAAAAGTGATGCAGGAGGTATCACAATACCTGATCTCAAATTATACTACAGAGCTATACTAGCATGGTATTGGTATCAAAACAGACATGAAGATCAATGGAATAAAACAGAAGACACAGAGACAAACTGAAATACTTACAATCACATGATACTTGACAAAGGTGCCAAACTATATGTTAAAGAAAAGAGCTTTTTAAATAAATGTGCTGGGAAAACTGGATATCCATGTGGAGAAGAATGAAATTAGATCCCTACTTTCACCCTGCACAAGAGTCAAACCAAAAGGAATTAAAGACTTAGGAATCAGACCAGAAATCTTTGCAACTGCTAGAAGAAAACATGGGTTCAAAACTCCATCATATATGTGCAGGCATTGACTTCCTAAACAAGAACCCTAAAACTCAAGAAATAAAACAAAGAATCAGTAAGTGGGATGCCATCAAATTAAAATATTCTACACAGCAAGTAAATGCTTAAGAGAGTAAAGAGAGAGCTTATGGAGTGGGAAAAAATCTTTGCCATCTATTTTTCTGACAGGGGATTAATATCCAGGATAAAGAAAGAACTAAAAAAACTCAACAACAACAACAAAAACAACAACAACAACAAATAACCCAATTAATAAATGGGCAAAAGAACTAAACAGAAATTTCTCAACAGAAAAAATACAAATGGTCAACAAACATATGAAAAAATGTTCAACATCTCTAGCAATGGGGGAACGCAAATCAAAACTACACTAAGATTTCATCTCACTCCAGTCAGAAGGGCAAATATCAAGAACACAAATAAAAAATGCTGGTGAGGATGTGGGGGAAAAGGTACACTTATACATTGCTGGTGGGACTGCAAATAAGTACAACCACTATGGAAAGCAGTGGGTAGATTCTTCAAAACACAGGAATGGAATCACCATATTACCCAGCTATCCCACTCCTTGGTATTTATCCAAAAGAACTAAAATGAACATACTTTTGCAATACAGGTACATCAATGTTTATAGCAGCATAATTCACAATAGCCAAATTATGGCATCAACCCAGATGTCCCTTAATAGATGAATGGATCAAGAAAATGTGGCATATATACAATGGAGTTTTACTCAGCCATAAAGAGAAAAGGAACAATGGCATTTGCCAGTAAATAGATGAAAATAGAGAAAAAAATGTTAAGTGAAATCAGCCAGACTGAGAAAATCGAGGGTTGAATGTTTTCCTTGTATGTGGAAGCTAGAGCAAAATAAGGGAAAGAAGGTGGTGGAGGGGTATGAATATCATAACTACAGAGAAGATCAGTGGAGTAGATGGAGAACAAGAGGGAGGGAGAGAGAAAAAGGAAGGGGAAGATAAATGCATGACTTTAACAAAATCTTGTTATATACAAATATAAATGTACCAAAGGGAATTTTGCCTTTATGTACATGTAGAAAATACCAATACAAATAAACAAATAGATAAATAAATAAAGGAGCAAAAGGAAGATTAGTTAAGGAGGAAAAGTTGGGGGAGGGAGGAGGGAAAGAAAAGGGGGAAAGGATTGAAATCAAATTCCTTTCATGTATGAGTTTGTCAAAATGAACCCAAATACTATGTAAAATTATAATACTCTAATTTTAAAAATTAAAGAGTCCACTAACCAGGAAATATAGCACCAAGACAAAAGTCAATAGTCAATAGATGAAGACTCCCCTTATCCTACTGGAAGACGCTGCAATGGCACCTTGCAAAATGAAGGAAAGGGGAACAGATTGGAACAATAATCCAGTCTACTATCCTGAGCTGAGTGACTATCAGGATGCCATATAATTTCTCTGAGTTTCTACTTCCTCATCTATAAAACGAGAAGAATTTCAAGTAACCTTGGGAAATGGCTATAAAAAATCAAATGAGATGGGTACACAAAAGATTTCCAAGTTTTATAAAGTCCTGCACATTTCCTAGTTTTAAAAATTCATCCCCCATCCCTTTCCATCAACCTCCTTGAGTTCATATCAAGGTCTTCTCCATCTTTCCTAATAAGAGGGTTCATTTAGACTCACTCTCCAAACTCTGTTCTCATTCACTCTTCTACCCAGCTTCAATTCACATAAGCAGAAAGTCATTAGCCTGAGGCTGCCTCCATACTTAGAGGTCCTAAATAACAAACTGCAGACTAACTTAGTACACAAACCAAAACCTAAATTAGGATATATTTTGTGTAACAAATAGCAATCACAAAGAGCCAAGCTTCAGTCAATCCCAGGCAGCTAACTGATGAGATCAGGCCCAAATAAGGCAAGTGCCTCATTGTACTCAAGCAAGTAATTACTCTACTTTGCTTCCATGTTCGGCCTATGAAAAATTCCTGCTCACACTACTGGACAGAACACTCGAACCCTCTTTTGAATCTGAGTGCTGCCTTATTAATGAATTGCTCTTTGCTAAAACAAACTCTGCTAAATTTAATTTGTTTAAAATTTTCCTTTCAACATATGTAAGGTGTTGTTACAAAAAATATTCATTCTTTTTTTTTAGAGAAAGAAAAGTTTAGTTTGCTCATGGTTCCAGATGTTTAGCCTGTTTAGCTGAGTCCTTTGCTCTGGACCTAAGGTGAGTCAGCATATCATGATGGAAGGGTGAATGGAAGGGAAACTGCTCCTCCTAAATGGTTGTTTTCAGGAAACAGAAGCACAAAAGTCAATTATATTTAGCCAATAACAAAACTTTAGATATACTTCAAGAATAACAACACTAGTCTGGCACAGTGGCACACACCTATAATTCCAGAGGCTCGGGAGGCGAAGGCAGGAATATCAAAAGTTCAAAACCAGCCTCAGCAAAAGTGAGGCACTAAGCAACTCATGAGACCCGTCTCTAAATAAAATACAAAATAGGGCTGGGGATGTGACTCAGTGGTCAGATGCCCTGAGTTCAATCCCCAAAACACCACCCTCAAAATAATAACAACACCGATAAATATTTCCATATAGTTTTACTATCATGATTAACTTAAAATAATATTTCCACTAGAGATGAAGTAGAGACTAATAAAAGAGGGAGATGTTAGCATTTTACATAATAAGAAAGATATCAAACTAATATTATCTTCTTGCGAAGTGGCATTTACTTAGAAAAGACAATCGTGAAATTCATTTGAAAAACTAAGAAACCCAGAACAGCCAAAGCAATCCTTAGTAAGAAAAATGAAGCAGGAGGCATCACAATAACAGACCTTAAATCACACTACAGAACCATATGCCCAAAAGGACTTAGAATCAGCACACTACGGTGACACAGTCATAACAATGTTTACAGCAGCTCAATTAACAATAGCTAAGCTATGGAATCAACCTAAGTGCCCTTCAACAGATGAATGGATAAAGAATTGTGGTATATATACACAATGGAATATTACTCAGTCTTAAAGAAGAATGAAATTATGGCATTTGGTGGTACATGGATGGAACTGGAGAACATTATATTAAGTGAAATAGGTCAATCCCAAAGAACCAAAGGCTGATGTTTTCTGATATGCAGATGTTAATTCACAATAAGGGGTTGGGGGAGAATAGAGGTACTTTGGATTAGACAGAGGGGAGTAAAGGGAGGGAAGGGTGCATGGGGGTAGGAATGATAATAGAATGAATTGGATACTATTACCCTATGTGCATATATGATTACATGACTTGTGTAACTCTACATCATGTACAACCAGAAGAATGAAGAGTTATAGTCCATTTATGTATGATGTGTCAAAATGCATTCTGCTATCATGTATAGCTAATTAGAACAAATAAAAAATATTTTAAAAAAAGAATTAAAAAACCAAAGTGACATTTACTAACTTTAGTACAGGTTTTGTCTATTCAAAAGGAAGAAGGTTTCCACTGAACCATCCTCAACTGTCTGTCCCATGTCCCTTTTCATCAACCCACAGGCAGACAGGGTCCAAGGAGGGCACTTCTGATAGGACCTGCATATCTGGGGCAGGGTGGTTGACATGGATTATAAGAGGCCAGTGCTGCTTCCCCTTTATGGTATTTAGGTTACTTTAAGTTTCCTACCTCACCTGGTTGTGCTCTAGGTAATTTTCATTTAGGTGCTGAGTAAACAGTTCATTGGGAAACTGAACTGATTCAGTCAATATGGGGACATGGGGATAAAATAAAGTAGACTGAATAAAGCCGTCCAGAAGTTAGAACTTATGTTTACCCTTAAATTTTATTTCTCTTTTCCCTCTTTGCTTCTGAGATACAGGGCTCATCATCTGGACTTACTCAGATGATAGGAGCCACCTAAACAACTCAGAAGTCTATTAGTGCTAGAGAATGATAGACCACAGCCTGGACATAAGGCTAGCACAGTGCAAGGCAGGAGGAGAGTGTGCTGCGGGGAGGTAAAAAGTTCCAGTAAGAGAAAACAGCAAGATGAATTCGTCTGGGTGAGAGAGAAAGCAAGCCTAGAGACAGGAGTCAGGAGACTGGCATTGGTCCAAATGAAAGATGATAGTGTGTGGACAAGGGTGATGGTGGTGGGGATAAAGAAGCATGGATGGATTTGAAAGATATTTAGGGCACAGAATAATAAAACTTGGGTGATAGGTTGGTGAGGAAGGAGGAAGAATTGAGGATGACTGATTTCTGGCATCAGCAACTAGGTGAATGGTGACCATGAAAGTTCTCTCTTGCTGGGTCTCTTCTCCATATCTCTACTACTTTTATAGCAATTACCTTTCTGCCTTTAGTGATTCTTTTTTTGTGTGTGTGTAGAGACCTAATTGTCATGCCAGATAATAGGGTCCTTGAAGACATGAACAATATCTTCAGGTTTTCTTTTGCTTAGGTTGTATGACAAAAGACTCATTTGGTCATTTGTTGATCAAATGAATAGCAATTCCAAGGTGTTGAGCCTCAAAACTAAGACAGACCAAAGTTTCAGAGAGGCCAAAGCCCAAGCTATAGGGTTCTTAAAAATCTGAAAATCAATGGGCCTGTACTTTGAGAATTTTCATGTTGGCCCAGTTCAGTTCCACCAAAACTTTTTCCCAAGCCAACTCACTTTGTGAACTTTGGAAATGTGGGTTGGATGCTATATTTTGTCAAATGCTTTTCTGCATCTATTGAGATAATCATGTGATTCTTATCTTTAAGTCTACTGAATGTGGTAAATTATGTTTATTGATTTCTATACGTTCCAAGCTTGCATGATCAAGTGGAATGAAACCCACTTGATCATGGGCACTATCTTTTACATATGGTTTTTTATTCAATTTGACAGTATTTTATTAAGAATTATTGCATCTATGTTCATCAAGGACATTGATCTAAAGCTTTCTTTCCTTGATGTGTCTTTGTTTGGTTTTGGATTCAAGATGATATTAACTTCATAGAATGAGTTTGGAAGGGTTCTCTCCTTTTCTATATAATGGGATAATTTGAAGAGTACTGGTGTTAGTTCTTGTTTGAAGGTCTGGTAGAACTTAGCTGAGAATACATTCAGTTATGGGCTTTTCTTTATTGGTAGGCTTTCGATAGTGTCTTCAGTTTCATTGCTTGAAATTGATCTGTTTAAATTTTCTATGTCTTCCTGATTCAATTTGGGTAGGTCATATATTTCTAGAAATTTGTCAATGTCTTTATTGATTTTCTACTTTATTGGAGTATAGATTTTCAAAATAGTTTGATTTCATCTATATTTCAGCAGTGGCCATGGTGATATTTCCTTTTTCATCATGAATTTTAATAATTTGAGGTTTTTCCTCCCTTTCTGTTCATTAGGTTGGCTGAGGGTTTATTAATTTTTTTTTCAAAGAATCAAACTTTTGTTTCATTGATTTTTTTGTTTCAATTTAATTGAATTTGGCTCTGATTTTAATTGTTTCCTGTCATCTATTGCTTTTGGTGTTGATTTGTTCTTTTTCTAGGGCTTTTATTTGTAATATTAGGTCATTTATTTTCTGACTTCCTATTCTTTTAATGAATGAATAAATACAATAAAATTTCCTTTTAGAACCACCTTCAGAGTATCCCAAAGATTTTGATATGTTGTGGTACAATTTTTATTTACCTCTAAGTAGCTTTTTATTTCAGCCCTGTTTTCCTCAGCTATTCATTGGTCATCCCATGGCATATTATTTAGTCTCCAGGTGTTAGAGGAGCTTCAATTTTTTATTTTATCAATGATATCCCATTTCATTTCATTATAATCTAATTGAATGCAAGATATTATTTCTATTTTTTTGGTATTTGCTAAGGGTTGCTCTATGAATAAGATACAGTCTATTTTAGAATATGATTGATATGCTGCTGAGAAGAAAGTGTGTCCAGTCATTGATGAATAAAATAGTCTATATATGTTTGTTAAGTCTAAATTATTTGTTGTATTTTTTAGTTCTATAGATTATTTAGGTTTTGTTTGGATGATCTATTCAGTGATGAGAGAGGTGTGTTAAAGTCACTCAGTATTATTGTGCTGCGGTCTATTTTATTCTTGAAATTGAGAAGGATTGGTTTGATGTATATAGATGCTCCATTGTTTGGGACATATATATTTACTATTGTTATATCTTGTTGATGTATAATTCTGTTAAACAGTATGAAATTACCTTCTTTGTTCCTTCTGATTAACTTTGGCTTGAAGACCACTTTATCTAAGATGAGGATAGAAATCCCTGCTAGTTAATGAGATCCATGTGAATGATATGTTTTTTTCTCATCCTTTCACTTTCAGTCTGTGGATATCTTTGCCTATGAAGTGATTCTCCAGGAGACAGCAAATTGTTGGTTCTTGTTTTTTAATCAAACTGCCAGTTGTTGTCTTTAGATTGATAAGTTTAGGCCATTTACATTTGATGTTATTATTGAGAAATGATTTTTTCCATCATTGTGATTTAATTCTCATTTTTCATTTGAATAGTTTCTCCTTAGATTGATTCTTTTTCTAGTGCAATTCATCCCTGTGCTGGCTTTCAATTTCATATATTTTTCATTTCTTCTTCATGAAATATTTTATTGAGTATGTTTTATGGTGCAGGCTTTCTAGTTGTGAATTCTTTTAACTTTTGTTTATTATGAAAAGTTCATATTTCATCATCAATTCTGAAATTTAATTTTGCTGGGTACAGCATTCTTAGTTGGCATCAATTTTCTTTCAGGACTTGTTATATATTATTCCAAAACCTCCTAACTTTTAGAGTTTGGATCAAGAAATCAGCTGAAGAGGGTATCACAATACTAGACTTTCAACTGTACTACAAAGAAATACTAACAAAAACAGCATGGTATTGGCACCAAAATAGACAGGTAGATCAATGGTAAAGAATAGAGGACACAGAGACAAACCCACACAGATACAATTATCTCATACTAGACAAAGGTGCCAAAAACATACAATGGAGAAAAGATAGCCTCTTCAACAAATGGTGCTGGGAAAACTGGAAATCCATATGCAGCAAAATGAAACTAAACCCCTATCTCTCACCCTGCACAAAACTCAATTCAAAATGGATCAAGGACCTAGGAATTAGGCCAGAGACTAATAGAAGAAAAAGTAGGTCTAAATCTTCATCATGTGGGCTTAGGACCTGATTTCCTAAACATGACTCCCAAAACACAAGAAATAAAAGCAGGAATCAGTAATTGGGACAGACTCAAATTAAAAAGCTTTTTCTCAGCAAAGGAAACAATCAACAGTGTAAAGAGATAGCCTACTGAGAGGGAGAAAATCTTTGCCACACACACTTCAGATAGAGCACTCATTTCCAGAATATATAAAGAACTCAAAAAACTTTACCCCAAGAATATAAGTAACCCAATCAATAAATGGGCTAAGGAAATGAGCAGACACTTTACAGAAGAAGACCTACAAGCAATCAACAGATATGTGAACAAGTGTTCAACATCCCTAGTAATAAGAGAAATGCAAATCAAAACCACCTTGAGATTCCATCTCACCCCAATTAGAATGTCTATTATTAAGAATACAAGCAACAATAGGTGTTGGCACGGATGTGGGGAAAAAGGTACACATGTACATTACTGATGGGGTTGCAAATTAGTGCAACCACTCTGGAAAGCAGTGTGGAGATTCCTTAGAAAACTCGGAATGGATTCACCATTTGATCCAGTTATCCCACTCTTTGGTCTATACCCAAAGGACTTAAAATCAGCATACTACAGTGATGCAGCCACATCAATGTTCATAGCTGCTCAATTCACAATAGCTAAATTGTGGAACCAACCTAGATGCCCTTCAATCAATGAATGGATAAAGAAACTGTGGTATATATACACAATGGAATATTACTCAGCCATAAAGAAAAATAAAATTATGGTATTTGCAGGTGAATGGATGGAGTTGGAGATGGTCATGCTGAGTAAGATTAGCCAATCTCAAAAAACCAAAGGCCAAATGATTTCTCTGATAAGTGGATGATGATACATAATGAGGGGTGGGAGGGAGGCAAGAATGGAGGAAGGATGGTTTGCATAGGGGAAAAAAGGGGGGTGGGTTCGGGGAGGGTGGTAAGAATAATAACAGAATGAGACAAACATCATTACCCTATGTATATGTATGATTACACAAATGGTGTGACTCTACTTCGTGTACAACCAGAGAAACATCAGGTGTATCCCATTTGTGTACAATGAATCAAAATAAATAAATTTAAAAAAAAGAAATCAGCTGAGATCCAGATTGGTTTTCCTATATATGTGATCTGTTGTTTTTCTCAAGCAGCCTTTAAAATTCTATCCTTATTCTGTAAGGAATTTTCATAACAATGTGCCTTGGTGTGGGTCTGTTGTAATTTTGTTTATTTGGGGTCTTTAAGTCTCCTGCATTTGATTTTCCATTTCATTTTTATAGTTTGAGAAAATTTTCTGATATTATTTCATTGAAAAGATTATGCATTCCCTTGGTCTCTATCTTCAAGCTTTCTCCTACTCTGATAAATCTTAAATTTGTTTTTTTTCAGGTTATCCCTTATTTCTTTGAAGTTCTGTTCATGGTTTCTTAACATCTTTTCTCCATGGTCAACTTTGTTTTCAAGATTATATATTTTATCTTCATTGCCTGAAATCATACCTTTCAAATGGTCTAGACTGCTGGTGATGCTTTCCATTGAATATTTAATTTTGTTTATGGAGTCCTTCATTTTGAGGATTTTTGCTTAGTTTTTTTTTATTTTCAGAATCTCTATGTCTTTATTGAAGTGATCTTTCAGTGTCTGTATTTTTTTCTCTGATTTCACTGCTTTTATTATCCTTTCCCTGTAGATCAGTTTATCTATGAACTTTCTAAACTCCTCTGACATTTCTTCCATTATGTGCCAATGTATTCTTTTACTAAAGTATTTTGGTTTGTTTGGGGGTAGTTTGTTCCCTTACTTTTTCATGTTGTTTTTGTGTCTACCCATCTAGCAGCATGAATCTAAGGCAGTAGAGTTTCTACCCGGTGGACTTAAAGTGTCCCTGAAGGTTTCCAGTACCTCACCATTTAGGGGCAGACAAATAATAACAACAACCAATGCAAACACTATACAGCATTAAACCAAATAGTTCCTGCTATGACATCTACAATGTTAATTGTCACAATAAACAGAAGTTACATGATCAGTTATTACCCACAGTAAAAGCAGTAATTTTGCAAAAGGGTTTAAAATTTCAAATAGTAATGGAGAGAAAATAGAAGAGATTTAGGAAGTGATAATTATGAGGAAATAAGAGGGAAAACAGAAGTACAAAATTAAAGGGCAAGTGAAATAAAGAGTGTAATTTGGCTATTAGCAGAAGAAAAACAAAGAGAATCAAGGGAAACATAATTGGGAGAAAAAAATATGTACAGAAGAATACAAAACTGAAATATGCCATTCAAACTTCCCATCCCTCAAAGACTGAGTCATGAAAAATAACTGCCTTAAAAAATGCTAGAAATGAAAAGAGACAAATATGTATGTGTCTGTGTGTGTTTGTGTGTATGTGTGTGTGTGTGTGTGTGTCCATGAACCATTTAGCTCACAATTAATCAGAAAAAAAAGTAATATTCTCAATGAAAAGTTAAAGAATTGTTTCCATTGGCAATCAAAAAATTCTTGGCTTCTCTTCTTAGTAGTGTTAGGTGGGCTGGGGCGGAGTATGATGTCTAGTCCACCTTCAGGGTGGGTTGCTGGAGTGTGAGAGGAAACCCTTTAGGCAGAGATTCTGGGGGTGGGTTTTAGGGTTAGGTAGGTTCTAGGTTCTTTGTTGAATGGTGATTGGCCTGAAGATTTTAAATCAGTGCCTCTAGGGTACAGCCGTTGCCATTCTACACTGAGAGAATGGTCTCCAGGAATCTCCCCTGGGTTCCACTAGTGTGGTGGAGCCAATCCTTTGTCCCTCCTGTCACCCACAGATCCCACATTTCATAGTTTCTCAGCTTTAGTGTCCAAACTCAGACACTCCCACCCCTGCCATTTCAAATTCCCAGTTGGGCACATCCCTCCCAAAGAATCCTGGGAGCTACCAGAATCAAGAGAGAGTTGGGTTTCTATTACCCAGGCTCTCTTGTCTAAACCCCTCTCTCTGTATGATTTTATCCTGATTGCTCGGGCACACTCTATGTCATGTGGTATGGGTTTGCCAGGCCTATATTTCAGGTCCAACTCGGCTTTGCCAGGAATTGGCTCCCACAGCTGCTGGCACCTGTGACGTGGCTGCAAAATGGCTCTTTACTCTGTCCTCTGCCAGCAGCCAGGAGAGATGTGGCTTCTTTCCTGCACAAGGATGTTGTTCAGCACATCTTTCAGGTTAGTCTGGCAGTGTCTTTGATCTCTCTCTATTCAGACATGCCACAGGAGTCCTAAAATATGAGTTCTTTTAATTCCCTTATCCTTCCACGTTGGTCATGGGGGAGGGAGGCTTCTCTGGTGGCAGCAGCACCAGTGGTGCCATGGGGAATTTCTTTTCTATTTTATTATATCCAACTTCCTGAGTCCCCCATCTGCCTTGAATGTCCACTATTAATTCCCTGTAAAGCCCCCCCCCCATGACTCCCTCCTTTTTTTACCCACTTTACCCAGGAAGCTGCCTTTGTGCTTTCTTGGGTTCACACCATGGAGCATCCAGGAAAGTGACCTCGTTTATTCTGCCATCTTGACTCCAAGTTTCTTTGGGTTGGAGGTGAATACGTGGACGAGTTACCAAATGACAAACTG
Organism: Glaucomys volans; assembly: GCA_020662805.1. NCBI lineage: Eukaryota > Metazoa > Chordata > Mammalia > Rodentia > Sciuridae > Glaucomys > Glaucomys volans. The sequence goes on along the minus strand of JAJEJO010000708.1, from coordinate 768,907 downwards.
AAGAGGTAAAGGAAGATATGGAAGAGTATAGTAGTATTTCTGATAATGGCCAAGGGCTTCAAAAGGGAGGTGGTATGTTCTTAGACTTGTGTTCAATGAACTTTTTCTATAAGGGACCAGATGGTGATTATTTGTGGACTGTTTGTTATTGTTCATAGTTACTGATGTCTGCCAAAGTAATGCAAAATTAGCTGTAGACAAAATGTAAACCAAGACATATCACTATCTTTCAACAAACATTATTTATAAATACAGATTTACAAATCACAGTGACCAGATCATAGTTTACCGGTACCTTTTCTAGACCACAAATTCTAGATTCAAGGGCTCCCTGGAATGAGGAATTGGTCTTGAACTACAAACTATCTCACAAAAGCAGAGATGTGTACTCAAACTCCACTGCCCTATCAATACCTCTGTAACCAAGATAATGGGAACATCGGGCAAGTGCTAAGTAGATATTAGTTACTAGATCACCCATGAATGCAATATTGAACAGTCACTGAATCTGCTAAGATCTCTCCACTGAGTTCTTGGCAAATCAAATAACTCACAGGGAATCAAATAGTGAACACCAGAGTATCCTTTTGATGGCCTTTTATTCCTTTTCATGTTCTCATTTTTTTGTGCAACAGAAATGGTGTTAGACGTATTCTGAGCGTTCTCTAATAACCCTGCATGAAAGGTACTTTTATTCTAACCTAAGGGATGAAGATACTGAATTCTATGGGTTAAGAGTCCCCAAAAAATGACATTTTAAATTCATAAACCCTCATACCTCAGAATGTGATCTTATTTGGAAATAGGTTCATTGAAGATGTAATTATTTAAGTTAAGATGAGATCCTGCTGGAGTAAGGTATACTCCATTCCGACAAGACTAGTGTTCTTATAAGATTGGCATCTGAAGACACCCAAGCATAGGAAGAATGGCATGTCTAGTGAACATTGGAGTGATGTATCTATATGCCAAGGATCACTTGGGGCTACCAGAAGTTAGGAGAAGGGCATGGAAACAGGTCCTTCCTAGAGCCTTTGAGTGAGTTTTCCTGACATCTTAATTTTGGACTTCTCACCTCCAGAGCTATGAAACCACACATTTTTGTTATTTTAGAAATCAGGTTTTTGATTCTTTGATATAGCAGCCCTAGGAAGTGCATACAATGAGACTTAAGGAATTAACTAGTTTGAGGCAGAGCCAATATTCAAATTCAGGACTGCCTGAGTCCTGGATTTGTGCTTTTCTTGATAGTGCTTGGGTGAGTCAATCTTTGATTCTACTTCACTGTGATGAAATGATGTAAAACCAAACATTGACTCATCTAAGAAAAGTGATTCCACCTCTTCTGTTCTCACTTTGCAGTATTTGTGACAACATTGCTTTCTTTCTTTAGCAGAACTCTTTACCAATACTGTCTTAAAAGATGTTTCTAATCCTTTCTAATATTGCCTTAAACAGTCACAAGCTATATAGTTCTGCTTCTCAGCCCCTCATGAAGAAGCCTCATCCTATTCTTTTCTCCCTCTTTTTAAAAAAGAAAATAACATTCATCTATATATAGCACATCCTCTTTAAAAAAAAAATCCTCCAATTCCCACCCTCATGAAGATCTCTTAAATACAATCAATAAATGTTTCCAGGTGATGTTCCCTGGAATTGGGGGGAAAGAACATGAGGAAAAAGTAGCGTTTTGCCCCTTTTTAAATTTATTATTTCCAGTTCTCATTCCAATTCAGTGGAGCAAGCAATAGTAACCTCATTTTTGGAAGAAGAAATTCAGGCTCAGAAAAGATTGAGTAATTTGATTGAGGTCCAAGTTTGTATATGGATCTCGAACATTTCCCACCACAGGTCTGTCTGTCTCCAAAGACTATAATTTTCAGTTTACCTCATTCATATGAATTCTCCTTTCATTGCCTTCTTTATTGCATTGTTTTCAAATTTCCAATTTCCTTTCCAAGTAGGCATTTGAAATTATTCTTTTCCATATTCACATACATCACTAAATATTTGTGTATTTTTCCCCAAAATCTGCAAGAAGTGAAATTGTGAAGGATGAAAACATATTCTTATTCTTACATTCTCATCAATAAAACATGAGTGTTCCCCTTTCTTCACTTCATCACCAGCAGTTTTTACAAATTTTTGATAGCCATTCTAACTGGGGTGAAATAATATCTCAGTGTGGTTTTGATTCTTAAGATGAATATTAAAGTGGAAAAAAATTAAAAATTGGCTGTCAAACTCACAAAGCAGACAGGGTATTCCAAGCAAGTAGTTTCAACATCATATACAGAGATATAGAAGTATGAAAGACAAGTAGAGGTTCATAGGGCTGTCATCAGTTCAGTGTTGCCAAAGAGTGAAGTAGCATTGGGGGTTGGGGGTGCAAAGAAAGACAGGAAGGAAGGCTAGGCAGAAAGGAAGGGGTCAAATGAAATGAAGGGTCCTGAATGTCATTCAGATGGTTTCAGAATTTTCCCTGTGTATGTTGACCAATTTGGGGATTTTAAGCAGAAGAGTACCAGAATTGGCTCTGAATTCTAGAGAACTTATTATTTCAAGATGGTGAAGGAAGGATGAACCAGAGACAAGAGGCCAATGAAGAAGCTGTGATAATATTCCAGGTCAGAGAGAATGGTGGAGGGCAGTGGAAATGGTTTGGAGTGTACAGAAATGGACTTTTCTAAAGTGGAATCAAGAGAATTGGTGACTAATCAAATAAATGGCTGAGAAGGTGACTCTGGGATGATGAGGTTCCTGGTTTGTATGACTAGATAAGTGGATAACTATTCATCATGGTGGATTATAGAAGTGTAGTAGATTTCTTAGAAAACATTCATTCATTTACTCATTCATTATTCTTCAGATATTTTTAATATTTATTTTTATTAACACATATTAATTATACATATTAACGGGGTCCATTGTGATATTACTAAATATGCATCACCATGCATGATCATATCCTACCACCCCTCTTCCATCCTCACTCTCCCTTTCCCCTAGAATTCTTCCCAGGCCCTAGCAATCACTATTATACTTTCAGATTAACTTTAAAAAAATTTGCACATGAGAGAGAATGCATGATTCTTGTCTTTCTGTGTCTGACTTATTTCATCTAACATAATGTCTTCTGGTTGCACCCATTTTGCTATAAATGACAGAATTTCATTCTTCCTTATGGCTGAATATTACAAATAGTATATATATATATATATACACACATATAATTATGTAATTTTGAATATATATAAAATCATATATGTAATTATATATCATACTTTATATGTTACAAATATATGACATATATATATATAATTTTTTCCTTTATCCATTCATCTCTTGATGGGAAGATAGATTCCACATCTTACCTATTGTGAATAGTGCCACAAGAAAAATAGGCATGTAGTTTCCACTCCTATATGCTGATTTCATTTTATTTTTTGATATATACCCAGAAGTGGTAGAGCTGAATCATATGGTAGTTCTACTTTTAGGTTTTTGAGGAACCTCCATACTGTTCTTCATAATGACTATAACAATTTACATTCCACCAAAAGTGGTTAAAAGTTGCTTTTCTTCACATCCTCACCAGCATTTGCTTTTTGTTTTGTTTTGCATAATAGTCATTCTGATGTGGGTGAGATAGTATCTCATTGTAGTTTTGATTTGCATTTCCCTGATGTGAAGGATATTGAATACTTTGCATATATTTATTGGCTGTTTGTATTTCTTCTTTTGAAAAGTGTCTATTCAGATCATTAACTCATTTTAAATTGAATTACTTAGATTTTTTTGTTAATGTTTTAAAAATCCTTTATATATTGTGGATATTAGCCCTCTGGTTAAATAAATAGTTGGCAATGTTTTTCTTTTATTCCATTCTGTATGTCATCTTTTCACTTTGTTGATTGTTTTGTTCCTTTGTTGTGCAGAAACTTTTTAGTTTGAGGTAATCTCATTTGCCAATTTTTGCTTTTGTTTTCTGTGTTTTGGGGATCTTATCCAGAAAATCATTGCCTGTACCTATGTCTTGAAGTGTTTTCCTTATGTTTTCCCCTAGCAGTTTCAGAGTTTCAGGTCTTACATTAAGGTCTTTGTCTCACTTGAGGTAATTTTGCACAGAATGAGAGAAAGGGGTTAAGTTTCAGTCTCTTGCACGTGGATGCCTGGTTTTCCCAGCAGCTTTGTTGAAGAGGCAGACCTTTCCCAGTGTGTTTTGGGCCTACAGACAAGTTGGCTGTAGATGACTAGGCTTGTTTTTGAGATCTCTCTTCTATTTCATTGGTCTAGGTGTCTGCTTTTATACCAATGTATTAATTTTAACTTCAGGTTTCCAGAAATTTCAGAAGTCTTGAACAGTCCTGTAGCACTGCCTTCATAAAGTTTCTGAAGTGCTTAAACGGAGGGAACAAAGTAATACAAAGGGCTTTATTTTCAGTTGGACTAGGTTTGATGTTTCGTCTTTGTAGAATCCCTCTCTTCTGCTAACTTCCCCTACTTCTTGGGAACTGTTTTCCTTCCTGACTCTGTCATAGATGGGCAAATTATATAAAAATTAGGTCACTCAGGGCCCTTTGGGAATTTTTAAATAGAAATTAAGAAAGGGACTATCTCTCTTGATTCAAAACTGAAAGATGCTGATGCCCATGACTCCAATCTTGTGGAAGATGTTTGTCTGAGAGAAGTAGGGTGAGGATGGCAGAGGCAAAAGAGTCCAGAAAGCAAGTTAATCCAGTTCTAGTCAACCCCAGGAGTGGCTACCTTCCTGCCCTTTCCATAGTTTTATTATATAAGTCAATAAGTTCCCCTCTGTCTACACCCCTCTAGGGTATTTTCCTCTTGATTGCCTCATAAGCATCTGTAATCCTGATTAAATCTCTCTAATGCAGTGCCCTGGTAAACCTCTGACCTAAGGTCACTGCACACATGTTGAAGGGTTATGGAAAATAATATTCCTTCTAGGTAGCCCCTGAATAAAAATGGAAAGACAGTGCAGCTCAGGAGGAGGGAGGGGAAATTAGCCAAGCAGTAATCTCTTCCAGTAAATCCTTTCCCCAAAACAAAGGGCCCTGAAGGAAGGGGGTGGAAACTGAATGCTGGGCTTTGGACTTTGACCTTCCCCATTGCAAATTAGTCTTAAGTGGAGGCACAGTAAATCTCAAAACTCTGGGAAACAATTAATCACAGAGAAAGAAAAGCAGTGGGTGAGATTTGAGTACTCATCCCTTGGGGATCTGGTCTCCCATCTCTCCAGGTAACAATGAGTTTCAACCTTTTTACAACTGCATTCTTAAGTTAAAATTTTAACCTGCACAGCTAGCCCCTGACTGAATGGAACATTCACAGTTTCCAATGACTAAACCAACCTCATTGTACCCTATAAAACAAAAATCCCCTCTGAAACCAGTGGCCATTTTTGCATCCAGAAAATGAGCCCTTAAGGTGCCCAAGTCCTGGTTTCTCTGAGTCTGTTGAGGTCTGCATCTGTCACTTTGCACCTACACATGTTCGTTCCTGAACTTTTAGATCTTGGGTGCTTGGCGTTGGCATGTCCTTGGAGAACAAGTCATGGAGTCTTACTTCAGTGTTAGAGGAAGACAGGACAGTGCAAGATGGCAGGGCATGTTTTGAAGAGGCAAAAAGAGAAAGTGGAAGAGAGAGAACAAAATGGCCAGCTAGCTGTGAGGAGGTACCTAAAAAGAAATAGTAACTAGAAAAAAACGAATGAGGGAAGTAGACAAAAACAACCATCAGGCAATATGGTCCATTAAATGACCTGGAACCCAGTGGAAGCAGCCATTCCTTTTCCCTTGGGAAAGGGAGAAGAGTGAACATAATGGAAAATAGAGAATGGAGCAAAAATTCCCTTCCTTCTAGTTACACGTGGTTAATAAGCTTTACTGAGAAAACGAACGTTTAATTTTATCTAACTAATTAATTTTAAATTTAAAATGACAGTAGTGTTAAATTTCTCCATTAAACATAGCTTCATTGTCTTGGTAGGATCATATTTCACTTTAACCATTGCATCGCCTCAGATATTATTGTATTATAGTGTATGATGTGTCAGGCAATTTCATCATTTCTAGCATTACACATCAACATATCACTGAGTAAGTTGGTGTCAACTTGTTAATTCAGTTAAATTGTTGCTTTTTAAAAACACTGTAATACATTTATTTGAAAGCATTTATATGGTATCTGTTGGATGGGCTAATCAGTCTCCTTTTCCTGGGGAAGCTCCACATGGCCAGCTGCAGAACACACTTCCTCAGCCAGCCCGGGACTTTCCAGTTTTCCTTCAGCCAATAGCAACCCAAACCTTTCCTGCCAGCCCTTGGCCAACCCCCCAAATATACTACCAATTCCCCAGACACAATCCTGCTCAGGGAGCGCCCCAGCCAATGAATTTAAAGTTGCTGATGCAGTCAATCCCAGTTCAACACCTGCCCCTAAGAGGTACTTAATCTCAGGTACTTAATCCCATTTTCCCTTCCCCTTCTGCTACCGCCTTCATCCCCCGGAGTGGCCATTATGCCACTCCAAATAAAATTCCCTGGCTGAAATGTGTTTTTTGTTGTGGTCCTTTTGCTTAACAGCGTCCATGTAAACCATCATTGGTAGTTAATTGAAATATATATTGTTATAATATATGTATTCTTATAATGCAATTAAATTATTTTTAGGTCACAAAAAAAAACAAGCACAGATAGATTTGTAAATTTAAAGCAAAGGTATGACATTGATGAGGAATAAAATGAAAATGTAGAAGCTAGTACTATGACCAGACAATAAAGAAAAAGAGACCAGAAGAAGATATGTTGCAAATTTTACAATGAATTGCAATTTACTGAATAAAGCAAAAGTGTCATTTGCTATGTAAAATGAATTGAAGAAAACAACATGGATATTTTAAACAAATACACAGTAAATTTGGCCAATAGTCAAAAAAGAAGCAATTACATTAACTGTCTGAAATCAGAATTAAATGATCCCCCTGCAATTTTTTAAATGATTTTTAACAGGATCTGAGCTTGTAATGTTCTAGTTACAAAATAATATGGATTCTTCACATGTACACACACTCTATTTAGATGGAGAGATGGTATGAGAAGTTATTCATTATGGAAATATTGTTAGAAAAATCTGAGAAAAAGACAAAAAAAAAAAAAAAAAAAAAATATTTTAAAAAAAAAAAAAAATTTATTTAAACCACCAATCACTTTTCCCATAGAATACAGGACCCAACAGTATCAAACATCAATTGATTCAAAATCTGAAAAATTGCTAAATAAAAACAATTACTTGCTTTTTTTGCTGTATGCTATGTATTTTAAAATATTTGTGCTTGGTTTTCAGAAGCAGACTGTCTGAAAAGCCTTGTGAAAACAGTTAAATTTTTTCAGTCTATATGTGCAATGCACATGAATCATTGCTGGTTTATGGAATTGTTGAAAGAAATAGGAAACAATAAATTTGGTGATCTTATATTCCTTGTCAGTGAATGTTGGCTGAGTAATAGAAAATTCTTCAAATATTTATGATACTATTAATGCCAATATTTTCTAAACAAATGAATGCTTGCCAAATACTCATCAAAGAAAAAACGACAGTGCATCATTTACAATTTCTCCTTGATACCATATTTCTCATATGAACAACTAAGTTTGAAGCTCTAAGGGAAGGAAAAACTTGCATAAGACCCAGCTAGTCAGGTATTTCTGCAGAAATTGAACCTCTTCCTAATAAAAATCAATAACAATGAATTTCACACTTTCCCTAATACAATCAAATGTGCAACATTTTGTGTGATTGGCAGTGTTACATAAATCAGCTGCAGTGTTGTATAAGTTAGCTGCAAATACTATAGGAAAAATTTGAAAATATTTTGTTAATATTTATAAATTTTGAAATGCTACTTATATAATTCCCTTTGAATTGGATGCTAATATGCAAGTTAGTGAGTTCACTGAAGTTGACAAAGAGTTTTAACATGAAATGCATTACTTCAAAGTCAAAGAAATTCTTTAAAAAGGATGAAAAAAAAAAAAAAAAAAAAAAAAAAAAAAAAAAAAAAAAAAAAAAACTTGTTTCAGTTACTTGAAAACTTTTAAGTATGTCTGGGAAAATTTCAGTATATAAATCTATTTTTTCAACTGTAAATTTTATAAAATCTGACTATGAATCAAGTATTTCTTATGAAAATTGATTATCTGCATTGTGATTTGTTATAAGTATATAATACCAGATTTCAAAGACAGTATGAAAAAAAGAATAGAAAACATTGCAATAATTTTAATATTGATCACAATAATATTTGGAATATACTGGCTAATAAAATATGATTAAAATCAATTTAAACCTGTTTATTTTTACTTTTTAAAATGCGACTACTAGAAAATTTAAAATTATATATATGGATGGCATTAAATTTCTACCACACTGGTTTGGAATGCAAGGCATGTGAAGAGTCTCATTCATGGACAGCCAGCTGTTTGAGGATGAAGACTACATCTTGCTTTCCCCTCAGTAATTACTTACCATGATAGTTTTTATCTAATAGGTAATAAATAAATGTTTGTTAAATTAATTTTATTTGGAAGGAGACATTAGTTTCTATCATGAGAAATGATTCTCATCTTTCAGGCTATAGAATATTACCACCAATTCAAAATTTGTTCAACCACGGGGATGTAATATGCTTCACATTTCTCTAGCATCCCTTAGGTGCCAATTTTTTGAGCATCTTTACTTCCTTCTGAGTTTGCCACAGTGCCGAATACTTAAGGACACTGAATGATTGAGTTCTTTCTATGCTGATTACTTCTGTCAGCACCAAGATAGAAATGAAAGCTAAAATATCAAGAAGAATCCTGAGGGAAAAGGGAGGGGGGATGGCAGACAGAAGAGATATCTTTAAAGCAGAAGTGGGTGAAAATCAAGTCCATGAAGCAGGAAACGGAATTGAGAGTCCAGCCATAGACACAACGTACTCCAAGGAGAGAATCTTCGAACACAGCAAGGCCAATACCAAGGTGCAAAGGTTTAAATCATGAGCAAGAAGTCAGGATGTGAAAGTTAAGATGTATAAGGATGGAGATCAAATTAATGCCCAAGGGCAGCAGGATATACATATTTTTGAAGATCTCAGCCCTGAAGACCACAGGAATGCTTGTTTGTTTTCCTGATTGAGTCTGGCATGTAACCCTATACCTATTCTGTTCAAGTCCATTTGATTCTGCTTACTGCAGTGTGGACACCAGAGCTGCCACACGTCTTATGTGAGCTTCCTTGCACCACTCAAGCAAGCACAGTGCTTGACACGGTTCCACTAGGAATAATGAAGATTCTTGCACGGTATAATCTTCAGAGAAATGTGGACGTGGCATGCTCCTTCTGGCTCTTGTGTTGTTGTTGTTGTTTTGATATCAATGGTGTGATATTTGTGTGTCTACATTTACAAAGTTCCAAGGAAAAAAACATTACATGAATTAGAACATAAAGACAAGACTGTTTTCCCCTTAACTAGTTTCATATGTAATAAGATTTTAAATAATAAGGAATCTTATGAAAAAATCCAGCAAGAGCTACTGTTTACCCCTAGAGAAACAGTTACCGCTCCTAATTGGCCTGAAGCAGCTCAGTTACTCTATGATTCAGAGAAAGCTCAGAAAGAAACTCCCTATTGGTCCTGCTGTTCCCACGGTACAAGGGCCCCCTCCAGCTGACCCTCCACTTTCCTATACAGGTGTATATTATGATGAAGGAAAATGAATAGTTTGGAAAAATGGCAAATGGGTCCGAGGCCAAACACTTGGACTCATGGAAAAGTTAGCACGTAAAGGTTAGTTTAATATTACCCATAATAAAAACAACTAGAAAGCATTGCTTAAAATAAGTTTCTTAGTTAAAAATTAAAAGTGCATATGGGTCAGTAGGATCTTAACAATGGCTAGCTGTGACCTAATTGTAATGACTGTGTTCTGCGAAGTAACTTCTCACTTCTGTAAATCATTAAAGTTTGAGTTGTAAGCTAAAGTATAAAAATCCCCAGAGATTGTGAATAAAGTAGATTAGATTTAGCCTCAGGACACTTGGTGTCTCCGTGTGCTATTTCTCCACCGTGCTGATGCTTCCCCTCCACCCAGGACCCCCGACTCCTGCTAGGGCTGGACCCCAGCAGCACAGCAAACAAAGGAGAGTTGCCAGGAGGGGAGGAAGCTCCCACTGATTGTGCTTTATTGACACAAAGTACAGAACTATTGGGGCTCTTTCAAAAGTTGAGGAATGTGTGAAGCATGCTCAGCTGCCGTGTGGGACAGTGAGTGCCAACACATAGAAAGCTACAACAGCAAAAATAAAACATGTGGCCAACAGGTACTGATCACCTCTTTGTCTGTCTTAGGGTGATGTTAGCCTTCTTCAGAAGGCTAAAGGAAGAGCAGGAAGAAAGGCATGTTTTACCCATGCTATGTTGTTGAATCTTCTCAACAACATATAAACCAGGCATCGCCACCTTCACTTTACAGAGAGGAAGCTAAGACTCAGAAAGCAAGAGGTATAGCTAATAAACTACAGATGTGGGAATCTCCAGGGTGCATTCCCTACCCTGTTCTATCTCAGCATGAGATCTAGGAAGGCAGGTTTTGGAGGAGTGACCTTCCCGACCTGACAGTTTACTTTTTCCATATTAGTGCACACTGCGTTTCTTAAGGCCCTCTTGGAAATTATTTCAAATCAACCGTGCCCTTGCCCTATGTGTGCTTGCTCCAGTTTATAAGGGTGAACCACTGATTCCAGCCTGCATTCAGTCGCCTGGGAATTCACAGCTCTTTTTCCCCCTGACCACTGGCATTCTAATTCAGGTCCATTTCCTTGCTGAGTGATCTTAATCTCAATTTTGTCTCTGAAGCTCTGGAACTATATATCCACTTGGCAATTTGGTTTTAACTTGATTATTTGAACTTCTCCAGCCCTTTGGCTCCCAACTTTCTCCTTTGCCTCCCATGAAAATTTCCCACCATAGGCTCAGTCCTGAGGGGCCCAGTATAGCCACAGCCATTCAGTGGACTGCACTGGCAGTCAGGAGCTGGGATGAGAAGGCCGATGTGTCTAAAATCCTTAGCTAACTCTGCCAGCTCCTCTGGCCAAATAAATTTAGCCAAGCTCCACTTTCAGTTTATAAGAGATGGGAAACCACAGGTGTGTGAATCAGGGTTCTCAGCAGATGTGAGACCCAGAAAAAGCGGATTTTTCAGTGTGAACCCAGTGGCAGGAGTTCTTGCAGTCTTTTTGTTCTATCATGCATTCAATTGATTGGATGAGACCCATCTGCAATGCAATCTGCTTTACTCAGTTTACCATTCAAATGTGAATCTCAACTAGAAATAACCTCAGAGACACAGGATAATGTTTGGACAAAGTGTCTGGGTACCCCATGGTCCAATCGAATTGACACATAAAATTCACTCTCACAATGGGAAAACCTTGCTCCAGAAGCAGCCACCCATGCCATTAGCTCAATTACCAGTGGATTAGCACCATAAGCTTGATGAATCTTTACCTGGTTTGCCATTTTCTCTCTTTAGTATGCCACACAAGTTTGCCACTTCCCAGGAAATGTTTTTGGCTTGTGCAATGGAAGAACTGCTTCATAGACCAAAAATATGACAGTTGCAGACTTACTGCCAAGAGCCTCTTCTCTATCAAAACCTCATTTACCTTCTGAAGCGGTGGCTGCTTCAGAGGAGGTTCACTTCCTCCTGGAAGCAGAAAATTCATGCATACTGTTTCATGACTCGTTGGAAGAAACTACACAAGTGCACAAGGATGCTGCACTTGAGGTAAAGCTGCAGCAGCCCAGTTTTATTCCATGTGGCATTGGTTCCCATGGGGAATTTTCTGCTTCCAGGAGGTTCACTGAGTCCTTAACTTCCCACTGGGAATATAAAGATATCTTCATGATAACACTGAGTGTGACACAGGTAAGGGACTTAACCGCCCTTAGTTGTCCCTCAGTCAAATGAGAATAGTAATAGTACTTGCTTGCCAGGGTTGTGAGAATTTGTCTAGAACTTGGACATACCTGGCACATCATAAGCACTCTGCCTGTGTAAGCTGCTTTCCTCCTGCGGGGATAAGCAGTACAGGCCCTTTGCCTGTTGACTTTCTCAAGGGCAGGAAGGTGGTCACAGCAGATGTAGTATGGAATTCCCCATGGGAACCAATGCCACATGGAATAAAACTGGGCCGCTGCAGCTTTACCTCAAGTGCAGCATCCTTGTGCACTTGTGTAGTTTCTTCCAAGGAGTCATGAAACAGTATGCATGAATTTTCTACTGGTGACTTTCTTTATAGTCTTTATACAGAAAAGCACTGATGTTTGCTGAACTCTTATGTGAGTGAACCCAAAGTGGATTCCTCCCCAAAGAAGGAAACTAGGTATCTGTCTTCTGATCACTACATGCTATTAGGGAGGTGAGGCTGGTGTATTAGTCAGGGTTCTCTAGAGGAACAAAATCAACAGGAATTATGATTATGAAAAGGGGATTTATTGGATTGACTACACAACCAAAAGCTGGATAGTCCACAATGGCCGTCTTCAGGCTAGAGAGTTGGAAGAACCCGTAGCTGCCCAGTTCAAGAGGTGGAAGCCCCAGAATAAGAAGAATCAACAGTGCTACCCTAGTCCAAGACCAAAGGCTTCTGGAAACTACCTGGAGAATCAAGGGCAGAGTCCACTTTGGAAGAGTGAAGAAGTGAGAGTCTGATATTCTTAGAGGATCGAAGCAGCAATCAAGAACACCTTCAAGAAGAGCCAAGCTTGCATCTGCATCTGCTTCCTTGTTCTTCCAACTTTTATTCCATCGTATTGGGCGGTGCTGCCCATGTTTAGGGAGGGTCTCCACTTTAGTTCCCTATCTCACATTCCAGTCATTCCTAGACATGCCCTCACTGACACACCCAGAAGCCTCTTAATCATAGGCATCTCTTGGTCTAATCAAGTTGACAATTCAAATTAAACATTACAGTTAGTATGTTATGGTTATAAAATCTGCTGGGTGGCTGGAGGCCTCGTTTTAGACATAACTCTGCCCCAAAGTTCATTTGCCTTGGGAAAAACACTAGTGTTTCTATGCTTCTACTTTATAATTTAAAAATTGGACATTAAATAGCTGAACTCCAAAGTCCCTTTCAGGTCAAGCATTTGAGAATTATGTAATTTGTGAATCACTAAGATTTAGAAAAACATAAAGAAATAGATTTCTCCTTCATGTGGTGCCCACGCTCATAATTCCTGAACAATATTGTTGAATACTAATTAGAAACAATGTAACAGATAGACCATATGGCTATTTTTTTTTAATTTAGTTGTAGATGGACACAATGCTTTTATTTTTTTATTTGGTGCTGTAGATTGAACCTGCTGCAAGGCAAGTGCTCCACCACTGACCTACAACCCAACTCCCCCATGTGGCTATTTTAAGGGCCTATTAACATAACTCCATGAGATTTTTTCAGTAAGTTACCTTGTTGCAGTTCTGTAGCTTTAAGTTCAAGAAAGTTCCCACTTCAAGCTGTGCTAGTCATAGAGAGAGGCAGGTGGCTGGAGGAGAAAAATGAATACTGTGTCCAGATCTCGGTACACTGTACCCATCTCTGAAAGTACATTCTACATTGTCTGGGTCAGAGATTGATGAGATGCACCTGACTCAGATGAGGACATTCTCAGCACACATCCTGATTAGCTCAGGGGCAGAACTGCTGGAGGGGGTTTGTCAAGCTTCTCATGTGACCCTCCCTCACCAGGACGTGGCAGCATCTGTGCTTCCCCCAAGTAAATACTAGGGAAAGGAGGGTCTAGAGGCTTCCCCTGCATGTTTGCCTTAAAAAGTGATGCTGAGTCCTATATTCTCTCTTTTGTGCCCTTTAGATAATTAAACCTCATTTGAAAACCCCCAAAAGATCTGTGTTAGATCTTTCCAACAGTCTGAAACTATAATTGAATTGTAATAAAGAGATCAAATAATCTGTTTGAGAACAAGTATAGAAACAATGAAAACACTGAAGTGACCAAGAATGGAACACCGAATGCAGTACTGTAATTTCCCATACCAAATGGAACGGAACAGGGCCTCTGTAGCCTTGCCTTAAGTGCAACCAACCCAAGATCCCACACACTCAGGAGAGGCAGTTGTTGGCCTATCTCATTGATAGGGGAAGTGCTTATCCTACCCTAGAGCTGATGTCTTATTTCTTTACTAAATCAATCTACTTTATGGGTCTCTGCTTTTCACTCATTTTTGAAGGGTATTGTCCATGCATTTAAATTTTAGGAAAAAAGTTTTGTAGGGTTTTCTCCAGCACTTAATATGTGTTGTTCCTTACCTACGCCTCCCACTGTTTCTTATGAGAATTCCATTGTCATTCTTCTTATTGTTTCTATGTGTTATAACTGCCTTTTGTTTTCCCTGCCAGCTTAAAATAATTTTTGTTTATTTAAAAGAGCTTTGGTCTTTGATAGTTTGTCCATAATGTACAAACTATCATATTTCTGGAGGTTGTTAAAATTCTTTTATAAAGTTTTTTAGATTTCTTCGTTTTAGTTGTACATGACAGTATATTTTGATGTGTTTTTACAAGTATCAAGTACATCTTATTCTAATTAGGATCCCAGGCTTGTGGTTGGACACAATGTGAAGATTCACTGTGCTGTGTTCACATTCATACATAGGAAGTTAAGTCAGATTCATTCCACTGTTTTTCCTATTCCTGTTCGCACCCTTCCCTTCATTCTGCTTGGTCTAATCCACTGAACGTCTATTCTTCCCCATCCTCCTCCTCACTGTATGTTAGCATCCACATATCAAAAAGAACATTTGAATTTTGGTTTGGGGGATTGGCTTATTTCACATAGTATGATAGTCTGCAGTTTCATCCATTTACTGGCAAAAGCCATAAAGTCATTTATCATTATGACTGAGAAATATTCCACTGTGTATATATAGCGCATTTTCTTTATTCACCTGTTATAGGGCACCTAAGTTGGTTCCAGATCTTAGTTATTATTAACTGAGGTGCTATAAGCAGTGATGTGACTGCATTAGTGTAGTATGCTGATTTTAAGTCCTTTGGGTATATACTGAGGAGTGAGACAACTGGGACAAATGGTGGTTCCATTCCAAGTTTTCTGAGGAATCTCCATATTACTTTCCAGAGTGGTTATACCAACTTGCAGTCTCACCAGCAATGTATGAGTGTACCTGTTTCCCCACATCTTAATCAACATTTATTGTTACTCGTATTCTTGATTGCTGCCATTCTTACTGGAGTGAGATGAAATCTCAGTGTAGTTTAAAATGGCATCTCTCATGAATGGATAAAGAAACTGTGGTATACATACACAATGGAATATTACTCAGCCATAAATAAGAATAAAATTATGGCATTTGCAGGTAAATGGATGATGTTGGAGACTGTTATGCTTAGTGAGATTAGCCAATCCCCAAAACCCAAAGGCCGAATGATATCTCTGATAAGTGAATGATGATGCATAATGTGGGGTGGAAGGGTGGCAAAAATGGAGGAAGGATAGATAGCATAGAGGGAAGGGAGTGGTGGGGGCGGGGTGGGGGGGCAAGAATAATAACAGAATGAGAAAGACATCATTGCCCTGTTTACATGTATGAACGCACAGATGGTGTGACTCTACTTTGTGTACAACCAGAGAACAATAGCTGTACTCCATTTGTGTTCAATGAATCAAAATTAATTTAAAAAAAATTAAAAAATAAAATGGCATCTCTCTAATTTCTAGAGATGTTGAACATTTTTTCATATATTTGTTGACCATTCATATTTCTTCTTCTGTGAAGTGCCTGTTCAGTTCCTTTGCCCATTTATCGAATGGGTTATTTGGGTTTTTTTGTGTAAAGTTTTTTGAGTTCTTTACATGACCTGGAGATTAATGTTCTCTATGAGGTGCAGGTGACAAAGATTTTCTCCAATTCTGTAGGCTCTCTATTTATGCTTTTGATTATTTAATTTGCTGTGGAGAAGTTTTTTGGTTTGATACCATCCTATTTATTTATTCTTGATTTTACTTCTTGAGTTTTAGGAGACTTGTTGAGGAAGTTGGCTCCTAAACTGATGTGATGGAGCACTGGGCCTATATTTTCTTCTAGTAGGCAAAGGGACTCTGCTCTAATGCCTAGGTCTTTGATCCATGTTGATTTGAATTTTGTGCAGGGTGGGAGATATAGGTTAAATTTCACTGTAAAAATTTCTACTGTATATGGATTTCCAGTTTTCACAGCACCATTTGTTGAACAAGTTATCTTTCTTCCAATGTATGTTGATGGCACTTTTGTCTAGTATGAGATAACTATTCATGTAGGTTTGTCTCTGTGTCTTCTATTCTGTTCCATTGTCTTTATGTCTTTTTTGGTATCAATTCCATGCTGTTTTTGTTACTATAGCTCTGTAGTATAATTTAAAGGTCTGATATTGTGATGCCTCCAGTTTTACTTATAAAGATTGTTTTGGCTACTCTGGGCCTCTTATTTTTCTCTTCTTTTTAAAAATGTTTTTTAGTTGTCAGTGGACCTTTATTTACTTATTCAATTAATTTATATGCAGTGCTGAGGATCGAACCCAGGGCCTCACACATGCCAGGCAAGCACTCTACCACTGAGCCACCCAAGTGAATTTCATGATTACTTTTTCTATTTCAATGAAGAACATCTGGGAATTTTAATAGGAATTGTATTAAATCTGTATAGTGCTTTTGGTAGTATGACCATTTAGAGGAGCTTCTATTTTTATTTTATCATTGATTTCTAATTTCATTCCATTATGATGTGATAGAATACAAGGTATTATCTCTATTTTTTTGTATTTTCTAAGAGTTGCTTTGTGGCCTAAGATATGGTCTTTTTTGGAAAATGATCTGTGTGCTGATCAGAAGAAAGTATATTCAGCCATTCATAGATAAAATATCCTACATAGGTCTGCTAAGTCTAAATTATTAATTGTGAGTTTTAGTTCTATAGCTTCTTTGTTTAATTTTTGCTTGGAAGATCTACCCAGTGGTGAGAGAGGTATGTTAAAGTCACTGAGTATTACTGTGTTGTGGTCTATTTCATTCTTGAAAGCGAGAAGGGTTTGTTTTATATATGTAGATGCTCCATTGTTTGGGGCATATATGTTCACAATTGTTATGTCTTGTTGGTGTATGATTCCCTTAAGCAGTATGAAATGTCCTTCCTTGTCCCTTCTGGTTAACTTTGGCTTGAAGTGCATTTTAATAGATATAAGGATGAAACCCCTGCTTGTTAACAAGATCCATGTGAATGTTATGCTTTTTCCCATCCTTTTACCTTCAGTCTGTGGATATCTTTGCCTATGTGGTGAGTCTTTTGGAGACAGCATATTGTTGGATCTTGTTTTTAATCCAATCTGCAAGTCTACGTCTTTTTATTGATAAGTTTGGGCCATTTACATTCAATGCTATTGTTGAGAAATGATTTTAGCTCCCTGTTATTTTGATTTATTTTGGGTTTTTAATTTGAATTAGTTTCCCTTTTGATTGACTATTCTTCTAGTGTAGTTCCCCCCTTTGCTGATTTTCAATTTTATCTTTGATTTCTTCTTCACAAAATATTTTATTGAGTACTTTTTCTAATACAGGCTTTCTAGTTGTGAATTCTTTTGACTTTTGTTTATTGTGGAAGGTTTTATTTTGTCATCAGATCTGAAGCTTAATTTTGCCAGGGATAGTATTTTTAGTTGGCATCCATTTTCTTTCAGGGTTTGGAATATATTTTTCCAAAACCACCTAGATTTTAGAGTCTGGGTTGAGAAATCTGCTGAGAGCTGAATTAGTTTCCCTTCAAATGTGACCTGTTGTTTTCCTCTAGCAGCCTTTAAAAGTTTATCTTTATTCTGAATGTTGGGAATTTTTATAATGATGTGCCTTGGTATAGGTGTGTCATAACTTTTTATATTTGGGGTCTGGTTAGCTTCCTGTATTTGATTTCCATTTCATTCTTAGGTTTGAAAATTTTATGATATTATTTTATTGAAAAGAATGTGTATTGTGGACTGAGACATATGTCATTACCCTCTGTACATGTATGATTACATGAATGGTGTGAATCTACCTTGTGTACAACCATAGAAAAGAAGATTTGTATCCCATTTGTGTATAACAAATCAAAAGGGAGTCTGTAAAAATATACAAAACTTTAAAAAATTAAAAAATCAAACAAAAGATTTTATCAGCAGTAAAAAAAAAAAAAAAGAATTTCCTTCTTGGTGTCAAAAAATTTTCCATGTATCTTTTGGTTGATTGATACAAAGACAATGTTTATTACTGAGATAATCTAGTAAAATAACTATAGACTACAAGTTAACAAATAAAATTAAAAAACTTTCCAAAAAACAAAAAGAATATATATTCCTTCGGTTTGTATTTTTGAGCTTTCATCTATCCCAACAAATCTTAAATTTGTTCTTTTCAGGTTATCCCATATTTCTTGATCATTCCGTTTGTTGTCTTTTAACGTCTTTTCTCCTTTATTGTTATGGTTTATTGGTCAACTTTATTGTTATGGTTTAGATATGGTGTCCCCCCAAGCTCATGTGTGAGACAATGCAAGATGGTTCAGAGAAGAAATGATTGGGTTATAAGGGTCTTAACCCAATCAGTGAATTAATCCCCTAATAGGGATTAACTGAGTGGTAACTGAAGTGGTAGGGTGTGGCAGCAGGAGGTGGGAACTGGGGTGTGGCTTTGGGGTATATCTTTGTATCTGGCAAGTGCAGTCTCTCTCTTTGTTTCCTTCCACCACACTCTCCTGCCATGATGTTCAGCCTCACCTCTAGTGCCAAGGAATGGAGCCAGCCTTCTATGGTCAAACACATCTGAAACTGTGAACCCTCAAATAAACTTTTCCTCCCCTAAAATTGTTCTGGTCAGATTCTCTTTAGTCACAGAAGTGAAAAACCTGACTAAAACATTTGTTTTCCAGATTATATATTTTGTTTTCATTGCCTAAAACTGTCTTCCAAGTCCTCCAGTCTGCTGGTGATGCCATTCCATTGGGTTTTTCATATGGTTTATTGATTCCTTTGTTTTGAGAATTTCTGATTGATTTTTCTTCAGATTTCAATCTGCTTATTGAAGTGACCTCTTGCTTCTTGGATTTTCTCTCTGATTTCACTTCTTATATCATCTTTACTTTGCAGATCAGTTTTGACTATGAACTTTCTAAATTCCTTCCACTGTGACATTAGTGGATTCTAATAATGAGGTGATTTGTTCCCTTGCTTTTTTTATGCCATTTGTAAGCCTACCCATTTATCAGTAAGAGTCTGAGATGGCAGAGCTTCTACCCTATGAATTTAGTGTTCTTGAAGGTTTCTTGTACCTCATGGTTTAGGAGGAGACAAATAACAACCACCATTGAAATCAATATACAGCATTAAACTAAATATTTAGTTCCTACTTTGGCATCAACAATGTTAATTGGCACTATAAACAGAAAAGGTATGGTAAGCAATTGTCAACAGTAGAGATATTACGTTTGCAAAAGGGTTTACTATTTCAAAAGGGTGAAGAGAGAGAATGCAAAGGAGATGTAGGATGTAGTAATTGAGAGGGAGGATGAGAGAGTAGCAGTAAAGGGTTAAAGGAAGAGTGAAAGAGAGAACAATAGAATTTGCCTGTTAGCAAAAGAAAAGAGAGGAGAATCAAGGGAAATAGGAGAAAAACAATATAAAACAAAGAAACAAACAAACAAAAAAACAAATTATGCTAATCAAAACCCCTAGTCCTCAAAAGACAGAGACAAGAAAATAACTACCTCAGCAAAAGCTACAAGTGAGAAGACATGAATATGTATATGTACAAATGTTCATGGATCATTTCAGCACACAAAAATCAAATTTAAAAAAAAAAAAAAGGAAAAAGTTTTCTTTTTCTTTTTCTTTTCCAGTGCTGGGGATTGAACCCAGGGCCTTATGCTTGTGAGGCAGGCACTCTACCAACTGAGCTACATCCCCAGCCTGGAAAAAGGTTCTTGATGGAAGATTGTTTCCATTCTGATGGTCAAAAATTTGTCAATAATATTGTATGTTGGCTGTCAGTTCCCAATCGTCTTTCTTTCCATTTTTTCTTGTATGTATTGTGTACAAGAGTAGTAGTTGGGCCAGACATGGTGGCACACGCCTGTAATCCCAGTGGTTTGGGAGGTTGAAGCATGAGGATCACAAGTTTAAAGCCAGCCTCAGCAACTTAGGGAGGCCATAAGCAACTCAATGAGAACTTGGCTCTAAATAAAATACAAAAATTACTGGGGGTGTGGTTCAGTGGTTAAGGGCCCCTGGGTTTAATCCCCTGTACCAAATAAATAAATAAATAAATAACAAAAAAAGAGTAGTAGTTTGGGGCTGTCAATCTGTCAATTCCTTCTTTTTGTGGAGTGAGTCAGGTTGCCTGTTCTAGGCAGTATGAGGTATGGCGGGTTAAAGGGTATTGTCTATCCCACTCACAGTGAGGGGTTGCTATAGAGTTCTGTGAAAGGGGTTTCCAGAGGTGCAACTCCTAGATGCAGGGTTTGGGTTCCCTGGTGCTTTGTTGAATAATGCCTGAGCTTTTTTGGGGAGCAGGGGTACTGGGGATTGAGCTCAGGGGCACTTAACCACTGAGCCACATCCCCAGCCTTATTTTGTATTTTGTTTAGAGACAGGGTCTCACTGAGTTCCTTAGCACCTTGCTGTTGCTGAGGCAGGTTTTGAGTTTTCCATCCTCTTGCCTCAGCCTCCCCAGCTGCTGGGATTACAGGTGTGTGCCGCCATGCCCGGCAGGTCTGAAGCTTTTAAATCAGCACACCTGCAGAGCCCAGCTGCATCCCACCCGTGCTGGGAGTCTGTACCCCTGCAATCTCCCCTGGGTTCCACTCAGTCCTGGAGGAGCCAGTCCTTCTCCCTCTGGGTTGAGACTCAAAGGGTGAGAGGCACCTAGGATCTCCCCAGTCGGAGTGTCACCAACTGCCCTGGGTACAACACTCTCGAGGCCTGAATTCCACCTGCGTTTCTAGCCGCAGTCTGGGTCACCTGGCGAGCCTCTACCCGGTTGGTTGGCTTTGAATCCAGCGGAATCACACAGTGTGGGGCGGGTCTGGACCCACACCTGCCGCTAGCGCGGCCGGAAAAGATGGCGGCCGCCTGGGCTCAACACAGGCCGCGGGAAGACGGGCAGCGTCTCTCCCTCGCGAAACTACAATGTCGCTCGCCCACTGGGTCAGTTGGACAACGTCCTTGATCACTGACTCTCCATTTCAGGACACACCAAGGTGCTGCGTGAAATGCGGATTTTCTTAGTCCCCTCTCCAGTTAGCTTGGGGTGGATCTGCATTGGGGGCTGATGGTGGGTTTTTAAATTCTTTAAAAAAAAATTTTTTTTTCTGTCCAACCTTCTGAGTCCCTAGGTTATTCTGAGAGTCTAGTATTAAATCTCAGTAGGATTTCTTTTTTCACCCACCTCAAAAAGAAGCGGTGGGTCCTCTTCCTGTTCCCGCACCGCGGAGCAGCCTGGGGAGTAACCTCCACCCGCCATCGTGACCCTCCCATGCCCAGGAGTGAAGATTCTGGAATCTTGGGTTGATTTGTTTTAAATGATGTAGAAAAAATTTTACTACCATTTCTTCAAGTCTGTTTTTCTGCCTCAGTTTATGTCTTTTCTCTTTATTTTTTCCCACCTCTCAACTATATGTGTAGATTGCTTTATATTCAATATGTCTCTGAGGTTCTGTTTATTTTCTTGATTTTTTTTCCTCTCTGTAATTCAGTTTAGATAGTTTCTGTTCACTTGTTTCAATAACTGATTTTTTTCCATTGCATCATCCAATCTATTATTAAGCCCTTCAGGTACATTTTTTTCCATTGAGATGTAATACTTTCAACTCTGTAAGTTCCGTTTGATTTTTTCATTTTATATTTTTTAGTTTTCTGCTGAGATCCCCCCGCCTCCGTGCACTCATAATGTATACAGTTTTCTTGAAATCTTTGAGTGTATTTATAGTATTTTCCTTAAAAATCCTTTTCTGCTAACATCTGATGCTGAACATCTGTGTAATCCTGGATCTGTTTTCATCGTGTGTGTGATTAACACTTTCATTTTCCTCTTATCTAATGAAATATTTAAATTGTACATTAGATGTCTGAAATTTTGCTTTGAAGAAAGCCTAATTATTCCATCTCTTTCTAAAGACCTTGAATTTTGTTCTAGTAAGAACAATGACTAGTGTGTTGCTTTGTGGAGATTTGGTTTGGGGCTTTGTAAAGAGCAGGTCTAGAACAGTTCCCACTCTAGGCAACAGTCCCCAGTCCTAAAGTGTGGCCTCTCTGGTGTTTAGTTGAATACCTTAGGTGTTCAGCAAAATCTTTTCTCTTTATTTGGTGTTAATTCCAACATCTCTTGCTGTCATGCAAGCTCTTGCATTCCCATTCAGCTTGGAGTCCCCCAGCACGTAGCTATCCTGTGTCATGCCCTGAAGCAACTTTGCCCTGTGTATATGCAACTCAGTTTTCATGCCCCCAAACCAGGAGACCTCTGCAAGTATGCTGGTGTCTCAGGTCTGCACAGCTTCTCCTGCATTAGTATCACAAATTACAACCAACTCATCATTCCCAACCTCTGGTCTTTGTTTTCTCTATCCAGCTTGACCACTCTCTTTTGTGTGTGTGATGCCGCCCTTCTCTGTGTTGCCCCAGGAAGAGTTTAGGGTAGATACTGAGTTCACTTCATGTCTTTTCCTTTTCTCAGGAATTACCGCTTTGCCTCCTCTTAATTAATGTCTTAAAATGGTTGTTTCATTTATGTATATTTTTAGAGTTATTCAGGATAGGAGTGTAACTCCAAAGCTTATCATCTGTCATGACCAGACCCATGGTATTATGAGGCACTTGAGATCCAACTAATTTATACCTTTTATCCTCTATCAAAAGCATTTGGATTTGGTATTAGACCATGACCTGATACAACACCAGATAGAAACCCAGAAAAAGATTACCTTGTTTTCCTCTCATCTCTTGTTATTAATTTTAACTTTTTGTTTACATATAAATACCTTAAATGATGACTTTTTTTAACCGTTACATACTTGTGGTTTGGTATCTAATTGTGATGTTCCTTGTAGTGATTCTCAATATTTTCACCAAGGGTTTTTCTCTGTTGTTGTTTTGCTTTGCTTTTTTCCTGGAATTTATATGGGATTTTATTGAAATAAGTGAACCATAGAGCAGGGCTTGAAAAACTTTTAAATAGTGTTAGACTGAGTAAAAATGACTTGGAGTATCATTTAAAAAAATTTGTCTCTGAACTTTTCATTCTGGGTTCCTTTATTTTAATTTCCAATGCTCACTATATGTAATTTTCAAAAGAGAAAGCTATTTTTAGAGTCAAACAAAATGTCACAAAAGCCCTCATAGGTTGAAAATTAAGAGCTGCTCAAGTCACATTTGAAAGGATTATTAAAACAATGACCAGTGAAATTCTACATATACCTAATATAAAAGAATCTCTACAAAAGATGAGATTTAGATCATTGAGGGGCAACATAAGAGTTATGGGTTGAAACCATAAAAACTATACAGTTTTAACCCAATGGCAAAATGGGTAAGAAATTTGAAAGGCCTTTCATAGAAAAGGATATTAAATATCCAGTGAGCTTATGAAAAGGGGCTCAAAGTCAGTTATTCAAAATGAAAATTAAACCCACACCAAAATATCACTATCCATCTACTAAAATAACTATAATGAAAAAGACACACACACTGGAGTGAGTGTTAGTGAGGACATGGAGCACTTGAAATTCTCACACCCTGCTTAGGGGAGTGTAAACAGGTTTAGCCACTTTGAAAAATCAATAGCATTCACTAAAATTAAACTAGGCATACCCTAGGCCTACCAGTCCTGCTCCTATGTGTGGTTAACAGAAATAGGTACACATGTAGATAAAAAGAACATGAAAATGTCCTGTGACATTGTTCAGTGTAACCCCCAAATGGACACAACTTAAATACCCATCAGAAGTAGATGAATGAACAAGCAAATGGAGTATTCAAATGACTGAGTGCTATCCAGCAATGACAAAGAACTGTTGCGACACGAAACATTATGAATAAGTATCACAAACGTGGTAGCAATCAAAAGAAGTCATACCACAAGAGAACACATACTGTATGAGTGCACTCATATACATTTGTAATGCAAAAGCTAATATGTGGATATTATATATCAATATATCAGTGACCTTTGAAGAAGGGGATAAAGATTAGGAAGAGGTTTGAGGGAGGTTTCTTGCCCAAGAATAATACTTTTATTTAGAGAGTTTTTAGTACTCTATTTTTATCTGGAAGGTAGTTAGATGGGTGTGTGTACTTTGTGAGGATCCAAAGCTGTGTGCTTAAAATAGATAGTTGGGTATCATTAAGGAACATTCTTAAATTGGAATTTCATTTACAACAAATAATAAGATACATAGAAGGAATGGAATGCTTTCAATTATCTATAACTAATTCTGAAATTTGATTTATGTAGGATTTCTACAGTCTCTGAAACTAAAAAGAAATAAATATTTGAGCAAAATTTAGAGAGACCAGTGCAAATAGGGGAGTATTAGAAAAATGTAAAAGTGAGGTAGTGTAGGTCACGTTGGGTGACTAGTGAGAGATAGAGTGCAATGGAAAAGGTGGCTGGGAAAGGAACTGGAGACCACAGGTGGAAGGTATCAAGGTATTAGGCAGGGTTCACTTTAATTTTCATGGTCATAGAGGGCAAATGACAGTTTTGCACAGGGCAGTAACATTCCCTTCCCCAGTGCTTTCTGCTTCTAATTGGTTGAGGTACATATGATAATTTTATCCTCCACAATAATACAAAGGGGGTTAGGTTGTCATTATAAGCAATTTGTCTAAGGATATCAGAAGTGGGCTTCTGGCAACAGTGGGACAGTTTTCCTTTTAAAGAGGGATCTCAAAAACAAAGCATAGAAGAATTTGGCAAATGACTTATTTATTGGGGATTGGAGGAGTAGGAGGGAGAGTGTACAAAGAGAAGCCCTGGAGCAGTCTAGGGCAGCCACCATCCAGGACAAGTGACTGGTATGGTTTCCATGGCAATAGATCCCCACCCGCTGCCCCTGGCCTCAAGACATCCTCCTCTAGGCCAGAGAAACTAATGTGATGATCTTACCCAAGGTGTGGAGTCAGAGCCACTCTGTGTCAGCACTGCCTCTAGAAAAATACTTCTTTTATTTTAGCCAATCATAATTAATGACTCTTTATTCTTGTCTCAGAAATATTCTCCTGCTCAGTGATGCACTGAGTGAATAAGTATTTTTTGAAATTTTCCGTCTCCTTCATAGCCCTCAGATTTGGCTGTGTGAAAGAGAGTTGAGAAAGTGGAAAATTTCCTTTACCCATCCTAAGATTTGTGCCACTGACTGAGAGGTACTTTACCAATTATCTCTATATATGTGAATCTAAGATGTGCTGTCTCTTCATTAATGTCCAATTGTTCTTTTGATGTTGGATGGAAGTTCTGGTTCAGCTCCGAAACATCTCTTCCTAGTTCTGTGATGTGAAATGATTTAAACCTCCTGCATGCTCAATTTTCTTATCTGAATTATGGGGTCTGGGGCAAGTACTTGCTTTATAGCAAGAAATGGGCATGAAGTGCTTAATACACAAAAGCTAAATAAATTCATAATAACCTCATATTCAGACTGGTTTTCTGGTCTTTCTACTACTTGTCAGAGAATTTCTTAGTAATTTTAAACACTGATTAACCGACAGAGCTGGAAAACACAGTGCTTCAATTAATTGAATATTACCAGTGACACATACACTCTCACACACACACAACCAATAGAGGAGATAAAAAATATTTAGGGAAGATGGGCACGGTGGTGCATGTCTGTAATCCCAGCAACTTGAGAGGCTGAGGCAAGAGGATTGTGAGTTCAAGGCCAGCCTCTTAGCATGGCCCTAAGCAGCAATTGAGCCAGACCCTGTCTCAAATTTAAAAAATAAAATGGGCTGAAGATGTGGCTCAGTGGTTAAGTGCCCCTGAGGTAAATACCTGGTATTAAAAAAAAAAAAGAAAGAAAGAAAGAAAGAAAGAAAGAAAGAAAAGAAAGAAAACAAATTTAGGAAATAAAATTCACAAGTATATTTGTAAAGCACTTAAAATGCTGGGTTTGAATCCAGTTGGCTACCTTCAGAGTTCCTAACTTAACCCTCTAAAGATTTGAAAATAAAAAGGTTCTGCATGCACTCATTTTACACAGCTGAGTTATTCCTTTTTATCTACAAGCTTATTACACCCAAAAACATGGATGCTTTTGTAACCATGAAAAACTAACTCCATAATTTTTCTTATCTGTAAGATGGAGGTAATCATTTAAATGAGACAGTCACTATCTAAGAGCTTAGCATGGAATAGGTACTCATTCTGTGTGTGTATAATAAAATCACTTTGTGTCCCTCCTGAATTCTCTTTGCATGCCAGCATGTGCCCATCCCCTGGCTGCTGTTTGTGTGGGCTGATAACAATTCACAGCTGCCCCTCCACCAGAAACTAGCCCTTAGCCAAACAATGGCATCCTTTCTGGGGAGGTAACATCCTCAATTCCAAGGGCAGATCTCAGCCAATGGCAACAGACTTAGTGGTACAAAAGATTGGCCTCCTGCCTCAAGGTGGGGTTAATTTGTGGTGTAGCCTGAGGTTCCTCGCAGAATCAAACTGAAGCTAGTGTTCAGCAGCGACCATACTTTCGTTTAAGCTGTTTACTCCTACGCTGTTTCCTTTACTGCTCTTGTTATGGGAGCACTTTCCCAGTTACTTAGAAGAATCTTCATCTCAATCCTGGCAGCTTGGGAACCCAACTTAAGACAACTGGAATTGGAGGTGTCTGAGGAGCCAGTTCTAAGGATGGGATTCTAGAGTCGGTTCAATGGCTGGCTGAGTGGACCCCACCAGTGGAGGTAGGTGGAGAACTGATAATACCTGGCGTGCTACACGATATGACTGTTAAAATTTCTCTTGGTAATGAGTTGGAATGGGATTGGGGTGCAAGGGGAGGCACTAGCATGTGCCAAACCTCAGGCATTTGGGAGATAAAGGAAAATAGTAATTATAAGTTCCCTAGAATTGGATGAGTCATCAAAATTATAGGCTCAGATTGATTAGTCAAAAATTTAAAGCAAAACATGAGAGAAGGCTTCAACTCTGGCATTTGGGATGGAGCAGTGTGTGGAGGGTGGAGGGTGGAGGGTGCAGAAACAGCTGAAGATCAAACACAGGACTTAATTGCAATCATGCAAACCTCTGAGAGGGTGGAGTTGTCAGCCTAAGCGAGTTTTGTGAACCAAAGTCAGGCTTAATTGAGAAAGGGTGTGACCCTAACAGTCTAGAGATATCCCTACAGAGATGTACTGTGATTTTCCCTTAAAACCTTTGATCCTAAAGACGTGGTCCATTTCTCCTTGTTAGAGTCCTCCATCCCTCACCTTGCTTGAAGGCTTTTAAAGAGACATCAAGTAAGTCCTTTAAAGACACTGAAGGGTTCTTCTCAGGATATGCTCCCACTTCCCCTCCTGGCTACCTGACTCCTAAGGAACATCAGATCTCAGACTAGAGCAATCAGGAAAGTGCTGGACATGCCAAGGGAGAAATGATTGCCCTATACTGAAGCCTCAGGACCTAGAGAAAATTTACTGGCAGAAGCTGGGAGTGTGTCTGAACCCCTGAGAGAGCTTGAGCAAAGGGAACAGAATATAAGTATGTTAAGGAAGAGCTTGTGGATGTGGGGCATTGCACTACCATATAAATTAAAGCCCTGGTAAGGGTCTAATAGATAAATTGAAGCTGTTGTGGAGAAGTTTTTGGAAGATTGGAAAAAGCAATGATCTACCCAGAGTGAAGTAAAAGTGTGGGAACTACTGTAGCAAATGATGGAGGAATGTACCAGAAAGCTCAGGGAAGTAGGTATGCCGAATGGGATCTATTGTGTAAGACAAAGCAAACTTGTCTCCTGAGGGCCCAGAGGTCAATCCATTTAGCAAGGTAATAAGAAGTGAGCTTCAGCGAGATGGAGAATTTCAGTGGTAACTGTCATTGTAGCCAAGACATGATAGGACATGTAGTTACAGAATTGGGTCCTATACTAGCAATGAGCATGATGGAAATGAGGAAAAGCAGAGGCCAGATGGGAACCCTTAACTGTCAACTGCGAGGTGGATATCATTACCAGAGTGGGCAGCAAGGTCTATCAAAGGAGATGGATAGAACCTGCATTCCCTGTTAGGGTAGAGTCATGTAGATCCAGATGGGCAACAAATGGAATCTTGGCCCAGCTCCACCTCATAGTAGGTCTGGTCTGGTGGATCCACAGTCCACACTGCTGTCATTTCCCTGCTTCCCAACTGTGTAATTGGAAGAGATATACTTACATCTGGCAGAACCCTCACATTTCTTCCTTTACCTAGTGTAAGAAGTCTAGAGTGGAAGACTAAGTGGAAGTCCCTGAAATTGCATCCTACCTTTCCCATTTCTGCCCACACCAAGATTTAAAAATTTTTTTTTTGAATTCCAGAACACAGAGATTAGCACTCTGAAATCTCAAGTATTTCAGGTGGTCTTCATTACATTCCCATTTAATTCACCAATCTGATTTCTGAAAATTAAATGAATTATGGCCAGTGACATTGGATCATTAAATATAAAACCAAATAGCAATCCTCATTGCCACTGCAATGCTGGATGTGACATCATTCCTTTTGATAAACTTGACAGTCAAATCTCACTTGGAAATAAAATGTATGTCTCTAATGAATTCATCAATTTGGGGATATCTAAATAAATTATATACAGAGCCAATCCCTTACTCTTGTGGCTATGGAGTAGGGTGAAAATATAAACAGCTAATAAATGACTAAATTTCTACTATTAAGCGGGGCTTTCTAATAATTAGGACAATTAACAAATTTACACATTAGATAAGAACTTATGCCAGATCTTGTTTTGATAGTTTAAAATAGATATCTGAAAACAGTATTACAGTTGGAAATGAAAGCAGATTTATACATTATGGTAGGATATTAGGGAAATCAGAAGATCCCTCCACCCTGGCTGGGAAGTGGGAGCTTTCTTTCCTCCAAAGGCTTGCTCCCTAACCAGCTCCTCCTGGATCCAGGTTTAGAGGAACAATAAGGATCAAAATTTCCACACAAAGGGGGGGAAAATCTATCCTGAATTATACTAAATCTTTGAGAATCTACCCCTGTCCATCACCCTCATGTTGATCCTTAAATTCCTCCAAAACCCTCCCAGGGATTTATTACCAGAAGAAATGAGGCAATTGACAGCTCCCCTACTGTGTAGACTTCTTACCCTTTCCTCTGAGCTTGGCCTCTCAAAGAACCTGCCAACATATTTTCTATAGTGGTTGTGACATTTTACATTCCCACTGGTCATAGATAGATAGATAGATAGATAGATAGATAGATAGATAGATAGATAGCAGGAGGCTGGGGATGTGGCTCAGTGGGTAAGTGCCACTGGGTTCAATTCCCAGTACCAAAAACAAAACAAAACCCTGCGACCTTCTGACCTAAGTGTGAATGCAGAGGGCTTACCCTCCCAGCTTCTGGGCACTTTGTAATCCCCAATGGCAAACACACAGCCTTTGTTGAAAAGGTTGCAGTGGTCCTCACTACAGGCTCACAGACTTGGAAGATGCTTGTAACTGCATGAAGTTCTTATCCTCACTCCTTTCCCAAGGTTCCTGATGTTTTTCCCTAGCCTCACTGGTCTCCTGCAGCTCTTGCGTTTTTCCCATGGCTTATCTCAAACTTCCATACTTCCTCATGTCCCAGTCTTTGTGGGTTTTATAGATCTTCCTCATCAGCTTCTTTTTTATATGAGAGTTTGTGGCCTCGTTGCCCCCCAATTTATTGCTGTTCTCTGCATTCATGTCCTTGACATGGTCTCATAGTGAGGCTTGACTTGGGACTTAGTCCTGACATTTACTTTGCATTTCCACATACTCTCTGTATCTATGTACTCATTATTCTCTATCATTTGCCATGAGAAAGACACATCCAGGGTAGGAAGGATGAGTCTCACCTAATACAAAGCTGCCCTCACCACTTGCAGCCTAAAGCAGAGCCCCCAGCTAACCCACAGACCTGCAGTGAGAAGCAGAGGCCAGTGCAGATCTTCTGAACCCTAGCTGGCCCACAGTGTGAGCAACAGTAAATGGTTGTTGTCTTAAGCCACTGGCTATGGAGTGCCCTGTTATTCAGCAATAGATGGACAGGCCTCAGGAGCCAACAAAAGTGAACTATGACTCTTCTTCTCAGTTGGTTGTTTTATCTCTGAATCTCAAGATATAACTGCAGACTTTGTCACCCCCTGGTCCTATAAAACACACTTACCAATAAAAGGCAAACAATCTCAAAAATCAAATAAACTTTAGCTGAACAGTCTAAAACTACTAAAAAGATATGAAAATCTGCCCAAAATAGCCAATTGGCTTGTTAAAAGTTGCAAAAACAGACACAATATTCACTCCTATTTTCATTTTCCCCTACCATTAAGTTGCCTTTTATTGTCTTCCATTCTTTCATCATTGAAATTCTTACATACAATACCATTGAGACAGTGCTAAAGATTATTAAATAGCCAATACTTTACTAAGTGCTCTACAAGTATGAAACTATAAACCTTATCAGTGTAAATGGAGAAAACGGAAATATCCAAATGTAAAGACTTCAACTATTTTCTACCTACTTGATTCAGTTCCAATAAAATTTGCCATATCTGGGCATTACTTAGAAAAATGATTTTATATTTTATTTGTAAGGAGATGGAACTCATGAGAAGTGGAGGAACTTGAACTCTGCTATGAAAATATAAGCTATGCTAATTAGAAGAATATAATTTTGATATGAGAGAAGAGTGCAAATAGCTTAAAAAATAGAATATATATTTACACATGAGAATTTGTGACATATGAAACATCAATGGGAAGAGTTCTCCGTGATGGTGCTGGGATGGACTGACAATCTGTAATGAGCTACTGTAGCAGATTGTTCTGTGCCAGACTGGAGAGCAGTGCCTCTTATCTGGCACCTCCAGTGCCTGAGACAGGAGGCATTCATTACGTGAATATTGAACTTATTTCACTGAGGACTTATGTATGAGAAGTTTAATCATAGTAAAAAGAAATTAAGGGTTATCAATTTCCTACAGAAACATGTGTTGAGAAACAATCACTCAAATGGTCAACAAATTTGATTACAAAAGTATTTTGAAGACTTAGCTATATTAAAAACTAAAAGGCAAAAAAAGGAAAAGATTAATTTAGAGAAATCCTACAAAGCAACAGGAAAATCATGATAAATAAGTGAAGTTTATTATATGGAAGGTATGCAACATGAAAGATAATTCATCAAAGTGAAATTGTTATAAAGAAATATATACAGAAACATACAAAACACTTTTCTCCCATGTTAGCAAAAAATTTCCTCAATAAAAAGCATCCAGTTCTGGTATGTGGCTAAACATATGTACAAATGCCTGTCTACATGAGGAATAGGTGTAATTATTGTGGAAGTTGATATTTTTGTAAAATCTACCCAAAATTGTGGAAATATAGAGGTTTTTCTCTCTTTATGGTTTAAGAATATCCATCCTCAGGGAAATAACCTACAATTTAGAATTTAAGCATTAAAGTGTTCACAACAGTTACTTTGAAAAATAGTTGGAAACAAGTCTAACAGTAGTGGAAAGGTTAAGTAAAATATTGTTTATCTGTTCAATGAAATACATGTAACCATTAAGTGAAAGAGTAATGAATAAAATCAAGTCCAACGAAAATACAATTACTGCATAATGTCAGTTGATGACATAAGACCCATTCCTGTGTCCTAAACTGAACAAGCTCTATAGAGGGCTGGCTGGCCACATGCAAAGATATTGGCATCTCTTAGTGCCAAATAATGAAGAGCAACTTTTGATTGCTTTGCATTTGGTGTAAATGAGAAATAAACTTTAGTTGTCCTGAATCATTGAGTGTGCATTGGTATAGCAGAGCCTATATTTCTTCCCTCTCAAAACGTTATAATTCTTTCTTCTGATTCCTTTTTCCAACTTGTTTCTTTTTCATGTTAATCTCTCCTTAAATGTCATGTGATTTTGACCATTCAATTTTAAAATAAGTTACTAAAAATTTGAAATAAGCATGTGGATCTTGTAAACTGTTGAGTTTCTCCAGAGTATGTGGAGAGGCTAACTTTTTATTTGGAGACATATGTCAGTGTATGAAAATACTTTCTTTGGGATTATTGAATATCCAAATAGAATTATCCTCCCATAGGACATTGTCTGGGAGGAGAGATGGCATATCTGTCTGTTCTGGGAGCAAGGTGTGGAAATGATCTCATGGTCTAAACTGCAAACTTTCATTGAATTGTGTTCTTAGTGCCTGGTGTTCACACATCTGGATCCTTGTTCAATTTCACTGGAGAATAAACTCCTGCTCTTTGCAGAGATTGATCATCTGGCTCTATAGTTTTAGGAAAGAGCTTTACAAGGATATAACTTCTTACACAAAGTTCATCCAAGTCCCTTATTTTCAATCCATGACTTACTCTCATCTTTGGCAGTACCCACATCTCTAAATGCTAAGCCTTTCTAGGAATCCCTTAGCAAGTTACCTTTCCCTCTGCAGTCATGTGGGCTGGTGCTTACTGCACTCAGCTAAGTTGGTCTCCACTCCTCCATGTGGTATTTAGACTTGGTATAAATGAGATTTTTCAAAACTGTCGAATTTTCTTCTTATCTATGGCTTTCTTCTGTGTTGTTCTTGTGAATTTATGTTTTCATTTCTTCTTTGGGACATTATTGCATTTAGGCATGGAGAAGAGATTTTTTAAAAAGTAAATGGTAAATCACTTCATTTAATGGAAATATATTCTTCTATAAGAGAAAAATTCTAAAACTCACCACAGTGACATGCCAATGCTCCTTATGAAGAATAACAGAAATCTATGTGAGTACCCCACAAGGGGCCAGTGTCCATGATTTGTTTGACCCTCTACCTACTCCCCTCCCTCTAAGGTCAGCCAATTTTCATGGAATTATGTAGGTGCTTGTGCAGTTCTTAGAATATTAAAAAGGCTCACTAATTCAGTTTCACAAATCCTTATTAATGGGAAAAAAATCACATAATTAAAACTCTTCCAGAATTGTTTTCTGTGAGTTGGCACACACAGTATGAGTAGAAATTAATTAGTATTTTCACGTTCTATTGTTTTGTTCTTGGGTTATTTCTCTGAGCAAAACATGGCTGTTTTTTTTTTTTTGGAGAAAAGAATGTATTTAAAACTATAATTTGGGTTGACTACATTGTAACATACATTCAGACATATCTCCTGAGTGCTACTTGTGCTTCTATGGCACTTTAGTTTTATTGAAGTTCATAAGCTGCAGTGGGGTCTCCCCATCCCACTGCCAACAATATCACTATAAAAATAAGGTTTGCCCTCACCAGTGTACTTTTGTGGGAACAGGCCTAAGGAAACAATCCAAACTCCAAAATATTTAAGCATTAAGATATTCATGACAACTCATAATAGCAAAAGATGGAGATCTCATTCACATGCTAACTCTCTTCTGCTTATATGAGCTTGTGCACACTCTGTCTCCCCATACCTTCCTCAACTTACCCCAGCTGGGTATTCTTAGTTACACATGGGCTTTAGATAAGAGCAGAGAGTTCATCTTTAGTAACCAGAGGAAGCAGAGAATAGAGATACAGATTGCTAGAGGTGGGTAGATGAGGGAGTGGGAGTTTGTGGAAGTTCTCTTCTGATTGTTCCAATTTTGCCAGGAAAGTAAGAAGCAAGGTCGTCTGCTGAGAGCGAGAATGGGGGCAGAAAGTGTTGGACGTGTGAGAAGAAAGAGGAAGGTGTGAAACAATCATTTAGTGGAGTAGGAGGGTGCATACATGGGGAATACTGTATGGCTGTGGGTGGCATTGCAGGTTCCCTGGAGGTTAGGGGAGTGACTTTCAAGCAAGTCAAGTCAGCATGGTCTTGTGCGTGTTCTCAGCCATGGCCAGCTGTACTGAGTTCATAGGCCAGAGCAGCAAAGAGATCAGATCTGGAAGTTAGCCAAGCAAACATAATGAAACAAGAGGGAGGTGGGCAATGAGGGCATAGGCACAGAAGGTATTAATGATCAACTATGGAGTGTGAGGTGGCACAGGAGGTAAGAGGAGAGGGCATGAAGTGGGTGGGGACAGGGAGAAGGGAGCTGGTGGTGTCAGGGGAGTTTTTGAATCTGGGAGCTTCTGGAAGAAGAAAGCTAATTTTACAAGAGAGGTGGGGGAGAAATCAAGGATAGTGTACCATGGGAGAATTGCACTGGTTTGTTATGACAAGGTCCAGGGTGGTCACCATGGGAATGATAGCTTGAGGGAGGCCAGAGGACAAGATAATCAATGTGGGGACTTTAGTGAAATGAGTGAATAACCCTGACACATGGAATTTCATTTGCTAGTATATTAAAATCACCAAAAATCAAGACAAAAGTAATGTTGGAGAATGTGACAGTGAGCCAAATGTCAGTAAGTTGTAGCTACAATGAGGGGGGGGGGTGACATTGTCTGATGACATATGATTCAAAGCAGGGGTATTTAGAAGGAGGAAGAGTGATGAGCAGCAAGGAGGACCTCATCCGCCTTCAAGCTTAGAAGTCTGAGGGCTGTGAGAGGAAAAGCAGCCCTTACTCTGCTGGTGGCAGTGTCCTTGGGGAAGAGCTGAGTTTTCATTAGAAAATGAAAGGAATGTTTAGAAAAGAAGCTGGATTTTTGCTGCTGAGGGACTATGAATTCAAAAGAGCACAAGAAAAGGTTTTGGGATCTGGGGTAGGCTAGGATATAAGGAGACTTGGACAGAGCTGTATGGGAATGAAAAGAGAAAAATGAGAGGTGACTTGGCAGACTGGTGACCATATGGTCCATGAGGCTAGCATGGTGGACTCAAGGCAGATATTGATGGGAGGTATCATGGACACTGGTGTCTGGGGCTTCCTTTGAACCTCTTCAAAGACTTAGACTTGTGTGGTGCTTACTCTTGACACTTCTGTGTTAACTGTGGAGTTACTTCCATTTACATCATGCCATTTACCTAACAGCCCTACTAGAGTTTGATTTATTCCCCATTTTACAGACAAGAAAGTGGCCATGGCTCAGAAGATGAACAGCTTGCTCAGGTCACACAGCTAGTCAGGCTAGAGTCATCATTCCAAAGTCAAGTCTATGTGACACCCAGTTCTCTTCTATGAAATCAGACTCCCTCTCCTTTGAGATGAATGAGATTGAGGTAAGATGGCTGCAAATATGTTTGTAGGATGGGGGCAGAGTTGAGGAAATTTGCATTCCAAGACCCATTTTTATTTTCTGTTGAATCCCAGTGTTCATCTCTGGGGTCCTCTCATCCCTTCTACATTAAGAGAAGATTGCCTCAATGTCATACTAAACCTGTGACAGTCAAGGCCTTCCCGAGATTCCTGCAGATCCCCAGGACTTGCACTTTCATGACTTTTCTGGGTCTCAATCATGGGTGTTACTGAATTGGTTCATTTGAGATCCTTCCACATCTTGTGGGTACCCTAAAGTCTAGGTCTTGTTGCCCCAGAAGAAAATTGCTTGTTCCTTAAATTCTACAAAACAAGATACTCACAAAGCACTTGTATTTGTGATAGACTCTGCAGAGGCTTTGGACAGGAACTAAAGAGGGGTGTTTATCCTAGCAACACAAGCAGCATCCCATTGAATATAACCCACTCCTTCCTTAAAAACCTTTTAGTTTTTCTCACTGGGGGTTTTCACTGGTTGCCTCTCCTAGCAGTGTCAGCCTACTGTGGCCAATTTGCTGACCTCCCTTTTCCTGTCCTGCCTCACCTCCTTACACCTCTACTTTGTCATCCTTGGGAATGCTGAGTATTTTCATCCTAATATGTCAAACAACTACCATGAGCCCCCAGTCTCCTATATTGGGCTAAGACTTCCTTTGCCAATCCAAGTTCATTAAGGTTCTGTGCTGATTAAAAGAGTTTTTCATGCAACAGATCCTGCTGCCTGGATTCAATTTTGTAGTGCCTGGATTCAATTCTGTATTCCCCTGCATGTATACAGAAGTAAGGCCTCCTGCTGAGATGGGAGCTGACAGGGGAAGGGCAGGAGGAATAAAAAAGGGGCTTGGGAAGGTAGGGGAAACACCAGGTGGTCTCTGCAGGGAGAGGAGATGGTGGTACCATTGGAAAGGAGTGCCCGGGAACCCAGAGGATGCAAGAAGCAGAAATGATTAGATTTTCTCTATCAATAAGTATGCAAGCAGGAAAAAGTGAAAAAAGATGACTGGCATTTCTTGGTTAGAAGTTTGCAGAGAGATTGTGGGATGAAGACAAAGACACAAAGAAATGTGGAGAAGATTGTAGCTGGTGAGATGGGCTGTGGGTCCCAGTGTGGCAGTAGCCAGGAGGGAGGCAGAGGGGGAAACCCTGACATATCAAGATTGAAAAGGGCTGAGAAAGGATGGGCAAGACAGGGAGGAGATGGTGGTCAGGGGGTTCAGGAATGATTCAGCAGTGCTTGCCTCTCCTGGCTCTCTGGAACTTGGTAGTCAGAGGGCACCCAACCCCTAGCTGCCTGGCTTCTCCTTAGACACAGCACTGGGAAAGAGGCAGTGGCTCCAGCAGCCCAGACTACCCACCTGACTCACGGGAGTCTGGGATAAGAAAGGCTGATTAGGAAGTCAGGCTCCATCCCCAGTGGGTTTAGCATGGCTCCCTGTAAGCACATGCCTTCAAGTGGTCATCTAGCTTAGGAAAATGCACAGTCACAGAATAGCTGCTATTTCTCTCTCTCCCACTTCTCTCCCTAACATCCCACTCTCTTTTTAGGGAACAATGTTCTCTCTTGCCTGCTGCTACACATATGGGGGGTGGGGGAGTGGGCATTTGATTTTCCTAGACTTGAAGTTGAATTCATCTCTTCTCCTGAAATTCTCTAATTTGCATTTGCTCAGTTTCATCATCTTGCAGTCTTATTGCTCACCAGTTGCCTTCCTTGCCTTCCTCCCATCCCACAGTCTCCCCACATCTTTGTTTCATTTTCTGCATTTCCATTTACTGCTCTTCCAATCAAATGTCATTCCTGTTAACACTGTATGGGAAGAAGAGCAGAGAGGGCCTGTCTTCTGAGCGCTCATTAAAGGTGAGCTGTTGTGTAGGAGATGTTCTGCATGCCATAAGTGATCCGTCTGTCATCAGTGCACCCTAAAACAGCATCTTTTCTGCCAGCTTTCTCTCTCTTTCTCCTGTCCCTCAGTAGAATCTCTGGTAGCTTGATATCGTGTACTATTGTGCCTGTGGCACAGTTAGGGCCACTTTAAAGTTGTAACAAATGTCTTTAGTCACAGGGCCATATGGAGACTCAGTGGGTGATACCATTAGCTGGAAAGCTTCAGGCAGATGTGCAATTGCCTTGCCCAGAAGAGAGAATCCCAAATAGAGGAATGTTTTGATAAAATATCCTGGAAGAGATTTTAAGCTGCTCTTGCATCAAACAAGAGTCCTCCTGTTCTCAATGCAATTTTATTTCCCCTAAATGATTTCAGACATGTTAGTCATGGACAGAAGAAACTCCTGACGCTTGCCTGTATGATCACTGACAACAATGGCAACTTGATTTTAGTCATCCTCAGAACCCAGGACAGATTACTCTCAGTCCAGTATTTAGGGGATTTGTTGGAAAAACAAAGAATTTCCCTTTAATATTTTTAACATGAATTCACATATTTCTGATGAATTTATAACTAAACAACTAAGGACATAGGACAACTCCTTATTAGCCAATGAGCAGAAGCAGTCCTCCACTTTGAAGGCATATTACTCAGCCTTTGAAGTGATGTCATCAGCTCATTAGGCAACCTGCTCTTCTGCCACAGAGACCAGCATAGACCCTGACTCTGAGTAGCTGGGAGGAGGGGCCTTATCCTTTCTCGCTGTACCAGCACACAGTTGGCAAGATGTAGACTCTCAGACAGAACTGAGCTGAATCTGAAGCAGGAAGGGCTCACCAGGTCACCAACAAAACCAACTAGTTCAGGACTTCCAAAAATGAGTTCCAAAGTACATCAGAGTCCACTAAGACAACAAAACCAACTAGTTCAGGACTTCCAAAAATGAGTTCCAAAGTACATCAGAGTCCACTAAGATAGAGTTTAAAAGCTTATCAAGGCAAGGAGGAAGGTGCACATTATTTCCCAACAACAGTTTTGTGCTGTTTTTAATTGAAAAACATACTAAGTCCTTATAGTGCTACTGAGCTTTGTGAATGACCAATGTGTTCATCATGAGCACTGTTTTCTCATAAGCTCTGTGAATTCCTTTGGGAAAGACTGATCCAATCCAGCCCTCTCTGTCTACACACGAGGAAACTGAGGCTGACAGAGGAAATGACACGCTCAGGGACATTGGCCTTATTAGCAGCTGGTCTGGGACTGAAGCCTGCACATCTCGCTGTGCTTTTCCACAGGATGTTGCCACACAGCCGTCTGCAGTCAGGCAGGAGGGAAAGAACCAAGAGAATGAGCCAATAGTATGAATCTGATGTCAAGTGCTTATTTCCAACTTGACATTTCAAAGATTGATGTCCTGTGACTGCCAGGAAGAATTACCCCAAACTGCCCATGTCCTCAGAGAATACATTTTTCCTCATGAACCTTGCAATCCCCAAATTTCTGATCCATTTGAGGAGTTGCATACACTGCTTTATATTTTGTTCATGTGTCCAAGCCATCACTTCACCTGCAAAAAAAGGGCAAATGATCCCTACAGTAAGAAACTTTACAGACAGTTGCAAAACTCTATGTTGAAACTAGAAAAAAAAATGCCAAGAAAAACAGTTAAAACAGTTAAACGTGCACGGAACACTAGCTAGAGAGGTGTGCATGTGATAGAGTGGGGGTGTCTTCTGAATCATTTCCCTAAATTTAGCAATGCAGTTTTTAAAAAATAAGCCTTTAAGAGCAGCTTCCCAGAAATCCTGTTATTTCTCTGCATATGTCTTACGTAAGTCTTTGCCACAGGTCTATGGAATAGTCAAATAGGAAGGGCACAGCCCTATCCCCAGAGCTATCAAAAGAAATTCAGAGATTTGAGAGAAAAAGAAATTGAGAAAACCTGACCTTCACCTTTGACGTCTAGGCAGCTGTGAGGTCCTGTCTACTGGAAGCTGTCTGTTAAGTGCTTCACACAGAGATGTTGTGGGATGTTCCTCATATTTATTCATCTCTCCCTGTGGAATAGAGCTGTCACTGTTAATCATTTATAAAAACCTTATATTCTTACTGAACTCCTAAAGGAGTTCGCTTTGCCACCCACCCTCATTTCTTTGGCATCTCTCTCTCTCCCCACTTCTATTTATTTTTCTCTAGCTTCACCCCATGAGTGGTTCCAGAAAGAATCAGGCCTCAAGAGTGTTTAGAAATCCATTCCTTCAGATTCCTCTTCTAGTATAGATTATCATATCTAGTAATTGCTTATGTGGCTTCTCTGAACTTCTACTTGGAATCCTGATGACTAATGGCAAATGTTTATATACTGGACAGATAATGTGATTGAAAGAGGGTCACATTTAAGTTGGAACAAATGCCCTGATGTCTCCAACTCCATGGCTGCCTCTACCAATGCCCAGGTGTAGGGTCAGCTTTGAGCACTCTAGTGAAGATGATGACAGTTATCCTGACGGCAGACTCCTTCTGTAAGCTCCTTCCCATGTCTTTCACCTGTCTGCATCCTCACTCTGGAGTTTTCTCCCATCTGAGCCTCTTTTTCCTACCTTCCCATAATAAAACCTCTTTCCTAGTCTTCAATCCTATTCAGTACTCTGGTTTCCCAGTGAGCTTCTGCAGATTGTCATGAGTCCTTGCAAGCTGGAGCTCTGAGAAGTTGATGACCAATTTCATATCTATTAATAACTGATTATGAATCTATATATTACTCACCCAATATATTTAACATTTTGATGGGAGAAATCTCATTAATTCACAAAATTACTGAAATACCTACAATGTGCCAGGCCTTCTCCTACACACCAACCCATAGAAGGTCCCTGCTTATATCTTAGTGGCAGAGACTCATAATAAGCAAGGAAGCAAGACCATTTATGATAGTACTGTGAAGAAAAGGTGATTTGATAATTTGGTGAGTGAGGGAAAGCTTTATTGAGGAAGTGATATTTGAGTTGTCACCTGAACCAAGAGAAGGTGTAAGATCAGAGAGAAGGGATTCCAGGCAAAGGGAAGAACAAGTATATAGTTTCTGAGGTGAGAGCAACTTAGATAGGGACAGAAAGGAGGTACATAGGGCTGTGGTGGAGGGGCAAGCCCGGGGAGGTGGGATACAGACAAGTCGCATAGAGTTGTGTATTCCACACTAAGAAGTTTATATTTTGTGAAATTGCATTGGGAAGACATTGGAGGGTTTTAGAAAGGGATTGAATCAAATTTAAGTACTAAAAGATAAGACCAGGGTTTCACCTAACAGAATGACCCTGAGCCGGTAGAGGACCTTCAAGCCAACAGAGGATGCTGAGATGTACTGAGGAGTGACTTTGGGGACGTCCTGGACCACTGTTCTGACCACTCAAAACACTGACCAAGCCATTTCACCTCATTACCTTTCGATTTTTCACATGACAAATGACAAATTGGACCCCTTGTCCTCCCAAACCTTTCCCATCATAACACACATAGAAAACGATATTCGTGCGGCCTACCTAGAATCCTGCGGCTTCTCAAGGCTGTCCCAGGGCTGAGGCACACCCACAACATATAGGGGGCAAATTAACTGATGTATAAGGCTCCTCTTGGTTGCATAATTTGGAGATTGAATGACAATTCCTCATGATGCCTCTCAATCTGTACCCAGTAGGCAGTTAAATAGATATATTCTAGCTGAAGTATGAATACCACCAGCCTGGGTGGTGATAAGCAGTGTGGCCTACTTCACATCTCCCAGCATCAATCATCCTCAGTAACCGACCATGTCATCCTATGCCCTCTACCATGTGCCAACCACACAGATTTCCCTGACGCACCAGATCTCCCATCCTTTTCCCCTGCCACTCAAGTGATCAATTCCTTCCAGAAGTGGCCTGTCTGTCTTAGAGCTGGTTGTGCTCCTGAATATTCTGCCTTTGTGGTTGGTCAATTTAGATTTCAAGCCAAGTGGCAAGGCAGTTCACCATAGTGAATTACTGAGATTCTTACAGTTCCCTTTCCCCTTTCCCATGGTCCAAAACAGATTGCTTATAAAAATGTAGAGCTGTAGTCTGATGTAACAAAACACAGCCAGGAAGCATCTGTGCCAGAGGATCAAGTCACTCTACTACAATGAAAGGTAAGTGTATGAAGATAACAAGACTCACCCTGTCCCCCAGTACATGTCCTCAGACTCTGTAGTGCAGAATGTATCTACCTCCATTTGTGTCCTTGGTGACCTGGCCTCGTACATACAAACCCACTGAACTCTATACTGACTCAAGACTTAAAACACTGCCGGGGTCCAGCCCTAGCACAAAGGGTCGTGGTGCTCTCTGGTGAATGGGATGGCATCGACGGCAAGGTGGAGAACAAAGCAACACAGACTCAGTGATCTGAGGCTAAGTTCTGTTCTAACTTTATTTTTTCCACACACCATTTTTATATGTTAACTTCTAGCTTGAGTACAATATCTTGAGGCCACACAAAAGGAAACTGATGCAAACTACAAGACAATAGGCAAAACATATTAGCAGATTAAACATTATCAACTCTTCATAATATTTTTAAGTATTCTTCTATATAATCTTAAACTAGTTCTGCTTTCTATATTACTGGGAACATTGTGCACAGAAGCCATTTCTATGAACAACATATAAGCTTACACTATGTGGTTAATAATTAGATTAACAGGAACAATAGAGAGTTTCTGAGCTTTCTCTGGATCATTGAATAACTGAGCTGCTTTAGGCCAATTAGGAGTGGTATACCTCCTACTTTTACCCAGTAAGCACTAGCTGGTCCTGCCCAAGAAAGCTGTTCAGAGCAACTAAGCAAACACCAGCGTTTTACATATTTTAAATATTTTAAAAAGGGGAGATGAGCTTTCCATGTACATTTTTCATTATAATATACTTGATGCCAACCAGGGTGTATTCTGCCAGTGGGAGATAAAGGGGGTCTAAATCTAAGGGACCAGAAGCTGGTTTCCTAGGGGGATACCATAGTTTTCCATTAACCAAATAAGCATTATCAGATGATGTCTGAATTGTTGGGACTATTTTTCTAGCCTTAACAACTTTGTTTGTGACTTGTTTGTCTGGAGTTAAGGTGGGAACAACGTGTCTTTCTGCACTAGGTCATCTGGGAGTAGTCACCATCCATGGTGCCATTTAGTATAAGTTGCTGGAAATGAGCATAGCATTCTTTCCAAGTTATACTTTTATCACCCCAGAACAAGGGCCTTTCTTGGTTATATCCAGTATGATTAGCTGTTTGAGTCTTGTGTTCTAAATCCCCTAAGACCCTAGAATTCCCAGAAATCCAATATAATAGTATTCCCAAGCATAGGAAAATTAAACAAGACAACGGGAAACAGAGGGCCTAATTTCCAGAAAGATGAGACCTTGCAAACATCTTTATAACTCAGTGGAATCCTTGTCAAGCACTGAGGGGAATTGAAGAGGGCTCAGCAAAACACCTTCCTGAACCTGATTTAACTCTTCCATGCTCACCTTTGCTGTGCCCCATCATGAACTTTTGTCTTTTGACCTCCCTAATTCCATCAGCCAATCCCCTCTACTCCTAAACTCTCATTTCCATTCTCGCCATATGCAGAATGTTCCCTGTAGTCCCTTGTGACCTTGATCATCCACTGTATCATTCCTCAAGCACAGGGGCCCCCAAAATCTCCAGTATTACCAAAGAGTTACACAACTCCGACAACTGGGAACTGGTTATGAAATCATTAACCCTATGGCCTTCTCTAGTTAACACTGGATCCTACTTAACTGATTTCAGGCTCCTCCACAAGTATCTATGACTTTGCTTTTGATTATGTTGGGGACTTTGTAATGTTGGGTGGAAATGATTTCTCTCATGTTAGGGGAGGATGTTTCCTCATTCTTCACCTCAAGAACCTGGTGGAGTTCCTCCTAAAAGTAGAACTCATGAAAGTGTAATGAGCCACCCTAAAAATGGGCCCCTGAATTTGTAGCCCTCAGGTGTGTCCATACTTAGTCTCCTGCAATTAGTTAATTCCCCTTAAATATTCCTACCTGGCTCCAGCAACAGCTTAGGAGTCAGGCAAGGTGTAATTCTCTGTATTCCCCTTTCTCTCCAGTTTTGGGACTGGCAATTTTTCCTGTGAGCTCAATTCTCCAGTGGATCTAAAAGAAGCTGGGTTCTCAGGATTCCCTCTGCCCACCATATTTTGTTTCTTATTGTGAGGACAAGAATTACAATCTCCAAGCTCCTGATGCGACAAACTGGCAACTACTAGCTTCTTATTTGTCTTTGAAGATCTTTATAATGACTTAGTGTCTCCATAGCAAGTGCTCAGTAAATGTTGGCTGAGTCAAAGTCTGAAGGAACAAAAGAAGGAAGCACTAAATTAGGGGTCATTCCCTTAAAGATACAGAGGTGGTTTTGAGCTGTAATTTGAGTAATACTCCTTGGCCTTCAGCTGAGATTGTGGCAATCTTTCTTGGAAGAATTAAATTGTTCCCCAAACTTCTGATCCAATATCAGACGATATCAACCTGGCTCACTCGTCCTGTCACCCCTGAATACCAGACATTGTATGCTTATTGATTCTCCTACCCTACAAAATTCCTAAGAGAGATTTTCTAAATGCCAAGTGCAGGGGGACTTGGTCTTAGTACGTATCCCTGTATTTCTTTAGCTAATGTTTTTGAGCAAGTTACTAAAGAAGCTAAGTAAGTGCCTGCTTCACATAGCAGGTGACAGGGCTGGGGAATTTTCAGTTTCCTTTCTGTGTATCATCTCAGTGCATCCATTCATCCTCTAGGAAAACACTGAGCACCTGCTTGCATCAGGCACAGAAATAGGGGCCTTGGTAGATACAAAGATAAGTTACATATTCTTGCCCTTTAAAGAAATATAATGCCCTCAT
The DNA here is from genome assembly GCA_020662805.1 of Glaucomys volans. Classification (NCBI taxonomy): domain Eukaryota; kingdom Metazoa; phylum Chordata; class Mammalia; order Rodentia; family Sciuridae; genus Glaucomys; species Glaucomys volans. The sequence goes on along the minus strand of JAJEJO010000708.1, from coordinate 724,584 downwards.
TGGGGAAATAGGTAGAAGAGGATTTTTTAAAAATGGCAGATGTTTATACAGCACTTCCAAGGCAAATGGCTTATACATCCCTTTAGTGTTGGACTTAGCACTTTGGTCCTTTAGAGTTTCAACCCAACTAAATACTAAGAAGGCCTTCAAATGATACTAAGAAAAAATAAGTCCCCTCCCACAAATATACTCCTCAACCTTCTAGTTAAAAACAGAAAGGCCAAACCTAGGAGGGAATATCTTACAGCTATGAAACACGTGTCACCTCCCCCTACCAGGCATGTGCAACCAGGAAGACTCGCCAGCCAAAGACTAACTTTGGAAGAGGAGCTCCTAAAGCTGCCTAGACCTCTTGCAGACTCAGGTTGGAGTAGACCAAGTTAGAGACTTAAACACCTGTTTGTGTTTCTCAAACCAGGCATTAGTTTTGTATGATATATTAGTTTCTGTACTATACACATTAGAATTGTATACTCTAGTCTTTTACCTGGTTTTAGCTTTCAAAGCTTCACGATGGTCCAAATCTGAGTCGCAACGATTTAAGTTTAGTAATGGTTTACAATGATGAATATAAAAAAATAGGCAAATGAATGAGAAAAAAAAACAATAAGGAAAGTGAGAATCATGATGCTTTAGGAAGTGAAGGAAGTTTAAAGGTCATTCAGAGTCATGCCTGTCCCCGAGGTGAAGGGGCCTGGCATGCTCTCATGAATTACCAGGGTCTTAAAATCTCACTTTGTGCTGAAGTAGCTTCTACTTTCAGAGCAATTAAACCCTCCCACCAGATAAGTACCTGACACCCCAGGAATAATTTTTACCTTTCATTATTGCATAACCCATCTTGGAACTGCTTCAAAAAACTGTAGACAAATACACACCTGTCAACTAGAAAGAATATTTCTATCTGAAAACAGAACCTCATAATTTCCTGATGTGACATTGATTTTATAAGCCTGAAAATTTTTATCTTTCTTCTCCTTCCATCCAAGCAGAATTTCCTATATTCCTACCTGTGAAGTTCTCTCTTTATCATTTCTCTTTCCTCTATTTCCCTTTTCTCTGAAGATGGGGCAGACAAGACCTTTTATGATGCAACCATAGTCTTCAGAACTGTACTCATTATTTGGGCCCTGTAGAATTGCATTTCTTTTCTGACAAATGGAAACAAAAAGTAGTAGTTGCTTCATTGAGTTTTTGCAAGGTTTTCTGGGTAAAACCTTGTCCGACAGGTAAAAACCTGAAACTCAGTATCCAGCACAAATGAACATAATTGCTAGTTATTGTATTTAGCCACTGTTTTCTTTGTTGATATTTTCTTTTTTAAAATTCAGTCATATTTCCTCGTCTCCCTGTTGCCTTTCATTTTTCCCACATCAGAAAGCCATTTCTGGATTTTCTATTAAAGTATCCCCCTGTATAAAGTTCAGAGGTTTGTACAGGTATCAAAATATTCCAGTATTCCATAATTGAAAATGTCTTTGAAGATGTAGATGCCTTAATGTTTACTCTGGCTAGGAGGGCCCGGAACTTCCTTTCAACTTCCTTGACAGCAGCTTTCCATAGAAATTGTTACCCGAGGACTGAATAGTGAGGCATCTTATTATCTTCATCTATCCCAGCCTCCATGGAGCTTTGACACCAGCAAGAATGACATTATTAGTTGACAAAGACAACCTCAGAAAGGGCTGGAAAGACAGGATCTCTTTCTCTCAGGCCCCTTATGTCATATTCTCCATCCTCAGTTTTCTGGGACCCAGGTTCCACCTGACTTCTGAGGCAGCACCCAGAAAGGAGCAAGGAAGACTTGGAAACCTTCCTGCCAGGCTAGATTCTCCAACCGCCCCTGAGGGTGCCTTTTGAAATATGTATAATCCTAGTCACTTAGAAATACATCTCATTAAATGAGGTATTTTTTAAAGATTGGGAAATAATTTATAATGGTAAAAATAACCCAGCCTTACCACAAAAGTGCAAAAAATAAATTCTGTTCCTTCTCTGCCTGACTTGGGTGAGGGAGGGAAGGGAGAACAGAGACAGAATATGTTCTGGCTGAGCTGTGTAAGAACAGAAACTCGACTAGCAGCAGTGCCCTGAGATGCAGGAATCTTGGACAAGACAATGGAGAGGAATTAGATTTTTTAAAAACTCTAATCCTTAGTCTTGAGTGCCTCAAGTCATCTCCAGCATGGTGCTTTGCTCCCAGATGATGATCCACCACAGGGGTACAACATTCACCCAGTCCTAGGTCCTCCCCTCCCAGGAGGCCCTTTCTTCATGCATTTCTAAATATGCTCTGACATGACTTCCCCACTCATAACTCTTCTCCTTGCTCCCCAGCCCCACTCTTACTACTCCATAAAGGCAACAGCCACACTCCTGCCTCAGGGCCTTCACACTGGTGTTCCTGCCATGAGGTTCTTGTCCCAGGTGTGCTCATTTCCTCCTTTTCTTCAAACTTCTGCTGCCCACCTTCTCAGAGGGCCCACTTGCCAATGTCCCCATACCCAGCCAGCACTTCCCATCCGCCATATCCCCATAGCACACGAATCACCTTCCAACATACCATATAGCTTGTTTATTCTTCATCTTCTCCAATGAGGGCAAGAATTTTCATTTCTTTCATTCAGGGATGGATTCCTAGCTCTTACAGCAGTGCTCACCACTGAAGAATGAAGAGTTTACCAAATTCTCAATCACATCTGACAACAGTGTAGAACAGTGTTCCCTAAAAGGATTTGACAAATGGCTGAGTCTCCCTTCTTTCCAGCCATGACTTAGGATCCAGCAAGGGATGATTTGGTCTGAGAGAGGGTGGCCTCAGGTGAGTAGTATACTGATAGCTACCCAAACTGTGACTACCTAAACTTTGTTCAGATCAAATTATAGCAATAAGAGTAGCCACATTGGTATTTTTAGATCTTCAGAATGGATTCTCAGAAGAGGAATCACAGAAAGACTTAAGAGTGGACCGACTTTCCTCCTCTGCTTTTCTCTGTCCTCTGCCCAAAGCACAGCCAAATGTAAGGCTGGAAATATAGGGAGTGGGGGCATCTTTTGCATGCCTTGTATAAACCCCCATTATTTCTCAATCTCTGTGTTCTGAGCTCATAATATGCTAAGTTAGTAATTGCGAGTAATTACAGTAATACACAGTTATAAACAGTTGCCACATAGTTGTAAATACATCTTTAATTTGTAACCAATTACTGTGAGGCATCCTGTTCAAAGTTCAGATGTGCTTGCTCTGTTTGCCTGGCTGCTTCCCTCAATTGGCTGAAGACTTCAGAAGCCTCCCAGAACCATACAGGAAAAGGAGAAAGCATGTCCTGATAACTGAGAAGCAGATAGGGACCAACAGGCAGGGCAGGCAGCATAGCATGCCTTAGATCCAGGGTCAGAAAACTGTGCTCCCACCCCAGCTCCTCCACTCGTTAGTGGTATGAACTTAGAAGAGAATTTTCATAGAACCAGCCTTCACTTATATATGTATACACATGTAAATGTGTACATTTAAATAGATGTTAATGCATACATAGGATAACCAAGTCCATTGTCAGATATTGTTTTACTAATATCTTTATCTGTGTCATGATTGTTCACTCTGTTAGTAGTTCTTAATTTTAAAGTTCTTAATTTTAAAGAAGTCCAATCCTTTTTTATGATTATTGATTTTTATGTCCTAAGAACTTTTGTGTATCCTGAAGCTTTCTTCTAGAAATTTTCCACCTAATCTCCATTACTATAGTCTATGGTCTATATTAAATTAATTTTATGTGTGGTGAAATGTGGAAGGGATTATTTTCACTTTTTCCATATCAATGTCCATCTGTGAAAGCATTCCCCTTGAAAACTGGAACTAGGCAGGGATGCCCTCTTTCACCACTTCTATTCAATATCGTCCTTGAAATGCTAGCCAGAGCAATTAGACAGACCAAAGAAATTAAAGGGATACGAATAGGAAAAGAAGAGCTCAAACTATCCCTTTTTGCTGATGACATGATTCTATATTTAGAGGAGCTGAGAAATTCCACCAGAAAACTTCTGGAACTCATAAATGAATTCAATAAAGTAGCAGGATATAAAATTAATGCTCATAAATCTAATGCATTTTTATTCAAAGTGATGAATCCTCTGAAAGAGAAATTAGGAAAACTACCCCATTCACAATAGCCTCAAAAAAAAATTGGGGGATCAAATATTTGGGGATCAATCTAACAAAAGAGGTGAAAGACCTCTACAATGAGAACTACAGAACATTAAAGAAAGAAATTAAAGAAAATCTTAGAAGATGGAAAGATCTCCCATGTTCTTGGATAGGCAGACTTAATATCGTCAAAATGGCCATACTACCAAAAGCACAACATAAATGCAATGCAATTCCAATTAGAATCCCAATAACAGACCTCATAGAAATAGAGTAAACAATCATGAAATTCATTTGGAGGAATAAGAGACCCAGAATTGCTAGAGCAATTCTTAGCAAGAAGAGCAAAGCAGGAGGTATCACAATACCAGACCTTCAACTATACTACAAAGCAATAGTAACAAAAACGGCATGGTATTGATCTCATACTTTTTATTAAAAAGGCCTTCCCCCACTGACTTGTAATGGCATCTTTTCCCAAAATCGTGTCATGAGATTTTTGTGGATCAATTCCTATGCTCTGTTATAATTTGATGCTCTATTTAGCTATTCTTTCACCAATACCACATAGTATAGTATTACTATAGCTTTAAAATAGATCATTGAGCTTTGGTCTTCATGATTTTTGTCACTATTCTAGGTCCTTTGTATTTTTGTACAAATTATAAAATTATCTTACCAATTTCTACAAGATAGTTCAATTGGATAGATCACCTGGGGGCAAATTTTCCTTCTAAACAATACTGACTATTCTAAACCATGGATATGGTACATCCCTTTATTTGGTAGTAATTTCTTTCAGCAACATCTTATAGTTTTCAGTAACATCTTATAGTTTTCAGTGTTTTAAGTGCTATATTTCTTTAACCTCCTGAACATCCCTAAGAGATAAACATTATTATCCCCATTCTTATAAGAAAACTAAGGCTTATAGAAGGTAAATGATTTGCCCAGGGTTATGTAGCTAAAAAACAAGAAGTCATGTGCAAACAAATTATAACTATACAGAACCTTGTGCTTTGTAGACTGTAAAGTACTGTCCAAATATCAACTAAGTTGACCACATTTTCCTGGGCAGATGGACCCCTCAGTGCTGCCATGTAACTATTCAGGGCCTTGAATCTCTTGTGAACTTTAACTTAACAGCCTGGGCTTGGTTGTTTGTCTTCTAGACTTTGCATTCCCTCTTCTGAATACAATTTGACATTGTGACTTTTTTTTTTTTTTTTTTTTTTTTTTTTTTGCAAGAACCACATTTTCTCATTTCTTTAGTCCTCCACAGCCTGGTATGAGGTCTGATCCACAATTTGAGCAGTAGGTATTTGCTGAAATGTTAGTCCAATCATGACAGTGAATTTCATTGGCATCCATCATAGCTTTTTAAAACTGTGTGTGTATGAGAGTAGAAATGTAGGGAGTTTAAATTCAAACTAAATTGTCTACCCAAATTTTAGAGAGAATAAGAACAAAGGAAAAGGTCAAATGCGTAAGCCCCCTCTCCTTGAAAATGCCTCCTCCTTGACATATTTTTGAGTTACTGCTACCCTGTTTCTGTTTTGTCATCCTATTTAATCAGTAAGTATGCAATTTACTGAACACTAGGTCATAGATCAGTAGAGAAATTGTTCCAGGTCTTTGAACTAAAGTCTATTTTCTATGTTAAAATGTCCAAAACATGCAATTATGGAAGACAATTTGCTTCAGAAAATGAACCACAAAACTCAGTGCTAGTGGTTCATGGGAAAGGTTCTTTGTAGTTTTTTCAAGAGAGTAGAGAGGTCAGGGTTTGAAATTAAATTGAAAATTTTCCACCTAATCTCCATTACTATAGGACTGAAAGGGCAAAGTGCAAGTCATGAGATCTTTTACTATCTGCATCAAACCTTTGTCATCTAAGCAACGAAAAAATACATGACAACTGTCACAGTGCTTATATAAGGGGATCTTCCTTAGTTTAAGGGACCAAGTCATTTCTACAATGTTTGGGCATGTGTGTTTCTGACTCTGCGTATTACCAATATAATTCCCAATATCATGAGCTGTAATTACTGCATACTTTCTCAGCAGCAGACTTGGGCACTGATATTTGCCAAATCAAAGAGAATAACATCTACTGATGTGGATAGCAGAGAAATCAAAGGAAAGTAGAAAAAACTTTGCATAATTAAAAAGACAGCATGGTCAAATATGCAAATGCAAAAAAGTCCCTTTAATTTAGTAACTTTGTTCGTGAGAAAATTGTTGCGAGTATCAAATACCAGCTTTTAATATGTCGATTTGTGTACAAGTTGTATTCTGAAGATGAATCAATCTTAATAGATTCCTCTTTGTGAATTTTTCTCACCACCTTCTGAAGTTAATAGACTATTGACCTAGAGAAGCACAGAAGAGGATAATTACAGTAAAAATAATAGTATTAATAATCCACCTTGCATTTCTACAAGGGCTTTCTTATATTAAATACAGAGTGTTCTTCATATTGTCCCACTAATGCTCACATAAAATGTAGGCAATTCAGGCGCTGAGACAATTAGTGTTTTTACAGATGATATGAAGTTCAAATAAATCAACTGCCTTAACATTGTATGTAGTACCTATGGATGAAATAGGACAGACAATTCCCAGTTCCCTCTTCAGGCTTCCACTAGGATGCTAACATAGTTTTCTCCACTAATCTACATTTCTCCTCTTTTTTCCCTTGATATGAATAAAAAAATAGGTACCTGCCCTTTCAATGTCTTTTTGATGATCAAGCAATAGAAACCAAGTGTGCTTTAGGCCTTTAAGATCGTTTTAAGTATTGTATGTATTTAAACAAAAAAACACAGTTTGGGGGTCCATCTAATTAGTAAAATTTCAAAAATGCAATATAGTTATTTAATTATACTCTTGTTTTCTTAGCTCCTTATTTTCTGATGGTGACTGAGATATTTATAAATTCTAGGTTTAAACATATTTCCTTGGTATATACATTTTTAAATAGTTGCCCCAAGTGGAAGATACCAGTAGGCAAATTATGAGTCAAAGGGGAAAATGTCTTAATATCACATGAGAGACTCAAAGGATGAGTGTTCACCTAAGGTTGATCTGCTGTAGAGTTTAGAGGATTCAGGAAGAAAGTCAGCAGCCATAAAAAGCAGGAAGACATGAAGCCTATGAATTAAGAGAAAAAAGTCAAAGGGAGACTAAACTGAGACAAATATCATACAATTTAAAACAGGTAAGAAAAAGTTTTAAGGGAATTGCAACACAAATATTGTGAATTGAAATTTACCTGGATGGATATAAAGAGCAGAACTGAGAGAGCTAGAAAATTGGCCAAATATCAAAGATCTGTTCTCCCTATTTTCTTCTTGGAGTTATAATTTCTCATTTGTTAGACTTTTTCATCATAAGCTCTCTGGCTCTTCATTGTTCTGACTTCCTCATTTTGTTTCTTTGACTGTTATCTTGTTTCCTTTCTACTTGTTGTCTTACCTAGTTTTCAGTTCAGCTGTACCTAAACCCATTCAGAGTTTTAATTACAGTTGTGTTTTCTGATGGCAATCCTAAGCTATTTATAATAGAACTCAAGAGAGAATTAATCAGTTGACGAAACTGGGAAGATTTTCAGAATTCAGATTAAAACAAAGAAAAATGCTGACTGAGAAGATTTTGTATATAGATCGGGTATATTATACAGGGTGTGTGTATGGGTATTTTGGATGGAAGACCAGAGTAAATGGCTCCAATGAAATTGTCCAAGAAATGAGAGAAAAGCATTTCTACCATCTGGGGGGAGCAGGGGAACCGGGGTATGCATGCAAGCGTTAGGCAATATGAATAATTTTGAGGGGAAATACATACCTGGATGTAGTTTTAATTCCAAAAAATCTTGTATACCTTAAAAGACAAAGAACAAAAGAAAAAATCAGGCTGAGGTTCCATTCTTAGCAATGGTAGACTAGGATCTTTTCTGTTCTGGTGAGATCAGAACAAGAAAGTCTAGAACACTGTATTTGAAAATACTGTAGAGTTTCCAAGGCAGTGAGAATTTGTGGGCTCAAATGCATGGGAGAAACCCAGCATGTCATGTATTTCTGCTCCTCAGTACAGCTACCATTAGCAAAAGCAGTGGCTGAGAAAGTGAGAGGAAGGGGCTAGGATCACAGATAGAGCTCTTAAGGAGCATGCCCGAGGAGTAAGCACAGACTAGAACCAGCTTCCACACGAAATAATGCTAGTTCTTGAGTCCTCTAAGTGTTTGATGACATAAATGATCGGGGATTGCTAGTGCTCCTACCCTGAAAGCCCATGAGAAGTAAACAAACTGCTTCTGAAGGGAGATACTATCCAGAGCTTCAACTGCCTATGCATTTTTTCATTAACAATGTCCAGCATTTAGTCAAATACAACCAGACATGAAAACTAAGAGAAAATAAAAGCAGATAGGAGCAACAAATCCATGAGAAACTCAGGGTCTGAAAAAATACAAATATATATAAATTAAGGACTGGGGTTGTGGCTCAGTGGTAGAGCAATTGCCTAGCAATGTGTGGGACACTGGGTTTGATTCCCAGCACCACATGTAAATAAATAAATAAAGGTCCCTCAACAACTAAAATAAATAAATATATATAAGCAATAATTAATAGAAAAATAAAAAGTAGTAGACCTGATAAACATATCTGATTATCTGATTATTGAGGGATCAATAAAATAAACATTTTAGAAAGCAATGGCTTTCAATTTCAGGTTAGTCTCTTTTGGTTATCCCAGGACATGCATCCCATTTTTCATATTAGCTGATGAAGAACTGAACTCCTGTAAGTCCTTTTATGGATGAGGATTGATGTAAATCATACTTTAAATGATTGTTTCTTTAATCAAAATAATGAAAATGAAGATTTATCTGTTTTTTTTTCCTGTGGTTACAACAGAAGAGAAACATTGGAAAGATCTTTTACTCTACCTGTTTCTTCTCGAAAAGCACAGACAGGTTAGGCAAGTGTTCATGTCACAGGGTAGTTAGTATCAGACTCACGGTGATCCTGAGGTAGCCCCAAGGCTGCAGTGTCCAGTTTTAAGTGGTTCCTAACCCTTGTGGTGATGGACAGCACCATAGATATCTTTGAAAATCTGATGAGAGTGAAGTGCCTTTTCCCAGAAAAAAAAAAAAAATACATTGTTTGTGTACAACCTTAGTGAATTCAGGGACCTACCTCCCTGTATGCCCAGAAATGATAGCAGTAACACAGTTTGACATTACAACTAAGCCTCTGAAGCAATGGTTCCTACATTCTTTAGTTGGAGTACTCTTCTATATCCTTAAAATTTACAGGGGACCCCATAGAGCTTCTGTTTATGTAGGCGGGTAATCTCTCAATATTTATCATATTCAAAATTAAAATAGAAATTTAAAAGTCTTAGTTCATTTAAAAGAGCAATAAGCTTATTATGGGTTAATATAAATAGCATGCTTTTCATTAAACTATTTTCCAAGACAAAAAATTAAAAAGTGACAGTGATTGTTTTTAAAAATTTGGAGATTTCTTTAATATCTTGCTTGATAGAAGGCAGCTTGATTCTCATATCTGCTTCTTCTCCAGTCTGTTGATTTATCCCAGGTCTGGTAGGCCCTGGAAAAGTCCAGTGTACACTCATGAGGGAATAAAAATAAAAAGGCAATTAAAAATAATCCTAACTTTATAGAACCCCTGAAAAGGTTTTAGGAAACCCTCTGGGTGGTCCCTGGACCACCCTTTGAGAATTGCTGAACTTCCATAGAACACTAAGACTTCAAATGGTTAATAGATGTTAAACAAAAACAGAAAAGAGAAAGGGAAGGAAGGAAGAGCAGCATGTTCAAAGACATTGGGAAAGCAGGCTCCTCTACTACAAGACAGTCTGAAGAACAGGGAAATGGTTCTGGAAGATGGAGGAGCTGCTGCAGTTACATGAGGTGGCCATTGGATGGCAATGCTGCTACACACACAGGCAGCCTGAGCATCTGCATGAGGCATGGCCTAGCTGTGGAAGCCCACACACCCTGGAAAGTTGGAGGACTCACATAGTACTTTCTTTTTTGTTTTTATTTTTTAAAGTGGTGATAATAGGTTACCACAGAGGGCAATATAAATTCCTTCTTGGTCTAACAAGCATTTTCCTCTTTACCCCAAGTTGGGGGCTTTCAAGTTATCAATAGTGAAGATTTGAGAGTATCTTCCAAGTTCATGACTCCCATTGGGCATCTAAGGGGTTTGTACTATGAAGATCAGAGTCCCTGACCTCAAAGCACTCCCTTAGGATGCAAGCAAGGGTGAAAGAAACAAAGATGTTCTCAGTCAGTACCCCACCCAGGTCTGGCTAATACTAATTTAGTTTTACTAGAGTCCAAAGTTAACTGGACTAGCTGGGTGTAACTGCACTGATGAAGAATGGGGACATGTTGAAAAAGCAGTCCTCAGCGGCCAACAGTTTCAAGGAGTAAGACGTCCCTTCCCATGCCAACATGCTCTGCAAGAAGCCATTGTAATGAAGGAAGAGTCTAATGGCAGTGTAGGGGTGGCAGACATCCTGGTCCACAGTGAAGTACCCTCTCTGGAACCTGACATAATCCCTCTCAGTTCTGCCACTCTCTTTCAAGCTGTACCTATGTGCAAGTGGCTCTGGCTGGAATAGTGACATTCAGAGGGAACATACTGCCCTAGTCAAAGGTCTAGAGGAGTTCAGTGCAAAGATATTTTGACTACCAAAAGTTTATTTGCAGGATCGGAATCTAGGATTGAGGAGTACTGAGGGGAGGGTTTATTTGGGTGAGATGGGCCAGAGCCAGACCACAAGAAGCTCTAGGCAGGTCAAGGACTTGGATCTTTTTTCCTAGGGATGGTGGAGAGTCATTGAGGCATTTTAAGCAGGTGCTCTTATGTTTGCTTTGTACTAAAAATGGTAATAAGTGCTGTGATACAGAGATGTATTTGACAGAGTGGCCAATGACTACTAAAAGATGTATAAAAAGAACAATTTATGCTTGCCATGTGCTAGTTATTAATATCAACTCATTTAATCCTTTTACCCTCCCTATGAGGTAGAAAAGATTATCATCCCTTCTCTGCAGATGATGAGACTGAGGCATTGAGCACATAGCCCGTTAGTGACAGAGCCAGGACTCAAACAGAGCCTGTCTAGTTCTGGTTGATATTTTGCTAGCCTCTTATACTCTTTGACCAGTCAAGGGGAAAAATGTCCCTACTGCACTACAGCTACTCAATACACATCAGCCAGTCCAGCGGGAACCCAGAGGGGAGAACGCTACATTCTGTGGTATTGGGAGGTGGGTAGGACAGAGGGGATACGATGGGAAAATGTAGAGAACTAGAACTGAAGCTGACAGTCGAGTTTGTGTTGACCAAGAACATGGGGATGGAGGGAGAGGAAGGATGGGAGGATGTTTCAAATAGAAGGAAGGTCTGTCCAAAGGAGGCCAGTCCAGAGTCTGAGGAAATGTTGGTGCAAATAAAGCTGGGCAGGTAGTTAGTAGCAGAGGGATTTACACTTGTTCCTATAGAGCTTAGATTGTTAGTCAACTCACCATTTCAGACATGCACAGATCATTTAGGAGACTGTCCTTTACATCCCAAACTTCTCAGGGTCTGATGTGTGGGAACTTGATTAAAAATCACCATCCAATTCATAGTTTAAAATACCAAGTTGGAAGAAATCAGGGCTGAACCTTTGAGCAAATCATGTATATCCCTGTTTATGGCTAATCAGTTATACCATCGCCCCACTACACTGTCACTTAGTTCACATACTTTTTTCTTGTTCACGGGGACAGCAAGAACACAAATATTTAACTGAAATTAGAGACCCCACGTGCACAGCTTTCTCTTGATCTGATACCACACTGGATAAGGAGGGGGAGCTATTCTGGTGTGACTTCCTCATGAACTATGAACCCATGTTGATTTGTCCTGGTCATCTCTTTCTGGACTAAAATTATTCATTTTAAAGTGAATTCTAGAATATAACCTAATGAGCCATTTATTCTGTGGCACCAGACACTTTTTTCCTTCCTAGAAACCAGACCAACATTCAAAGACCCAGGCATTCTTCAGCCATCCGGGGTTCACTTGGAGATTGCTCACTGTGCCATGATCCACCTGGCTCAGGGTAGGCAGAGCCCTCACATCTGGATTCTGCCCACCTCTCCATGCCTCCTCACTCCTGCTGTGCTCCAGGGAGGGTCTCAGTGTACGTCACGCTGTATTGCACACTGGGTGACTGTCCATGCTGTTTCCTCTGCCCTGAAGATAGTTTCTTCCTTCTATCCAGGGAAGTTTTATTTTTAAGTTTAATTTGTTACATATGTTCTAAAAAGTCAAATCACCATAAAGCTTTTTATGAAAAATAGCAGATCCTTGACCTTCCTTTTCTCCTGCCTTGGATGCTCTTTGGGCATTAACCTCCACTTTGCTAAATAACATATTTCTACTAACAACCTCTTGGTTTTCTAGTCTTAGGAATTATCTATTAAATTCTCACCATAAAAGATGAAGATCTAGCACTTTTGCACCTCCCTCACCCACCTCCACAACTTCCCGCTCCCCAAACTCCCAGTAGACTTATCTCATCGTTTTTAGTTAGATCTGCAGTCAGTGTTTACATAATTATGACTATATTCACAGCATGCCCATGTAGTAAAATATGATCACATTTCCTTTCTTGTACAACTTTAAATTTTCCCTGGAGTTAATAATTGTCTTGATTCTTCATTTGTGTAGTTTTCTGTTCACCTCCCATTAATTTATACCTATATATTTTTCCTTAAATATAAATCTCTTTTCAATGTAGTCATGCACATCAGACAGTCCATCAAGTCAGTCTTGGAAACTTTCTGGACACCCTCTCTACTGCCTCCAATGTTACTTGCCCTGCTGACCTGCTGAGCAGCTGTCTTCTTGAGTTCTCTTCCTCATCATTCTAGAATTCTCTCTACCTCTCACCTGTGTTGAAATTCTTTATCTTCTTTAATTGCTCCCTTGATGGGCTACCTCTTGCAGATGCACATATGGGAGATGAATTTTTTTTTTTTTGAAATTTTGTAAACCTGAAAATGTACTTATTCTACCTGGCATATGATTGACAGTTTGGTCATGAATCAAATACTAGATTGGAATTTTTCCCTCAGTTTTGAAAGAATTGTCCCATGTCATCTAGCTCTAGTGTTTTTGCAAGTGGATTAGTGGTAAGTGAAGAAAAGACAGTGAAACAAGTTTGAAGGCTCTAGATCCTTTTGTATATGACCTTCTAAAAACATTTAGGAGCTTCTCTCTGTCCCTGCTGTTGGGGGGCATGGTACATTGATGTGTCTTGATGTGAGACTGTGCTCTTTCATGGTGCTAGCCACTTCTTATACTCTTAAAATCTAGGAGTTAATGTCCTTCAGTTCTGGGAAAGTTTTCTGAATTATTTTCTGTTTTTACCATTCTTGTTTTGGGAAATTCTTTAGTATTCCTGGGCTGTTTCTCTGATACCATATTGCTCTTCTATTTTCCATCTTTCTATTTTTTAGTGAATTCTTCCAATTATCTTCCAAGTATGTATTGAGTGTTTATGCTTTTTATGTCAGAGAGATCTTTGATTTGGGATCTTTGCCTCCCTCCTTTGTAGAGCACACTGTTTTTGCTTCACCAGTAACATTCTTCTTATAAGTATATCGACCCATTATATGCACATGCCCATATTTTTCTAACTTTTTGGTAATGGAACTTTGATATGAATGTCTTTTCCTCAAACATCTGGAGGTTCTGCGTTGTCCCTCCCTCCTTGAAGAGTAGAGTGCTGAAAAGCCCCATGCTAGATGGGGTCTGTTGGCCATAAATAGTTCCTTTGTTAAGTGGCCTGGCTGGGTTGTTCCACTGTGATACCCATTAGGACTTTTCTCTTGATTTAGACAGTTTTCTAAAATAAATAAATAAATAAATTTCCATTCTTGTCTAAGAAGGGATGAGCCAGGTGCTAATGTTCTGGTTGAAGGATAAAAGACTTTTAAAATTAGGTATGTGTACATCTTCACTGAGTCCCTGTTACCAGGACTTCACCTCTGCCCTCACCGGCCTAATGTCCCAATCCAGCATCCCTCTAGTCCACCCTCTCCAGTTCTCTGCCTTCTGTATCCGTGGGGCAAAGAAGTAATGGGAAGAAAGTATCTGGGGATCTTATTGCTCCTTAAGCCAACTGTTAGCCATTTCCTCTGCTTTTAGCTTCACTTTTGTTTTCCTTGTTAGAGGTATTTTGCAACTTCTGAGTTCTGCCATGCAGTTACTTGTGCCAGAGAAGATGTCGGCCTCCTCAGCTCTGTTGAGACTGTTATCAAATGCCCATCTGCTTTTCTACTTCAAAATAATATGTTTGGTATTGTTTCACTTCTGGTCTTATTGTCCTTAAAGATCTATTTCTTTTTAAAAAGATCCCTGAGTTGTTGCTTTTGGCAAGGTTTCAGGAGATAGTGGAAATTATTTAAGTCTCCCAGTTTTAACAGGAAGCAGGTAACTGCTTTTCAAACCCTAGTGTGGTAGGATCTCCTCTTAGGACCTTCCCTGATTGCCCCCACACCTACAGGATCAGCAGCTTCCTCCTTTATAGCACTTCTGTATCCAAACCTTGTGCAAACTTCTTGCATACATAACACAATTACATAAGAAGTTTGGATCGTCTTACTGGATTATAAACTGCTTGAGTTGAAGGAGTCCTGTTATCTATTTTTACATCCTCAAGATCTAGCACACAACCAGGCACCTAAATGCCCAATGCATGAACTGAGCAGGAACTGGATGCTGTTCTCTATGAGTAAACTCGGCTGCAAACAGATTAATGGCCCAATTGTCCTGCCAACAGGAAGGACAATACCCCTAAATGGGGCCATTTTTCTAGGTCCTGTGTCATCATTCTTAGGGTGATGAGCAGTGGGATTGCAGGGCTTTTCCTAAGGAATGTCCTTCAAGTCTGGACCATACAGGGAACCTGGTTACTTCCATCCAGAATGGGGTGGCAGGGTCTGGAATTCAGGGTGCCTGGACAGGGGATAAATTGGATTCTTTTTTGTGTGAGTCATCAGGATAAGTATGGCATCATGGCTCTGGAGGGAAGGGTGATTATATTTTCCAACTTCCATAATGGGGGATGGGGTGAGATCAAAAGTGAATGCTTCATTCTCTCTAGCCTCTATCAACATTCCTTGGTCTCAAACACTCTTAGCTCATTCTAATGAAAATCACAGGCAAAGCCACCCAACGTTGGGCTGGTCTGAAGAGTCTTCAGCAGTTTCTTGGGTCTGTAGGGACACACACAGGAATCAGTCTCGGTTTCAGTTCTCCCTGCTGGGAATCTGGCTAGCAGGGACAGTGGGATACCAGCAGAGTTGGTCAGTATCACTGCCTCTTCCCCAAGAGACAGGTACTCAAGAAACAGAACTTGCATGATGATCATGACATCATCCAGCTGCTGCATTAACTGGATCTAAGTCTTTCAGTTGGAGAACAGAGATCATGGAAAATTAGCCTGGGACAGCAGCCTGAAGCTCTGGAAGTACACAGAGGTAGGAAAGTCTTTGGAAGCCAGGGAAGCTGGGGCTCATGGCAGCATGAGCAGAGGGCTGCAGCTGTGAGACAGAATGAGAGATAAGAGATACCAAAAGCATACCTGCAGACCAATTATGTGCACCTGAGCTGGTGAGTGAGGTGAGGTGGAAGGGCAACGGCACTTAAAGAAGCAAGTCTCAGTAAAAACCTGTCTAGCACTGCTTTTCCCCACTTGGCTATTCAGGTTTCAGGTGTTTCTTGAGATCTCAGGCTCCTATTTGCAGCCAAGGCTCCCTGCAGTGTGACACATTAAATGACAGCTCACCACTGTGGTGACAGTGTTTAGTCAGGACCTAACCAGTGTAGGAGAAAGGAGATCAAGAAGTGAGGGGGAAAGGATTCCATTCTCTTAGGAGCTGGTGGAGTCTGTCAGGAGTCTGTTGGCCTATCTGGGTCATTGACAGGACATTGAATGCAGACACAGAATCTGGGTAGCCTTGTGGGCCTGGATGGCTGACTGTTCTGGCATGCTTTGATATTGATGTGTTCATGATGGAAGGAACTAGACTCCTGCAACCACAGCAGCAATATCAGGGAGAATAACCGAAGCTCTGGAGTGGACAGGCCCAAGTCTGCCTCCCCCTTCTCTTCCTTTGCTTATTTTTCTTCTCCTTGTAATAGGTTTAAACAATAAATGAAATTTAGACATGGATCTGGATGCTATTGAATTGCAAATACATGTGAATCTTGAGAAAAGGTCAAACAAGTCCAGAAATTTTCCAAGTGGCTTCTGAGACAATCTGAGCCTTAGCTTCCTTCAGGTGGCTCTTCTGGGAGATCATGAGGAGAACAGAGGTGCAGAGGACAGTAAGGCCTCACTCTGCACTGTAGTAGCTGAAATCCTCCGAAGGTGAATTCACATGCAGAATAGAAGAAGAGTAACACCTACCTAGTAGGCCATCCTCAGGAATGTGTAATAGCAACTTCTCCCAGAGCTTGTCACCCAAATGCCCAGCACATGCCATGAAGAAAATGTTGATTTTATGACCAGCTCCCTGGTGGTGGAATTCTACCTGTGGTCAGGCGGTCTGGACCATCCCCTGGCCACTCTGAGGAGATTTTTTGAGTATGTACAAAGATATCAGTATCCCAAAGAGAAAGCTCTGAGTGCTATATCATGAATGCTAATGTTAGTTACCCATCATTTTTTTCTGAGAAGCAGTGCTATGGCCTACCCAGAGCACAGACTGAGACAAACACAGGTTCTGATTCCAACTTGCCTTTCAAACCACGTCATTTTGAACAAGTTCAAGTCTTTGAGAAGCTGGGAAATCTCTGTTACAATGGTCCCATCAGTGTTTTCCTTGCAGGTTGTTTCTCAGATTAAAGGAAGCAAAATATATGAAAATATCTTGCTTCACATCACGTGTGTGGAAGGCATTCGTGATGAATGTTAGCTTCTTTCTCCCTTGGCTCTTCTTTTATGGCCTGCTCATGAATCTGATGCATAATTCAGAATCCAGATGCCAGGGCAGACAAAAACATTGAGAGATGACAGAATCAAGATTAAATAGCATCTTAATAGCTTGGAACACTAAGGCTAAAAAAATGTGAGATAAGATCTAATAAGGTTCTGCATGGAAACTGGCATTTTGTTTCAGTATCCACTTAGGGTACAAGTGTGTGATTTGTGAGTGTGGGTATGCACGAGTGAGCACAGTTCACACCTCAACTTCAACAGAAGCACCAACACCACTTAACTAGAATTAGCGGGTCCATTGTGGTCAGCACAGGTCAGACCATCCCCGGAGCATTATTTCACATCCAGGAGCCACAGTTTTTCTAAAGGAACCCTGATACACCTGAGCCCCTCAGGGATGTGGCCAGTGTGGTGACAGTCCTGAGGAATGACTAAAGGGATTAAAGACTGTTAGTATGATAACTGTCATATTTTTCTTTCATTTTCTACTTCATTTCTTTATGGATTATTTTATGAAAGAAAGAAAAGATGGACAATAAGTCATATGAGGAAGCAGCATGAAGTTGGAGGTCTCAAGAAGACTTTGACCCCCCTCAAAGTTTTTTTTCACTGATAGGTTTATTCACACAACCAACAAATATTGTTTAAATTGAATATGAATCTGGTGTTACACATGGTGCTCTGTAGGTGGGGGTGTGCTAATAAATGTTAACAACCAGCTTTCTGGGGGTGGGGGTAGAAGAGCCAGGATTTATGGCACCTTCCAGTCTCTGTGCTATACATATTCTCACCATGGCTGATCACGAGCTCCCAACATAAATGTGAAATTGGAATCAAATGTGGTCAGTGGACTTTTCCAAGCTAGAGCAAGCTGGTTTCAGCACAGCCCTGCCTGTAGGCACCACAGAAGCCGAGCTCAAAGACACAGCCTTGAGTTTAATAGACCTATGGTTTAGAGTGAGAAGCCCCTGCAGTCCCGCTGTGACCTAGGGGTGTACATGGCCCTCAGCAAACCCAAACCTGACTGGGAGGATTCTTAGCTAAGTGGTATTGGCTATGAATCAAAGAAGGAAGAAGGGCATTCCAGACAATGGGGTGGCAGCTGCAAGCTTGTCAAACTGAGGGGAGATGGTAGACGTGGGGTCATGCAAGTTGCCTGCTTTGATTGGAGCAGAGAGGATGAGGCTGATTTGGGAAGGCTGGCACTGGAGAATGTGTTAGCCAAATGTGGTAACAAATTTGAGCCTCATTTCAAAGACAAGGGATGGATGAAAGGTTTTTAACAGGAAAATGATGTTATAATGTTTGCATTTTACAAAGGTCAATCTGAGGGAAGGTTAGAAAAATGGATTGCTTTAGGTCAAGACTGGAAGTAGAGATACAAATGATGTCAGAGACACTGGAGTAGATGCGGCAAGATGACAGGAATTGGGGACTGTAAGTAACTGGATCCACAAAGTAAAGGGGAACACCATGTTAGGAAAGATGCACAGGTTGATGTCAGCAACATTCATCTTTTCAGGATATAGTTCTTATGAAAACTAAAAGCTAATTTCTAAAATGAACCCCTGGAGACTGATTTTACTAGGGGGAGCTGAGCCTCTGAATCTGTATTTTGAAAATTGTCCTGCAGAGCCAGGCATGTGGTGGTGTACACCTGTCATCCCAGTAACTCTGGAGGTTGAGGAAGGAGGATCACAAATTTACAACCAATCTGGGCAACTTAGAAAGACGCTATCTCAAAAAAGATGGGGGATGTAGCTCAGTGGCACAGCATCCCCAGGATCAATCCCCAGTACCGCAAAAATATAAAGCATCCCTGTGCAGTGTCTTGCATAACTCCTGGACTGTTCATCCCCTGGGCTCACGTTTACTACAGGTCAGGCATGGTTCTAGTGCTAGAGATACTGTGACGAATGAGACAAATCCCTGCCCCACTTTGAAGAGGCCTGGGTAGAAGAGACAGAAAATATACCAAATATATGCAATGATGTTTAGGCTGCAATGTGGCCAATGAATAAAACACAGGCAAAAGGGATGGAGATTGATGGAAGACAGGGTAGGCTTGCAACTTGAGGTGAGGTATTAGAGAATCTTTTAGAAGGTGATAATTAAGCTGTAACACAAAATAAGTGAAACTTTGAGAAACACTAACTTACAAAGTACAGCTGTAGACTAAAAATGGTAGGGATGAAAGGGGGATGAGTTTGTTGGGCATGGAAATATCCAATGAGCCATTGCAGAAGTCAGTTAAGAGACCTGAGGACAGATGTGAGCTCAGGATACAGACAGTGGTTGAAGCTCTGAGAATGGAACCCAGGGGAAGAATGCTGTTTTGAGGCTAGAAAAGGAAAGGGCCCAGGGGAGGGACTGGGAGGCAGGGAGATAACCAGTGTGCAGTGTTGCCAGCACAGAAGACGGTTTCAAGGAGGGAGGTGCAAATGGGTGTAAGAGCTGCCCAGACGCCAAGGGAGATAAATTGCTAATTTTTGCAATTAAAGATAATTTTCTATTTTGATGAGAATATTTTTTTGGGAATGGGGGGTGAGGTTGGTACATAACAGACAGGCATCAAAAGGACGAGAAAAAGTAGAGACAGCTGAGGTAAAACTGCTCATTTGAAAAGGTGAAGGGAGGAAGAGTCCTGGAGTGGTGAGATAGGGGCGTAGTCTTGAGGGAGAATATTTATGACAGAGACTTGGATATAGGTATGTGACCAAGGAAAACAGTCCCTACAGAAAAGAGGAAGGGGAAAGAGGAGATGATTAAGACACTGACAAAGGAGACGGTCTGAGGCCTGAAGGAATGGTGGTTGCTCATGCAGAGGTGGGTTGGGGTAGGCCAGGGATGTAATGGATTTCCAACCTGATGACCTTTATTTCACTGAGAAGTGGAAGCTAGAGCTGCTTACAGAGAGTAGGGAGAACAGATGGTCTACAGCTAGGGGAAGTGGCACAAATGTGAGAAACTTGTCCTTGGAAATAGGTTAGTGAGATGACCATCATGCCATCACCATCACAGTGTGATGGTGGAGACTTGAACTGGTTGGGGCCTTGCCTTTGAGAGCCACCAGCCTGCCCAAGCTTGTGTGAATATCAAGCAAAACTCAGCATTCAAGTACAGGGGCCAACCAGGTGGGGGATTGGACAGATTTGATGTTGGGTTCATGAGTTCAAAGAGAAGGGCAAGCCCTATCAAGACTCCCAGTGGTTCTGGAAAAGAAGCCTCTTGTCAAGGGATGACCATTGGTTCAAGTCTCCTTCTGACAGTGAGCTTGTCTGAGGTCTACTTGCTTCAGAATTACCCATGCTTACACAAGCTTGTAACCAGTGCTTGTAACTCCAGCAACAAACCTCTGATGGGCAGAGCCCAGGGGTTTGCATTTTTACAAACTTCCTAGAGGATTCTAATGTATACCAAAGTTTAAAAGTTAACACTTTCTGAGACCTAAAATCCATAGTTGGCACCCTGATACATCTCTTGTCTCATCAAAATTTTCCCAAATGGAGCCATAGTTGACCACAATGATGTTCCTCCTGCTTGAAGATCCAGAGGAAAGTCTTCTCCATTATAATGCCATTGTCAATCCTTAGCCTAAACTAGCTGCCAGGAGCACGTTGCCCTCAATATCTGGTCAGTCCTAAGGGGGCAGCTCCCTCCTTTTGGCATTCTCCCTGCAGGTTCCTGTGGTCCTCTGCCTTACCCCCAGCTTTCCCAGCACAGTTGCAAGAATATAAGTCTCACTAGCAAGTGATAAGTTCCCTGGATGATTAAGGGGGACCCACTTCCACCCTCTCCCCTGGTCCTTCCTGGCCACACTCCTCCACGGGCTCTGCCACCCATTTACCTGCACCTCTGGATGGATCTCAATCCCCCACAGCTCCAGGCCCCCCTTCATGGACAGAGAGTGGGGATTTGAAAGCCAGAATTAATTAGGCAAATGTCAGGCAGGCATGAGTCATGGCAGCCCTGAGTATTTTAGTCCATTACAAATGGGAGTCCTCACAGCCAGGAGGAGCCTATGGCTCTGTCGCCACCCCCTCAGGCAGGCGGCACTGGTGTCTGAGCAGCACTCGGGGACCTTTCCATCTATATCCACCAGGCGTGCTTCTGCCCATAGTCTGAAGGTGTGAGTAACGGGTATGAAACCCAAGTCCTCCCAGGGAATACTTGCCACCAGCTGTTCAGATAATTAGGCATGACATAAGCAACCAGGCCAAACTAAAGATTTGTGTAGATTGAAACTAGAAGCATTCTCATTGACTAGAAGGAGCAGAGCTGAAGAGAACCTTAGAAGCTTTGAGGATACTAACAACTTGACCACCCAGAATATCTTTTTCAATTTTTTCCTTACACTTAATGGACCAGATCCTCATCCCGTTATTCTTTAATCTCAGGAGCATGAGGGAAGTGGTTGCCATGTCATTATGGGATGCTCTGGCTTACAAGAAGCTAGGTCCTTTTCCCCACCAGAAATCTGTCCTTTTCCTCCTCATCCTTCCTCCCCCACACACATACCCCAAGCTTATCCTGCAATCATAAAAACCAAGTGGAATCTTCCAGAATTATTTTTCCACCTATTAATGCATCACCACTTATTCATTCAGAAAAATTATCGAATGTAATATAATTATAGTATACTCTATGCTATTGGTAATAGTAATATACTCCATACTGTTGGTAAATGAATCTGCCAGGAACCCTGCTATTAATAGTTCTAATTTATGAAGGGAGTCAGAACATGCTCATCCTAAACTATATGCCAGGTAGAGAGAGATCAAAGCATGAGGTACAGGGGGAAAATGTTATGACTGAACAGATAATTGATCAGAAGAAGGAGTGACTATATTCTGTTAGATTGTTCAAAGGATAGAAACCTTCAGTTGTAGGAGGAATAACTTTTGTATGGTAACTATAGTTCATATTTTGTATACTTGAGAAAGTAGATCTCAAGTATTATCACAAAAACAGGCAACTGTGAGGTGATGGACATGTTAATTAGCTTGACTGATAGTTATTTCACAGGTATCAAAATATTTTGAATACCCTAAATATGCACATTGTTTGCCAATATCTCAATAAAGCTGGAAAAATTATCAAGGTACCAAGGGAAGACTCCTAGGAGGAGGAGGTAGTGGAAGCATTTGGACTTGTAAACACAGCAGTCTTTTTTTCCCCCAGTTCAGAGTTAGTGAATAACAGAGTAGGACCAGGGATGGAGCTCAATTCCCCTGAGTCTTACTCCAGTGATGTTGAGCCACTAAATGGTGTGTTTTCTTCCAAAGGCAATTCAACCTAAGAAAATTTATGAACTATTTGGGCCACTCAGTACCAAGCAGAGTCTGAGGAGGCATTTTTCCTAAGAGAACTAATAGTAGCAAACCAGAGCAGGCAAACCTTCTTGGTATTTACTCAGAAATAATGGCACCACCTTCTCCCCAGCCACACAAGTCAGGATTGTGGAGCCTTCCAAGACTCTTCTTTCCTCTTCCCTCCCTACATTTAATTGACCACCAATTTCTATTGGTTCTACCTCATTAAAAATTCAATCAGTATGTATTTTTTGGATATCTATATTAGGTTCTTGGAAATGAGATGAAGAAGGCAGTGTGAAGGAGCCCATGAGTAATGGCTGCAGCAGACTCATCAACCAAAACTACCGTGTGATGAGACACATGAAAAGTAGGTTATGGCAAGAGCTGCCGGGGAACAAAGGGGGACACAAACTCAGCCTATAAGGGATTCATGGTGGACACTGCAAAAGATTTCCAGTTCATCCTTTCCATCCCCAACATCATGTGCCCCATCAAGCTTACTGCATTTGACAATTGGGCTATTGCAAAAGCCTCTTAAAGGTCTCTTGGTCTCCAATCCCAGCCCTCTGCTTCTCTCTATGTTCTCTATGCTCCTGCTGGGTCTTTTAAATGCAAATATATCTATTATACCCACTTCACCCTACTTAAAGCTCATCAGTAATTTAGGATAAAACCTGAACAGAGGTCTAGCATACAAATCTAGCTACAATATAGCCTTGCTTCCTTTTCAATGCTTTTATCAATACTAATTCTTCCCCCAACCAATACAAACACATCCCTATTTTTGTATGTTTTTACTGATTAATGTTTTTAATCGGTGAATTATTCCTGTTTTTGTATTTCTAAGTATACATGGGTATGCTGTATGCTGTTTTCTTCCTCTAGAATCTTCTTCCTGGAATTGCTACTTTTCTAACAAACCTTCTTAATAAGGTCACCTCCTAGACCCTGCCCTATGGCTCCCAGACATGATTGCCATCGTCATCCTTGATCTCTTCTTGGTGCTTCAAACTTGCTCTGTTACCCTCATCTCTCTCTTTTTGAACCACAGTGGCCCATGAGACATGTGTTCATAATAGAGAAGAGCTGTGTCTCACATATGCTTATATATGTGTTTCCAGAGCGGTATCTGATACAAAATGGGTAGATAAGTGTTCATCACATAAATGTAAGTAACCTGAGAAGAATTGTGTCCTTAGAAGCTACAGCTCTAAAATATCATCTATGATTTGAGAAGAAAAGTCTGTTGAAAGCAACTAGGCCACTAAAATATATTAAGAGGACTCAGTGTTGCCATTACTCATTAATTATTAGGCAAAGGCATTTCCTTTATTCACAATAAGCAGCATGTAACTTGGAATATGTATTTGTTAAAACAAGGCACTGAGAATCCTACTGTTCTAGGGAATCCTTAGAGATGTGGTATGCCATGTTTTCTCTGTTCCAATTCTGGAACTTTCTTTTTTCCATATTTTTATTGGTGCATTATAATTATACATAATAGTGGGATTTGTTACATATTCATACATGCATACAATATAGGTTGGTCAATATCATTCCCCTATGTTTCACCTCCAATTTTTCTTCCAATTCTGATACTTTTGTTTATGACTTTATGATTTGTATAATTTAATTTTTTGTAGCCTCAATTTCTCAATTGCTATAATAGGAATAATGTTAGTCTTTAGTAAGTTGAATAGTGGTTCCCAAGATATATGGCTATGTGAAACTTCAGAGCATGACTTTATTTAAATAAGGCTCTTTCAGTATATTAAAGATCTCAGATTATAATGAATTAGTGTGGGTCCCCAATCAAATGATAGTGGTCCTGTGAAAGAGAAAAATGAGACAGAAATAGAAGGGTGGGAATCGCAGTGGTGGTTGCATAGGTCCAGGCCATGAGAAGCTAAGAATAAGGCTTGGAATGGGATTTTTCCTCAGTCACTAGTATTACTAACCCTGCCAATACCTCGATTTCAGATTTTTGACCACCAGGGCTGTAAGAGAATAAATTTCTATTGTAAGTTGACTTGGTAATTTGTTATGAAAATTGGTAAATTTGGTAATTTGGAAAATTGGTAATTTGTTATGAAAAACAAAGGAAATAAATATCCAGCCTTCCCTGGCCCACTGGAGTCTTGGGAAGGACAAATTGAGACAGTGAGTGTAGACATGCTGGGCCACAGAGCCAGAGGGAGGAGGACCTGAGCTCCAAGCCCAGCACAGTCTGGCTGCCTCCTCCCTGAATCTGCAGGGAGGCTGTCCTTGGTGCTAGGTGACTCTTCTGCAGATTCCTCTGGGCTCACAGGAGAAAGGGGCCCAGCTCAGCCTCCAGTGCTGCCTTGAGAAATACCATCCCTCTTTTCAAAGTGTTTTAGGAGCCTGGGGCTGTGGGTACCATGAAGTCAGAGGTCTGTGGGCTCTAATCCATCTGGCTACTTCATGAGACTATTTCTTACGTAGTCAATTGCTGGCTTTTGGGTCAAGGTTAAATTTATTCAGCCTATATCATTTTTTCCCTGGCTGCTCAGCTATGCCTCTTTGGGTACTTTAGCCTGAGTTGAGAAGGGACCTGGCTTCTTCCACCTGCCAGTGGATAGAGTCTTCATTATTATATGTAGTTTCCTATTTCCAGGGAGCAGACAGGCCCTCTATAAATCACTGTGGTTATTACATTGCTTTCCAGCCCTGGCAGAAGTCTGCCTCAGTGCCAGTCAGTCCTTCTGTGTGCTGATAGTGTCTTTATAACTGATGTTTGCCCTTAGCATGAATTGGTCTGGGGACAAAGAAGAGCCTGTAGAGGCAGATAAAAGAAGTGGTAAGAGGAAAGTGCACCAGCCCAGAACAGAAATGATGGCAGCTTGAACTATGATAACAGTGAAGGCAGAATAGAGAGTCAGGTCTGGAATATTCTCTGAGGGTAGTGTGGATGAAGTTTGTTAGAGGATTGGTTTTGGGCTGCAAGGGCAAGAGGGGCAACAATGATGACTCCAAGAGTTTTGGCATAAGCATGCAAGTGAGTTGTGGGCCCATTTATTGAGAATGGAAATAATGGGTAGAGAAGATTGGTCTCCATTGGGGAGAGTTCAAGGTTTAGATTTTGACCATGTTAAATGTGTGATGCCTAATTCTTGTCCAAGTGTAAAGGAATAGTGGATGCTCATGTATGGATCTGGGTGTGTGGGAGGGCTGGATTTGTAGGAGATACGTTTGGAAGTCCTTGATATACAAGGGGACTGGATGACATCACCCAAGGATTAAGAGTGGGTAGAGAGAGATCCAAGAATAAGAGGCTCATCTATACATAGACATGGAAGAACAGGAGGATCCAGCAAGAGAGTGTTATTTTATACTTGACCTCCCACTTTTCTATGACTTTCCTGGCCCCTAGGCATTTGGTTGGTTAACTGCAACAGCTCTGGATTCAGATACCCCAACTTAGAGATCCAGCTCTATCATTTATCAATCTGAAAACTTTGGGAGATTATTAATCTGTCTTCAATCCCCCCTTTTGTCTTTTGGATAAAATAGGGCTAATAACACTTCTATAGGATTTTGTGAAAATTAAAGGTGAACATGCATATCAATCACTCAACACCTGGTATATAAGATGCACTCATTAAATTTTAGCTATCACTAACAATGCTGTATACATAATAAAAAGTGCTTTATACATCATATACTAAAGAATTGCAGCTACCACTACCATTAATAATTTTACAGATTCTTGGGACCAATATTTTTTGGTTCTATGATAATTAAAATGATTTACTGATTTCTAGGACATCTTATATAAGAAAATCTGAAGATGGCCATTCAGAGAACTTGACAAAGATTATTAAATTCATTCCTGGATACTTCTGCTTCCCCAATAAATTTGTCATTTTAGATGTTTAAAGCAGGCAGGAGAAATCTGGAGTAGGCAGAAAGGGTTTGCCATAACCAGTCTCCAAAGATCCAGCCAAAGTCAAGTTTCACACTAAGTCCTGAGACTCCTGAGACAGAAGATTACAGATGAAGGCTTACCATGGTACCTTAACAGCCAAATGTGGAAATGTTTGGAGACTATTCTCCCCTCCCCAAGGTTTCATAGGAACCTGAGGATTCTTGAGACATATGGCTTCACTTCCTGGTACTCAAATCATCTTCTGTTGACTTGAGTGAATGGTCTGCTGTTGGTTATCTCAATAATTGAACTGCCAGGATCTGGGCCAGGGGTCTGGAAATCTCACAAAGAACAGGCATCCTGGCTTCAAGCCAGATACTTCAATTCCTCCTGGCGTGGCACTCAAACTCCATCAGAATCTGGAACATCTCATGTCTTCTGGCTGGAGGGTCACCTCCAATATCCCACCAGAATAACAACTGGAAGTGAAAACATACCTTTTGGAATCTCAGATCCTCAAACACTCTTTTGTTTTAATAGAGTACAGGGAGTAAAGACTTCAAGTTCAATATGATGAGGCTGTCGGGACAGCCTAAGGGGGAACGCAGGAAGTTTTGAAGGAAGCAAAAGACACTGAGTGCCTCTTTTAGGTGCAAGAACTCCATGTCCCCAAATCAGGATCATCCCAAATTAACTCAAAATTTTAATTTTACATCATCCATTTGGGTATTAAACAATTATTCTAATGCTCCATTGTCAAGTTGTTTAATAATTCAGCAATAGTTCTCAACCCTGGCTGGAGACTAGAATCACATGGAAAATTTTTGAAAAGTATTGCTACACAGGCCACACCTTCAAGGATTCTGATTTAATTGCTTTGCTGCAGAGCTCAGACATTGGTATGCTTTTACAGCTCCTCTGGTGCGTCTAATTTGCATCTGGGGTTTCAAACTACTAGTTTAGAGAATACTTGGCTTTAGCCTAATTGTTGTACCTACTAAGATGACTAGCTTGATCGGCTAATCTTTTGTTTGATTGATTTCTCAGCAGTTGACCCACACATGGTAGAACCAATTGGCTATTCATACATGACCTAGGGATCTCTAGCCCCATTTTTAGCAGAGAGACATAAAAATCCTTCTTCGAAAGAGGAAGTTTTGTTTGATCCAGGGAAACTAGCTTCACATACAAAGATGTGTGAATTCCAAATCCACTGCTGAATTTGGATATTTCAGTTTTTAGATGCAAATCAGAGAAAATGGAGTGTTCCAGGATGAGTCAGAGTACTTCAGTCTGCTAAAAGACACTTAGGACAGGACCTTGGAGTGAGGCACACTTCCTCAGCAGGGAAAGTTGAAGCAGCTCCCTTTGGCAATAGCCACATCTTCTAGTGTTTATATTTGGTGCTTTAACACATTGGCCCCTGCTGACCCAGGAGGAACTGCCACTCCCAGGGTTAGCCAGCTCTTAGTAAAGGATTTGCCCATAAGCATACTTTCCATATACAAATCAACCAACCCAAAGCCTATATCCATCAAAATCCTTTATGGAGTTCTCACACCTATAGGCACTATTCCCCTGCCCTAATCACCCCAGGGTCAGATACGAGACAGTGAACATCCCTAGAGCCCACTGCAGTCATTCAAACTAGCACATCCTAAGCCTGCTTACACTGCCTTACCCATCTATTCCCATAAAAATCACAAAAAGGGTCTCATGCACATTCCCCTTCCTTCTGCCTCTGGACTGACCCTGGTCCTCCCTGGGTGGCTCCTTATATCTCTTGGGATCTGTTACTGTAATGGGTTCTGTTTTCAGTGATAGTTGTCTCCTGATCTTTCATTCATGCTAAATCTGAATAATAATAAATTCTATATCTTAAAACACCTTTCTGAATCTGGAGAAAGAAGAAAACCAGGAGTCAAGCCAAAGGCAAGCAGGAAGGAACTAAAATCCTTATCTCCAGTGGGGTGCGGGGGGAAGGTGTTGAGATTGCCTTGGAGCTAGATGAGTTTCAAACCCTTGAGAAGGTTCCAGTGCTTAGAGTTTGATCCATGGATATTTATTTAGCAGACTGCCATCCTGTATTATAGAAACCTTGGTTGCCTCCTTCTGGGGGAGAGTCAGTGAGTCAATGGTGAAACCTCATGTGTCAAGGAACCAACAATAAATATATTCAAATATATTAAAGGAGTGAGCCCAGGACAGAACTGCAGTGAATGCACAACACGAATCAAAAGCAAAGCCCACCTTGGGGAAATTGTGGCAATAGAGGCAAATAGCTCTTGGTGGAATCTGGTTTCCCTATCAGGTAAAACCTTGCAGGTGTAAAGGGTTGTGGGGAGGGGCACAAATGGCTCATATCCAGCTGGCACAGTATATGTGGAAGGAGAGAGAGGCTACCCTATCAGGAGTCTTCTCCAGTTCTCTTGAGGGTTAAGGGCAGGTAAGTGTGTATCAAGTGCTGATCAGACGCAATACCTTTGCATCCGAATCATGTGGAAATGCTGCCTTTTCCTCTGCTCTCTGTCTGAATTGTTTCCTCTAACTAGTAGTTTCCACAGTTGTGGGAGTCTTCACACACACAATTTGAAAAATAAAACTCATCATCTGAATTTGGTGCATATCTTTGATTCAGATGATGTGCTAATAGATTGACTACCCTGAGACTGTATTTCTATAGTACCTCCTAACTTAACAAAAACGGTGCTAAGTATGAAAATGTGGGCCACCATGGCCTGAGCACCTGAGTCTATACCAGGTCAATCTGTCTTCTCAATGCCTCATTTTCTTCATCTGTTAAGTGGGGAATATATTTAATGAGTTTATTTAATATATTTAATGAGTTATTGAATGAGTTTGTATATGTAAAGATTGAGAGCAATGCTCAGTACTTAGTAAGTGCTCAATAAATACTAGTTCTCATTAACAACTATGAAAACTACATGGTGTGCTAAGATGCTAGAAAGACTCATTTGATTTTGTGAAGACTCACTTGATTCTTGGACTCTAGTGAAAGGTAGAGGTGATCAGGATTCCTTGTCTTGGTTTCAAGGGAGCTTAGGGTCTATGTACCTAACAGGTCTCAGAAGCTGTGGATTAAATCAACCAGTTCAGAAGAATAATTAAAATAAGAGCTTCTTCCTCCTGCTGGTTCCTAACAAGAACCACTATTTCTCTGGAGCCAGCTAGGTTCTGGGATCTCAGAAATCTCCTAGACTGGAGCCCTAGGAGCTGACAGAGAAAGCAAAGACTTCATAGGCAGAACTGGACTCAAAATTCATTCTGAGATATGGAAACCTGGGATTCTGTCTAGAAAGCTCCTTTCCTCCCTTTTTTGCCTAATTTCTTTGTCCTTCAGAACAGAATTCAAGATCACTCCCTATGAGAAGTCTTCCTTAACTGGTCCAAGTCAAATTTGGGATCTTTTCTCTAGTCTTACCTTTACCAAAATATTTTACTGCTTCTCAGATTGACACAGTAGAAATAAAACAGTATATTGCAAATTACTGTACAGCAATTTTTCAGTTGACATATCTATCCCCATGACTTAGTCTGATTTGATTATGAGCTCTCTTCAAAGTCGGGGACAATGTCTCATTCATCTTCGTATTCCCAGTGACTGTCAGAGTGCTGACACAGAAAAGCTGCTCAGTCAATGTTAGGATAAGCAAATGAGTGGAGGAAACTCCTCTGAGCATCAGTGTGAAAGTAGGAGAAAGAATGGCTACTTCACAGTGCCACTGCTTGGAAGCAGTAGGTGAGATACCACGGGTAACTGCACAGGATCACTGAAGCTCAGATGCCATCCAGTGCTCCTCGTAGGCACAAGTAGGCCTTCAACCCTTCCTTTCCTAAGCTCCCTTCCTGGAGGTGTCTTTTCCATCAATTATCTAACTCTGTCTTCCATGGAGTTATGGTTTAGATATGAGGTGTGTCCCAAGAGCTCATGTGTGAGACAATGCAAGAAAGTTTAGAGGAGAAATGGTTGGGTTATAAGAGTCTTAACCCAATCAATGGATTAATCCCCTGATGGAATTAACTGAGTGGTAACTGAAGGTAGGTAGGGTGTGGCTGGAGGAGGTGGGTCCCTAGGGGTGTGACTTTGGTGTATATTTTGTGTCTGGTGAGTGGAGTCTCTCTCTGCTCTCTGATCATCATGTAAGCTGTTTCCTCCTGCTACACTCTTCCCCCATGATCTTCTGCCTCACCCCAGGGAATGGAGCCAACTGTCTATGGAGTGTGACCTCTGAAACTATGAGCCTTCAAATGAACTTTTCCTTCTCTACAATTGTGCTGGTTGGGTCTTTTAGTCACAGTGTCGAGAAAGCAGACTAAAACACATGGCATCTCGGGAAATGTGCAGCTCAGTGACCAGAAGACGGGCTAGGCACCTTTCCCATGATTTTCCCATTGTTGAAAGTAAGAGTTGTCTTTTCACCACAGGGCAACTTTCTTAGACCATTTAGCCACCCTTTCCCCAAATTATTATCTATCACTTCACATCTTGTGGATTCTGGGCAGGGACTCTCTCAGGACCTCTAAAAATAATTTTTCCAAAAAGTTGAGTGTCCCCTCTTCATAAAATTTAGTTAAATATTTTTGCAGAAGTCTCAGAGATTAGGAAAATACTTACCATATATAGCAATGTAGGATGACCATGCTTGGCCCTTTTTTTTTTTTTTTTTTTTTTTTTTTTGGTTCCAAGACACTTTCTGGACAGAAGAAAGAGTTCTTCCTTCCACAACAGAATACTCTATTACACTGTAGCTATTTTAATTTGTCAGAAATATGGATTTTATTTCTTCTTTCCCCTACCCACCTTCCAAATAATTTCCATCATGTGTCAACCAAGTCATTTGTAATCCAGCAAGACAGAGGTGGTTGCAGCCCCTGGCTGTGGGCAGTGTCACTTGGTCAGATGTCAGCTCTCCACTCCAGGAATGACAGTAGGTCTGTGTGATGGACGTTGGTCTGGGAAGAAGTGGACATAACTGTGCCCTGGGGATTTCCAGACAATCGTGCACATTGCAGCTCACTGTGGAATGGAATGTACCCTCCATCATGAACTGCTGCCCAGTACTGTTCTTGCTACACCACAGCCTTTGGGGGACCCCAGGCCTTAGCCCTGCAGGCTCAGCATCTGCCTTCACATGTTCCACCTGCAGTTTGCTGCACCGTGCCGGCATGCTGCAGGTGCTGTTAGAGGTTTGAGGCTACAGCACAGGAGGAAGCTGTGATGTGTGGCAAGGTGATGCCAGATATGAGTGTGCACTGGGCTTCTGGGTTCACCACAGGGCTCCAGAGGCAGCCTGGAGTGACTGGTTGTAACAGCGAGGTAGTCTGTGCACCTGCCAAGCACCTTGAGTGGGGGCTGCTGCCTGGTGGTGGTGTCATCAGGAGTCAGATGGAAACATCTCCCAGGGATCCTGTGATGTGGTGCAGAGCACAGCTCGAGTCCTGGCCTGCCCTGTCCAGTGCCTGTATAGTGATGTACATGCCAATCCCTTCTGACTTCCTTGATTGTACAAGGACACCCAGCAACAGACTGTTCTGCCACTACAGGAGGTCAACAGAACACCACCCAGCACTGCCCAGCATGATTGAGAAGGGCTCATCAGCCACTACTTGCAGTCACTGACATCAAATTCAGCTAACCATGGCTGAATGCTTTTGGGGATGCCAAAAGGGCCACATTTTGGACACACATGTTCTAATTCTATTTGAACCACCTGAATATTTGTGTCAAGAGGAAAGCAAAGGAGTCAATTAAAAAAAAAAACAATAAAATTCATTGCACATGACAACACTAGTCAAAAATGATTGAAAACAAGTTAATTTCTTCTGGAAAGTGCATACACATAACAGAATAAAATCATTGTAATAATCCCTATAGGACAGGTTTTATTAGCTATAGTCAAGTTACTGGCTTATGGGAGTAAAAGTCTACCTCATCTATATACCCACCCTCCCCAGTTTCCTGCTTAGGTTACAATCAGATTTATTTATTTTTTTTTAAAATTCTTGACTAACACATATTAGGTGTACATGTTAATTGAATTCACTATGATATTCCACACATGCACAGTGTGCACTAATCACTAATTACTTTTTCACTACTTCCCTACACACGTCCAGCCTTTTGTTACTATCCCACTTTCAAGTTGACTTTTTTTTAAGCTTCCACATATGAGAGAGAACATTCAACATCTCTTTCTGCATCTGGCTTATTTCCTTAACAAAATGTCCTCCATTTCCATCCATTTTACTGCAAACTTCAGGATTTCATTCTTCTTGAGAGCTGAATAATATTCCATGGTGTATATACATACCACATTTTTTTACCATTCATCTGTTGATGGGACGCTGGGATGATTCCATATCTTAACTACTCTGATAATACCACAATAAACATGGATATTC
This sequence comes from Glaucomys volans, assembly GCA_020662805.1. Classification (NCBI taxonomy): domain Eukaryota; kingdom Metazoa; phylum Chordata; class Mammalia; order Rodentia; family Sciuridae; genus Glaucomys; species Glaucomys volans. The sequence goes on along the minus strand of JAJEJO010000708.1, from coordinate 691,775 downwards.
AGGTATCACTTTTGTATACTGACTTCATTTCCTTTGGATATATGCCCAGAATGGGATAGCTGGATCATATGGAAGTTCTACTTTTAGTTTACTATTTTCAATAACAGCTGTACAGATTTACATTCCCATCAACAATATGAGTTCCATTTTCTCGATATGCTCAATAGCATTTGTTATTGTCTTATAATAACCACTATAATTGGGGTGAGATAGTATCTCATTGTAATTTTGACTTGCATTTCCCCAATGGCTGGTGATACTAAGCATTTCTCATTGATTTATTGGCCATTTATATTTCTTTTAAGAAGTGTCTATTCAGATAATTTCCCATTTTTGATTGAATTATTTGTTTTTAAGTTTTTTGGAGTTCATTATGTATTCTGGAAATTTACCTTCTGTCAGATGAATAGTTGACAAATATTTTCTCCCATTCCATAAGTTTGTCTCTTCACTCTGTTTATTTTCCTTGCTATGCAGAAGCTTTTTGGTTTGATGCAATCCCAATTATAAATATTCAATTTGTTTCCTGTACCTCTCGGGTCCTGTACCACTGATACAGAAAACTATTACCTGTACCAAAGTCTCAAAGTGTTTCCCCTGTTTTCTGCTAGTAGTATCAGTTTCAGGTCTTGCATTTAGGTCTTTGACTAGATGCAGTTGATTTTTGTGCAGTGGAAGAGATACAGATCAAATTTGGATCTGCATTTGGATTTTCAATTTTCTTAGCACCATTTGCTGAGTCTATCTTTTCTATAATATGGCACCTTCATTGAGAAATAGTTGACTGTATATGTGCAGATTTACTTCTGAGATCTCTGTCCTGTTCCATTGGTCCATGTGTCTGTTTTTATGCCAATACCATGTTGCTTTAATTACTATAGCTCTGTAGTATGTTCTTTTTATTCAAGTTTGCTTTAGTCAAACTTTAGTTTGTTCAGAATCTTTTGTGCTTCCAAATGAATTTTAGGATTTTTTTTACAGTTCTATGAAGAAAGTCATTGGTATTTTGGTGGGAATAACATTGAATCTGTAGATCATATTCAGCAGTGTGGATATTTTAATAATATTAATGATTCTACTCTTTGAATATGTGAGGTCATTCCATCTTTTTCTGTTGCTTCACTTTCTTTCCCTGGTGTTTTGGTGTTTTCATTGTCAAGGTCTTTCACTTCCTTAGTTTATTCCTAAGCACATTTCTGATTATGCACGTGTAACTGGGATTGTTTCACGATTCATTTCTCAGCAGCCATTATTGGTGCACATTAATTCTGCATCCTGCTACTTTACTGAGTTTGTTCATAAGGTCTAAAAATCTTGAGGTTTTAGTCTATATAGAATCATATCTGCAAAGAGGGCTAGTTTGACTTCCTTCTTATTTGCTTGCTTTTTCTTTCTTTTGGCTAATTTCTCTGGCTAAAACTTCTAGTACTATATTGAAAAAGAGCAGTGAGAATATACACACTTTTTCTTGATCTTAGAGGAAATGCTTTCTTTTTTTTCCCCAGTCAGTATGCTGTTGGCTGTGAGTCTGTTATATATAGCCTTTGTTATGTGAAGATATGATCCTTCTATACCTAATTCATTCAGTGCTTTTATCATGAAAGGTATTGAATTTTATTAAAAGCTTTTTTCTTTGTCTATTGAGATGATATGATTTTTATCCTTCATTCTGTCAATGAGATATATTTTATTTACTGATTTCTGTATGTTGAACCATTCTTGGAGCCCTGGAATGAAACCTACTTGATCTTGGCATATGATCTTGATGTATTAATGCATTTTATGTGCTTGTATTTCGTTGGGGATTTTTGCATATGTTGACCAGGAGTATTGGTCTATAGTTTTATTTTTTGTGGCTCTTGTGTCCTTGTCAGATTTTGGTAACAGGGTAATTCTGGCCTCATAGAATGAGTTTGGAAGATCTCCCTCCGTTTCAGTTCTGTGGAACAGATCAAGAAGAATTGGTGCTCATTCTTTAAGCATTTGGAAAAATTCTTAAACAATTTTTAAAATATTTTAATTTGTTCTAATTAGTTATACATGACAGCATAATACATTTATGCATTTTGATAAATCATACATAAATGGAAGATAATTTTTCATTTTTCTGATTGTACATGTTGTAGGATCTCCTTGGGCATGCAGTCATATATGTACATGAGATAATCATGTCTTTTTCACTCTGGTATCCTTCCTACCACCATATCCCTTCCCATTCCAACCACTGCCAAAAGTTAGCAATTAAAAAAACATAATGGTGTAATATATTCAGGATCTTTGCTAAATGAATAGATCATAGGTACTCTTGGCACAGGGTTAAAAAATAGGTATCTGTGAGATAATGGATATGTTAATTTGTTTCATTACAATAATCACTTTATATACAGGTATCTCATAGTGTTATGTCTTACATTTTAAACATAAATGATAAGAATTTAATTTTAAAAGTTTGGCAAAATTCAACAGTGAAGTCATGCAGTCCTGGGCTTTTCATTGTTGAGAGACTTTTTATTACAGATTCAATCTCATACCTGTTTTTGTCTGTTCTATTTTTGTCTTCATGCTACAATTTTTGTAGGGTAAATGTTTACATAAATTTGTATATTTCTGAAAGGCTTTTCAATTTTTTAGCTTATATTCTTTCATAAGAATACCTAATGTCCTTTGTATTTCTGTGGTTATCAGTTGTAATGTTTCCTTTTTTTCCTCTTCAGTTTTATTTATTTGGGTCTTTTTTTATACTAAAAGTTTGTTAAATTTATTTTTTAAAAAAACTCTTGGTTTCATTGATCCTTTGTGGGGTTTTTTGTTTGTTTTTATAAGAGCTTTAGTTATATGTCATACATGTATGGAATTCAATTGCAGTTCAGTTCCTTTCCCTGTCCTCTCTCCCCTCTCCCATTCTCCTTCCTCTACTAGACTTCCTTTCACTCATATATTTATTTATATTTGATTGGTTCTTTCTACCTATCCATAGAGGTGAAATTCCCTATGGTATATTTATATATGCTCGTAACATGATTTTTAAAGAATTCATTCTGCATTGCCTTCCCTTACCCACCCCACCACTCTGCCTCTCAATCTCCTTCTTCTACATTACTGGTCTTCCCTTTGTTACCTATTCTTCCCTCCACTTTTTCTTTAGTTTACTCTGGCTTCTGCATATGAGAGGAAACATTCAATCTTTGAGTTGCTGAGTTTGGCTAATTTCACTTAACATGATTTTCTCCTTTTCCATCCATTTACTGGCAAATGCCATAATTTCATTCATATGGCTGTGTAGAACTCCATTGTGTGTGTGTGTGTGTGTGTGTGTGTGTGTGTGTGTGTGTGTATCACACAATCTCTTAATCTATACATTTATTGATGGGCACCTGGGTTGATTCTATAATTTAGCTATTGTGAATTATGCCACTATAAACCTTGGGGTGGCTGTGTGACTGCAGTATGCTGATTTTGTATCTTTTGGGAAAATAACAAGGAGTGGTTTAGCTGGGTTATGTGGTGGTTCCATCCCTAGTTTTTGAGGAATTTCCATACTACTTTACACAGTGGTTGTACTACATCAGCAGTCCCACCAACAATGTGCAAGTCTACCTTTTCCCCACAACCTGCTCAGCATTTATTATTTAAAAGATGTTAAGCATGTAAATTCTAATATCATACTGCCTGTGTCTATATTGGCTTGTGTGAAAAATTAACTCTGAGTCTCAGATTCCTCAACTCACAGACAGGAATGACTACACCAACTGCCCTAGGTGATCATTTGTGAGTATTACCCAAAGTATAATTTTCAAAAAGTTAAATGCATAATCCTCATGCGAGTGTCTGGTTAGGAATGCATCAAATATTTGACTGAAAATAACAAAATTGGTGTAAGGGAGAATATAAGATACATGGGAGGCAGAAAGAAAAGATGGAAAGAGATCACAACATTAGACATAAAACTGATTAATGTCCTACAAGTATAAGAACTATGAACTTTGGTCTCATCTTTTCTTTCAGGCAAAAAATTTAGCAAAAATCATACATAACATTTCCATTTTCTAAAAGCTAGAAACTAACTTTACAAAGCCTGGGACCTAATCATTCATAAATATCAAATCACAGTTATCTCCCTGGAGAATCGCATAACCTTCATGCAGATTTAACTGATTTTGTTCTTTAAGTCTTTGAAAGGTTGTGATGTAATATGTTTGCCTTATTTTTAGATAATTTTACTTAAAGGTTCCATGAAGAATTCTCATATAGTCCTTAGGATAGTGTTTATATTGAATATTACATGTTTTTCATCATTACATGTAAAATAGAGAACGTTAAAGGTTTTAAACATCGTATGTGGTTGTTATAAAAAATTAAGTGATCTATATCAGCTCTTGACACCATGCCTGGCACATAGTAAGTACTCAGTAAGTGTCAGCCATTGTTATTGGTTGCTGGTATGTCAGAAACTATGCAGTTAAGTAACCATACTGGGAATCCATGACAGAAACTTCACACATGGTCATATATTCTATGAATTTTGCCCTTATTAGCATTTAAAGAATGTGCTACACATTCTTATCAAGTGATCTTAATTTTGTTATAAATTATATGAGAAACACTTAAACCCTTCAGGATAAAGTCTGTTTTCAGAAAAATCAATTTGTCAATCAGGGATCCACTGAGTTATATCAATCTGGCTTCTGTGTTCTTATTTCTGGGAACAAAATTTCACAAGGAACAAATGTACTATCCACTTTTGTATAAGTAAGTATTGTTGAGTGAGGGTGTCTATTTATAAGTTACTCTGCACTAATGTGATGGGTTGCTTGCCTTAAAATACTTCGGGAATGAGATTGTGAGCTTTCCTCTCACTATCACTTCACCCATTCTTTTCAATCCTGCATTGAATACCCAGGACCTGTGAAGTGCACTGGGGGGAAAGGGAGCCCCAGATTAAAGAATAAAAACAGGTACCTTTTTCCCCAACTGCTTCTATTGGTTTAATTGGCAGGGTCTGTACTTACTGAGAAGTAGCCAATATTTAGAGTTAATCCCCAATAGTGAGATCTAGAGACTAGCTCTTTCTTTTTCATTCACATTCAGCTATAATTGCACACCTCCTCAATGGACCTCATCTAGCATCTCGTTTAATCTACCCTCAGAGGAGAGATCATATTTTATATAGACTATATCACACTCAGCATAGCTATAGGACAGAGCCTACCCACCTTGTCTGCAAATGTTGCATTTTAGAGACATTTGAAAAACTTCAGAAAGAAAAGAAAGAAGAAATAGACCATAGAAACTACTTTTGAGCAGTTTTACATAAGCTGGTTACAGCCATCAAGGACCATAAAGCTTGGAATCTCATACCTACTTAGAGAGCCTGGAAGGTAATTAAGTTCCCTTGCATCTAATCTACTTTCCCAAAGAAAAGTGGAGAAACCAATTTACTCAACTTGGATAATCTTCCACCATAGGATTCCAAGGAGTTGAATAAAAATAATAAATCAGTACTTAATTATATCCAAATTATGTGACATTAATAGGAATAAAAAAATCAGTCTTTGAAGAAACTTGGTGTCAATTCATTGTTATTATCAACAAATATATTTGAGTCTTGCTGATTTATCCTTCTCTTAGATATCCTGTTTTTTAGAATAACAGAAGTACCTCAACTATAAAATTCAGGATTGGAAGGAATAGTCTTGTTCTGAAGGCAGTGTTCATATCTATGTTAACCTCACATGTGTAAGGAGGGAAGACCTTACCTCTGTCCACTTACGTTCTGGGCCCAGAGCCAGTGAATTGAACTAACAAAGGACAGATTAACGGGAGGAAAAGCATTAAAATTTTATTCAATGTCAATATGTGATGGTGGGGAGTGCATTATAGAATTGAAAACCCCAAATAAACCAGTATATGCAGGGGTATGTGTACCATTTTAGCAAAGAGTAATAAATATGGAAATATGAAAAGACAAAGGAAAAAGGAGTTTGAGCTAAGGACAGTAAATTGTTGGAAAGGAACTAGGAAATACAGGGAGGACATTCCTGGCAGATATGGATAATTTTAGTGAGATTTGTACAGCTTCATCTCAGCACTGACTTATCTCCTAGGATGAGAATGTTTCCCCATTCCTGGCATAGGCAGGGCACCTTTCTTACAGGAAATTTATGCCCTGCTTGTAAGTATAAATGGGGGAAGATGAAGAACCCTCCTTGCATCTACTATTTCTCAATTGATTTCAGATCAACGTAATCAATATGGCAAATGGTTTATTTTGGGGTGGAATTTTCTACAAATGGTTTCAAGTTCCTGTATCTTTTTAGTTGCTCTCTTCTGTCTGCAACTTGTCTTTTTTGTATCCAAATCCTAATATCCAGAATTGACCACAGATCTCCATGTATACTTTAACCAATATGGGGCATAGAAAAGCTACCACATCCTTCTTTAAACACTGTACCTCATGTTAATCCTTCCAAAGCTGAGTCAGTTCTTTGGCTGCCCCAGCTCAGAAAACTGACTCATTCTCAGCCTCTTGTGTACAAATCCCAAAGTCTCTGTCACATGTGCTGCTGCTAAACTCCTTCTTCTCTTGATTTATGCAGGTGCTTCTTTATTTATTTATTTTGGGGGGAACAAAGAGCTCATACTGGTTCTTATGTGTGAACTTTTTATTAACTTGTTTTATTCAAACAAGAAAGCAGAAGACAACAAAGCAGTAGAGATAAGTTAGTTTAAACTTCCTCTGAAAAGTAGAGGACTATTAATTGCTATAAGGAGAGGAGTGGCATCAGACATCACTCTCAACATGAGGAATAGCCTAGAAAGAGACTGTTCAAGGCAGGAAGACCAGTTAGGCTGTTGTGTTTTGGACCAGGGTAGCAGCCGTGGGTATGGAAATAGATGAGTAAAGGAGATCAAAGTGAGAAGACCTGTCAAATGGTTAGTATAGAGGACAATAAGAAAGATGGTGAGAATGATATCTGAGGTTTTGACTTAAACACACAGGCAGACAGACACTGGCATATTCATTGAGAAAGAGAATATAGGTACAAGAGCAGATACTTTCTTGGTTTTGTTTTTTGTTTACATGGGCGTAATATGGGTAATAATTTCTATTTTGCACATAATGAGTTTGGGTTAACAATGGAGATGTCAAGGATGCAGTTAAATGTTGAATGTTGATTTGAAGGACAGATACAAGTGAGGACTAAAGATTTGGAAGTTATTAGTGTATTGATGAGGAGTGAGCAAAAGGGACAAGATAAGAGGTTCAGGGGTAGGAAGAGAAGATGGAAGAAATTGCTCCATTTAAATCTTGTAAGAGAAAGAGGGCTCCACAAAGAAAAAAGGAATATCCAGAGTCCCAAATGGAAAACCAGCAAGGCAGTTTCAAGGAGGAAATTGGCAAGTGTATCAACTGCTGCAGTGAGCTCATCCAGTGTTTTTCTTTGATAAAAATTCTTTTATCCATACTTCAGCAAGTATGTCACTTATAAAGTAGCCCTGACTTAGGGAGTGAAGGCGTGTGATGTATAAGAGATGGCCAAATTCAGGCTGCAAACCATGTTTCTAACTTGGGCACCAGAAGAGAGTGCAGTCACTCTCGGGGCCGATGAACCCAGGAAAGGAGTCAAGCTTTGGAAGGAAAATGAATCTCATTTTGGACGAGTTGAGTTTGTGCAGCCCACAGGGCATACAAATAAAGCACAGAATCATTGGAGAGGTAGATTAGAGTCATCAGGATAAAAGAAAGAACTGAAAGACTGCTTACCCAAGGAGAGTGAGAAAAAGAACTAGAAATGGACCCTGGGAAGCAGCAACATTAAAAGATGGGAGAGAAAGAGCAACTGCTGGGGAGATGGGCAGCAATTGGATATGTAGGTGGAAAACTGGGGGGAGAGGGTTCAAAGTGGCAAAAAGGAATGTCTCTGGGATCAGGGAGGGAGTGGTCAATAACAATAATAGCGAACAGGAGAGTGCTCACCATGTGCCAGGCTCAGCACACCCTCCCACCTCCCAACAATCCCATAGAAGATAACTTGCTCAATGCTACTGTAAGGAAGAGTCAGGAGATAGGCCAGGCACTTGGACTACTGAGTTCATGACCAATACTGATAAACTGCATTGCCACACGCTACAGGGGTTGAGTAGATAAGACTCCATAAGTGCTCATTAGTGACTAGATAGTTACTGGTGACCTTGATAAGAGTGGCATTATGTGGAAAGGCACATTTGAGTAGAGGAGTGAATGGGAGAGGGTGCACATATGTGTGTGTGCATGGGTTTTAAGAAGTTTAATTGTGAAAGGGAGTGGAGAGCATAATAGCTGGATGGTATAAAGGGAGATTTGTTGTGTCTACATGTTATTTCTATGTTAAGATGGAAGAAAACTGACTTTGTTCCAACTAAAAAGGAAAAGAAACCAGTAGAGGGAGGTGGTTTGAGATACCAGGGAAGAAACAGGTAATCTACAGGTGGAAATGTTTGGATCATAGGATCCAGAGATCTTTCCTCTTCCATTGTAATAGGAGGAAAGTAGGAAGGAAAGGCAAGAGTGCAGTATCAGTTGTGGATCTGGGAACCAGAATTTGAGGGAGTTCCCATCTGATGGAGAAGAGAAGTTCATATATTGGGGGGGGGAGTTGAGGGTCAGAGGTTGAGGTAGAGTGGGGCAGCAGATGCTGGGATATTTTATTCCTCTTATTAGTCTGTTGTCCCAAATCTCTGGATCTTACAAGATTTCCATTTTTCTCTGGATTTCCAGGGTTCTCTCCTGATCTTGCATGGTAATATGCAGCTCTGCCTTTTGCTTTGATCTTCTTTCATGGGGAACAGCTGAGTGCTGGGCACATCCCTGCAGCATTTCAAACTCCACCCTTCATTTATTGCCAATATTAATGATCTGAGTGTTTTCTCTCTCTACCCATCAGTCTTGCTAATAGCTTATCAATTTTATTTATCTTCTTAAAGAAGCAGGTTTTTTTGTTTTTTATTAGTGTTTTCTCTAGGTTTTCTATCTTATTTTATTTTATTTTAATTTTTTTTTTGGTACTAGGGATTGAACTCAGGGGCACTCCACCACTAAGCCACATCCCCAGCCCTATTTTGTATTTTGTTTAGAGACAGGGTCTCACTGAGTTGCTTAGGGTCTCACTAAATGGCTGAGGCTGTCTTTGAACTCGTGATCCTCCTGTGTCAGCCTCCTGAGTTGCTAGGATTACAGGCGTACGTACGCCACTACGCCCAGCTAGGTTTTCTATTTTATTGAAATCCACTTTGACCCTCATTATTTTCTGTCTTATGCTTGCCTTGGGTTTAGTTTGCTCTTCTCTTTGGCTTCTTGAGCTACAGCCTTGGGTCTCGGAGGTGACACCTTTTTTTATAACATGGGCCTTTGCTTTCCCCATGCCTTGCTGTAGTGGCATCTTACTTGTTTGGACAGGTTGTGTTCTCACTTTTATTCACTTTGAAGTACTTACTAATTTCTTTTTTGATGTATTCTTTATTCCATACATTACTAAGAGATGTTATTTTGTTACCAAATATTTGGAGTTTTCAGGAATCTTTCTGATCTTTCTATTTAATTTCAGTGTGGTCAGAGAACATTCTTTGTATAATTTGATTGCTTTGATTCCCAAATATTTTATTTTTTTCGAGGCTATTGTGAATGGCATAGTTTTCCTAATTTCTCTTCAGAGGATTTATCAATTATGAATAAAAATGCATTAGATTTATGAGCATTAATTTTATATCCTGCTACTTTACTGAATTCATTTATGAGTTCCAGAAGTTTTCTGGTGGAATTTTTCAGCTCCTCTAAATACAGAATCATGTCATTGGCAAAAAGAGATAGTTTGAGCTCTTCTTTTCCTATTCGTATCCCTTTAATTTCTTTGGTCTGTCTAATTGCTCTGGCTAGCGTTTCAAGGACAATGTTGAATAGAAGTGGTGAAAGAGGGCATCCTTGCCTAGTTCCAGTTTTCAGGGGGAATGCTTTCAATTTTTCTCCATTTAGAATGATGTTGGCTGTGGGCTTAGCAGAGGTAGCCTTTACAATGTTTAGGAATGTTCCTACTATCCCTATTTTTCCTAGTGTTTTGAGCATGAATGGGTGCTGTATTTTATCAAATGCTTTCTCTGCATCTATTGAAATAATCTTATGGTTCTTAACTTTAAGTCTGTTGATGTGATGAATTACATTTATTGATTTCTGGATGTTGAACCAACCTTGCATCCCTGGGATGAAACCCACTTGATCATGGTGCACTATCTTTTTAATATGCTTTTGTATGCAATTCACTAAAATTTTGTTAAGAATTTTTGCATCTGTGTTCGTTAGAGATATTGGTCTGAAATTTTCTTTTCTTGATGTGTCTTTGTTTGGTTTTGGTATCAGGGTGATATTGGCTTCATAGAATGAATTTGGAAGGGTTCCCTCCTCCTCTATTTCATGGAATACTTTGAGGAATATTGGAATGAGCTCTTCTTTGAAGGTCTTGTAGAACTCAGCTGTAAATCCATCTGGTCCTGGACTTTTCTTTGTTGGTAGGCTTTTGATGACTTCTATTTCACTGCTTGAAACCAATCTATTTAAATTATGTATATCCTCTAGATTCAGTTTGGGTGGCTCATATGCCTCTAGGAACCTATTGATGCCTTCGAGATTTTCTCTTTTGTTGGAGTGTAAGTTTTCAAAATAGATTCTAATTATGTTTTATATTTCAGTAGTGTCTGTTGTGATATTTCCGTTTTCATCATGAATTTTAGTAATTTGCATTTTCTCTCTCCTTCTCTTCATTAGTGTGGCTAAGGGTTTATCAATTTTGTTTATTTTTTCAAAGAACCAACTTTTTGTTTCGTCAATTTTTTGAATTGTCTCTTTTGTTTCAATTTCATTGATTTCAGCTCTGATTTTAATTATTTCCTTCTTCTACTACTTTTAGCGATGAACTGTTCCTCTTTTTCTAGGGCTTTGAGCTGTAATGTGTCATTTATTTGTTGACATTTCATTCTTTTATTGAATGCGCTCCATGCAATGAATTTTCCTCTTAGCAGTGATTGCTTTTAACACATGACACTTTTTTGGGGGCCCATTGTTTGGTCTCTCTTGGTAAATATTCCTTATGCACTTGTAAAGAATGGTTATTCTGATGTTGTTGGGTGGAGAATTTTATAAATGTTAATTAGTTCATGTTCATTGATAGTCCAAGTCTTTTGCATCTTTACCAACTTTGACTTCTTGACCTAACCATGTGTAAGAGTATGAAAAGCTTTGATTCTAAGCGTGGACTTGCCTTTCTCTTTAAATTAAAGTTTGATGTATTTTGCTTCATGTGTTTGAAATTCTCTTATTAGATTCATACACACTTATAATTCTTATATTGAATTGAGTCCTTTATTATTTGAAACTGACCTCCTTTTTCCCTATAATGTTCTTTGTTATGATATTAACAGTCCCTCCAAACTTTGGTTAATATGAACATGGTGTTTCTTTTCTATCCTTTAACTCTTAAGCTGTGTGTCTCTTTATATTTGGCATTACTCCTTGTAGCCAGCCTGTGGTTGGCCATACATTAACTCCGTTCTCATGATCTCTGCCTTTTAGCTGCATATTTTGACCCTTATATTTAATGTGAATCTTGATATGGTTAGGTTTCAGTCGATCATCATATTGCTTGTTTTTATTTGCTCCCTGTGATCTTCCCCCCCATTTTCCTCTTTTTCTGCTTTCTTTTGGAATACTCAAATAGGTTTTATGATTCTATTTTATCTTTGTTAGATTTAGTTATAATTCTTCACCTGGTTGTTTTAATGTTTGCTTTGGGCTACATGGCATACTTTTTAATTAGACTACACCTTCAAATATATTTTACCACTTCCTGTATAATTGAAGAAATTTACAATGGTGTATTTCTTTTTTTCCTGAACTTTGTTACTTTGTCATATCTTTTATATACATAGAAAACTATAATAAACTGAACACCACATTGCTATCATTTGTATTTAAACAATTATCTTTTAAAGCATTTTACATAATAAGAAAAAATGATATAGCCCACATAGTTACCATTTCCATTTATTTATGGATCATACTTTCATCTGGTATTACTTTCCTTTTGCCTGAAGAAATTCCTTTAATATTTATTATATTGTAGATCTGCTGTCAAAATATGTTTCTATTCTTTTAGTGTAAAAATGTATTTTCCTTCATTTTTTAAAAGAGATTTTTTTACATTCCAAATTGATAGTTGTTTTATTTTAAAACACTTAAAGAGTAAATCCACTGTTTTATCATTTGCAAGTTTCCAATGGGACCTATGTTTTCTTTATCTCCATAATTCTGAAAAATGTATGTATTTTATTCCTCTGACTGCCTTTAAGATTTGCTCTTTATCACTGGTTTTGAACAGTTTGATTTTGATGTACCTTGGTGTCATTTTCTGAATGTTTCTTGTGATTGTAGTTTATTGCATTCTTTGAATTTTGTTATTTTAAAAATTGGGGAGCATTTCATTTACTAGTGCTTCAAATATTTTTTCTGGTACTCCTCTCCATCGTCCAGCCCCTCCCCCTCCACACACATGCACTTGGGGTACTCAAGTTAAATATACATTTGATTGCTTGAAGTGAGTCTACAACTCACTGCTTTTTTTAAATTTATTTTTAAATTATCTTTTCTATGTGTTTGATTTTGAATAGTTTATATAAAGTCTTCATAGTTTGCCAATCTTTTCTTTTGCTTTGCCTAATCTTTTATTATTTCAAACCAATAATAATACTTTTGATTTTATTATTAAATAATAATTTTTATTATTTTTAACATTGCTTTTCATCTCTAGAAGTTTGCTTGTGGTCTTTTTCATATCTTCTCTGTCTCATGTTACCTTTTAAATTATGTAGAATACAGCTGTAATAACTGGTTTACTGTCTTTGTTTGCTAATTCTAGCATCAGTTCCAGATCGTTTTCAATTATTTGACTTACTTCCTCATTATGCACTGTATTTTCTTCCTTCTTTTTATGCCAAGTAATTTCTCTTCCTTCCTTCCTTTTCTGCTTCCTTCCTTTCTTGATGCCAAACAATGTAAATTTTACCTTGCTGAGTGTTGGATATTTTTGTACTCCTATAAATACTCTTGGGCTTAGTTCTGAAATGTAGGCAAGTTACTTGGAAAAAGTTTAATTTTTCCTATTTACTTTTAAGATCTGGTAAGCAGGACTGAAGCAGTTATCAGTGTGAGGCTAATCATTCCCCTCCACTGAAGCAAAACCCTGTTCAATTTACCCATTGACCTTTGAATCTTGAGGTTTCCCATTTAGTTTTCCCATTTAGAATAGGCACTATTCTTAGCCCTGTGGAGTGATGGACACTGTTACCTCTAATACTTTAAAATGGACTTTCCTTTCTCCCACATCTTAGTCTTATACATGTGCACTGATCAATGGCTAAATGCTTGGGTACTTCTGCAGATATCTAAAGCTTGTTCATGTTCTCTTTCTCTTGTGCTTGCATGTACTTTGTCATCTGTCTGTCTCACTCCACACACTCACCTTCACACTCTTTTCCTTTGGGCACTCTGTCTTGAGAATTCTACAATTTAATCCCCCTGAACTCTCAGCTTTCTGGTTTTAGCTCAGGTAGTCCACTGGGTTCCACCTTTTGCTGGAGCCTGGACAGTTTCTCAGACAGGAAGATGAAATAATTACATTGCTTACTTGATCTGTTTCTCACTTCTCAGAGCTCATTTTCCTTTGTTTTTTTTATATCCAGTTCTTGTAAATCACTGTTTCTTATATTTTGTCCATTTTAGGCTATTCTAAATGGGAGCATAAACATGGTCCCTGTTACTCCATCTGAGCCAGAAGTGGAGGTCCCAAGGTCCTCCCTCAGTAGGTGTGGAATCCAGCTCAACAGATAACTCTTAGGAGCAACCAAGCTTGACAGCCACTGCACTGAGCTAAGGGACAACCTCAGGAAAATGGACTCTTTACTTTTCTTAGGCATACAGGCAGTACAGTATAAGGAAGTCCTCTTTTTCTTTCTAGATGATTTAGGTGAGAGCTATTTCCTTCCTACTGCTGTGGCCCTTTGTCTAACCTGCAGCATGGTCAATCACGTCACTAAGCTTCAATATTCTGATTCTAAGAGGTGCAGCTGATACTTGTCCATTTGCCCCTTCCCTCCCTCACATAGTTACTGGTAAAGCTCACAATAAGTTTGGGGGAAGATAGGTGCTGATTACATTAAATGCTGCTCTGTTTCTCAGACTGAATGATTGAGGCCACAAGGTCAGTGAATCGTACAGGCCTAACCCCAAGTAGAGGCAGATCTAACAGAGAAATCTCTGGGTTCCCTGGGGAGTCCCTAGATTTTTAACAGAAGAAGGAACTCAGCCCTGGAGGGAAAACCTGACCCAACATAGCCAAACTGTAGCTGGAGACCTGGAGACTGATATCCCTTATAATGTTTCCCAGGCAAATGCTGCTCCAGAAGCTATTCTTATTCTCAGGGCTCTAATTTGAGATGAAAGCACAGCAGTCTGTCTCCCTGGCTCACTACTCCAACTGTCAATCCCCATCTGGAATTCCGGTTAGAGGAGATTATTTTTCACCTTCACTGAATTTGTGAGTAGAAGGGGTCCCCCAAACACTTTTATCTCATGGCTCCAGACTCAGGGGAATCCACTGCAGAAGGTTTGGCTCCCTAATGTTCCTAAGGAAAGTATGAAGGGAATAAATATTACATTCCTCATTATACTGAGGAAACTGAGACCCTGGTGATTTATATGCCCAAGAGTCTGTTCAGGGACAGGTCTCTGTTAAGCAGAGCTAAGTAGGTATTTGGGACCTTGAAGATGCAAAACTCTAATCTCTGGCTTTACATTAGACAACCACAAAAAGTAAAATTAAAATACCCTTAACTGGGCATTAAAATTTTACACTTCGTGTAAATCTGTTGAAGTGATCACCAAACTCTGCCTCTTTCTATGAGAGACTTGTGGGCTGGTGCTCAGCTCTTTTAGTACTCAGTGAAGTTTAGATGAACAGAACTTAACAATGCTTAGGGTAATTGCCAGTCACAGAGTTGTTGGTCTGTGGTTGTTTTCAAACTATCAGAACTTTGACAACTAAAGTGAATCTAGTTATTTTCTATGTAGAAAGAAGTAGAATAATGTTTTTGCTTTCTGTGTGTTTTTTTCCTGGGACTTGGCTACCTCAGTTATCTCTAATCTTGTATCTATAGTGCCATGTGGGGCACAGTGGAGCACACCTGTGATCCCAGCAGCTCAGGAGGCTGAAGCAGGAGGATTGCAAATTCAAGGCCAGCCCCAGCAACTTCATGAGACCCTGTCTTAAAATAAATATAACGAAGACTGGGGATGTGGATCAGGGGTTAAACATCCCTGAGTTCAATCCAGTACCAAAAAATAAGGGAGTGGAGGGCCAGAATTATCAAGGTCATTGGTACTTGATGGAGGCTGCCAAAGCACATCAACTGGGAAAAGAAAGGAATGTGAGTTCCTCCCTTTGGCCCCACCATTGCCCTTGAATCCTTACCTGTTCTGCTCATTATCTGCCATCCTTTAGCTGCTGTCCTTGTCTGTCAGTCATGTCTTGCTCATTCTTCCCTTAAGTCTTTGCACAAGCTGTTCCTTTGGCTAAATGACCCTTCCCCAGATCACAACATGGTGGGTGCTTTCTTGTGGAGCTTGCCAATATAGAATGACTCATAAATCACCACATCACCCATCCCCCTTCTTTTCATCTGTGTTATCCCCACCAGGTATTTATGTATTTGCTCTCTATCTGCTTCATGAAGTGCAAGCTCTGTAACAATGTTGTTTATATAGACCCTGTACTCTTGCCCCATTCTAAACACTTCACATACAGTGTGCTTGACCCTGACCACAATGCCGAGAGATGAGCTTACGATTAATACCATCATTTTACAGATGATGAAAGTGAAGCAGTCTCTGTGGAGATTGAGTCAGGGGGAGATGAAATAACTTGTTAGTAAGTGGCAGAGTAGGGCTTCTGACTGACTCCAGAGCCTCAGTCCATAATGACTCATGCCACCTTGGATAGGGAGTTGGGGACTATTAGCCACAGCCCTTTAGGAAGCTAAGAATAGACATGCAAGAAGTTAGTTTGGGAGAAACACCAGTAAGGGAATATGCAAAAGGAATCCGAGGAAGTTGGAAGAAGGGTTAGACTGAGGGAGTTTTGGCTCTTGTAAAGGAGAGAAAAAAGGACAATGAAGGGAAAGAAAGATGATCACAAAAGACATCATCATTTTTAACAAGTTTAAGGAAAACAAGAAGTCTGTAAGCCCAAGTCACCCAGTAGACAAACCCACATCTTCTAGGGCCTGGCCTGCCTTACGGCCTTTGCCATGTTCTGTCAGTGGGTGGGGCAGCCCATGGGTGCAGCCTGGGCAGCAATGCTGTGATGCATTTCAGAGCACAGCAGTGGGACTGTCACTTAACTACCTTCCCTGTGTAGGAGATGGGAGAAGGGGCATTTTCATGTTGTCACAGGGACATTGTCTTATTCGCTACTGCACTGTCTTACAAATAGAAAACAAATATTTGTCAGCAAAACAAATGATTCCTTGCAACATGTCAGGTACTCAATAATGTCCAAATATGAACAATAAATGAATTAAAATCCCATAAAAACCAAATGCTAACCTCCTAACTCTTTGCAATATGCCCATGATCCTCGCTGCTCTGGTGCAAAGCAGGAGTGAGGAAACTGGGATTAGGATCCCAGGGCACAAAGACTATCTGCTGCACCCTTTCCTCCTGGTTCTCTTCCACTTAGGTGGTGATTTATGAAGACGGGTATGTTTCCCCAGGGAAAAGAATGACACTCGGCTGTTGTTCAGGCAGGTGCATTTACAGACACTTCAGACCTGCACATTTCAAGCACTTAATCCACATGAAATAATGACAGTTCAGTCTCCTGCATCTATTCCAAGCTTGCAAGATATATAGCTTTGTGTAATATATTGCCAAGGCTTCAGGCAGGGGCTCTAAGGCTCATGATTTCCTTCCTTTCTCCTTCATCCTTTCTATATTTTTTTTCTTGCTTAAAACAACAAAAATTTATTCTCACAGTTCTGCGGGCTAGAAGACTGAGATCAAAGCATCAGCAGGGCCATCTTTCCCCAAAGACTCCCAAGGAGATTCCTTCCTTGCCCTTAGCTTCTGGTGGCTGCTGCAGTCTTTGGCCTGTCTGGATTTGTAGCTACATCACTCCAGTCATTGCCTCTGCTATCACATGGCATTAACCCTACGCGTCTTTTGTCTCAAATCCAAATTTCCCTCTTTAAAGGTTGTAATTTACCTTTGATGGTGGTAAGATATGCATTTTGATGTATAAAGTGCAGTAAGTAGTTTGCACTATTATGCAACTAACCATCATTCTCTAGCTTTTTCCATCTTGAAAAGCCAAAACAATCTACTAAAAGTAACTTCCTATCCTCCCCTCCCCCAGGCCCAGAAAGCCACCATTAAACTCTTTGTTGCTCTGAATTTGACTACTTTATGTATTGAAATTTTTTTGGGGGGGGTGTACTGGGGATTGAACCCAGGGGCACCTGACCACTGAGTCACATCCCCAGCCCTATTTTGTATTTTATTTAGAGACAGGGTCTCACTGAGTTGCTTAGGACCTCACTAAGTTGCTGAGGCTGGCTTTGAACTCGTGATCCTCCTGCCTCAGCCTCCCAAGTGCTGGGATTACAGGCATGCACCACCGCGCCCGGCTTACTTTTGGATTGAATTTGAGTGTAATAATATACTATTTGTCTTGTGGTTGGCTTATTTTACAAGCCTAATATCCCAAAGATTTATCTATGTTATATAGCACATTGCCAGAATTTCCTGCCTTTTAAAGGCTGAATAATATTCCATTATATTACGTTAGTTTGCCTAGGCTGTCGTCACAAAAGACCACAAACTGTGGCTTCAACAGGGAAATGTGTTTTCTCACAGTTATGGAGGCTGGGAGTCTAAGTCTGGAGTGTGGGCAGGTTTGTATTCTTTTGAGGTTCTCTCCTTGGCTTGGAGATGGCTGTCTTCTTACTGTGTCTTCACATGGTTGTGCCTGTCTATGCTGTCTGGGTTCTAGTCTCCTTTTCTTGGAAGCACACCACTCATGTTGAGTTAGGGCCACCCATACACCTCATTTTACCTCATTTTAGCTCTTAAAGCTACCTCCAGATAATCACATTCTGAGGTACTGGGTCTTCAGACTTTAATATATGAAACTTTAGAAAACACAGTTCAACTTATCACCATGGTAGAGTTACCAAAGTCAGGAAATCAACATCAGTGCAATTCCCTTCTGTATTTGACAGACCTTGTTCAAATTTTGCCAATGTCCCATGTCATTTTCTTGATTTAGGATCCAATCCAAGACCTCACATTGTGTTTAGTGACTTTGTCTCTTTAATCTCCTTTACTCTAGAACAGTGTCTTGATTTTTTAAAAAATGATCTTAACATTTTGAAGAGTACTGTTATTTTACATAATATTCCTCAATTTGCCTGATGATTCCTTATGATTAAATTCAGGTTATTCTTTCCTTCAAGAATTCCACAGAAGTTATCTTGTGTTGTTCTTAGCATATACTGTCAGGACACACATAATCTTAATTTGTCCCATTACTGGTGATGTTCTTTGACCATTTGGTAAAGGTTACCACCTGTTAGCCTCCTCTGTTATGTCTTTTATTCTTTTGTAACAAGTATCTTATGCTGAGACTCTGTTAATATCTTTTTTTCTCATCCTATATCTGTCTATTAATTTTAGCTTTCATTGATGATTCTCGCCACCATTACCATGGTATTTGCTAAGTGCTGACCCTCTATGTCTAGCATTCCTTTTACAATTTATTAATTGGATACTAATACAAGGAAGAGCTGCCTTTCTCCTTTCATTTCTTTATCATTCAATTATTTCTGTAAGAACTTGTAGATTTTATTCTATGAGTGATAAACCAACACTATGATTTATTTTGTTGCCTAAAGTTGTCTAGATTAGACCACCAAAAGTTCATTCATCTGGCCTTCGTGTCTTTTGGATGTGGTCCTATCATATTTAAGCACTTCAAACTCTTTGGCCCAACAAAATGCTTCCATCTCTTTCTGTACCTTCTTAATCTGAGCCTGGAATGAACTCTTTTGTTTCAGGAAGTCCTGGTTTCTTTTATTTACAAATGGTGTTTTTATTGAACTGGATCAATTTCTAGAGTGTAGATACTAGGTATGCTCACTGATATAGTGGTTTAATTGCTTGTAGCCCTCTTAGAAGCCTAAGCAATGAAACATGTCTATGAATACATACTCACACATACCTTCCAACTATCTATCTATATCTAAATATGTATTTTATTTTTAACTTTGAGTTATACTGATACCTCCAACTCCAATTCAACCTCCACAAGGGTTCTTCTAGCTTTCCCTCTTATTTATAATTTCTTTCTTTGACAAAGAGCAATCTAGCTCCCATTATTATCCCCAATATATTTGCCAGTTCATAGAGTACACCCAACATAGTTTCAGAAGAGCTAGCCTACCACTCCTCCCCATAGAAAACAAGCCTATTAACTACAATACAAGATTTGTGTACTGTTTTCTTCCCCTTTGTCTTTGGCCTTAGACTATGTCATCATGCTGCTGTCTTCTAAAGTTACATTCATTAATTATCCACCACTACCACCCTATCAGGGTAGTTGTGCCACTGCCATGACCCCAACACTGTCTAGATTTTAATACATAGTAGAACAAAAAAGATGTTTTCCCAGTTTCACAAGGCATGCAGTCTTGGCAATGGACCCTTACCAGCTGTGACTCTGCCTGTTATTAATTTGTCTCATGCCAAACTATTTCATCCAGTATATAAGAATATCAGGAAATGTTCTCTCACTTGAATTCAGATGACTTATTAGACTGACTGAACTGAACTGAACCAATTATTGTACCTTTCATTCCAGATATGTAGAATATTTTATATGATCTAATCATCATGATTATCCTAGGAGAGTTGTTTTAAGTACACGCAATAAGAGTTTTGAAGGGACAAAAAGAGGTAATAAGGTAGAGAGTGAAACTTGGCCCAGACCAGGCATAAGTCAGTCAAGGACTTACAGCAGGACAAAAGATTTCATATTCCCAGAATCTCTGCTCTATGGTTAGACTACACAGGTCCTGAAAACTTAAGTGACTTGTCAGTGGACATATAGACGGTAATAGAACCACATTGTCTTCCTTTCCCCTCAACATATACCAGTGCAATATATATGTGTATATACGAATATGTGCAGACCTAGATATGCAGGAACCAAAATCTTAAAAAGGAAGTGGATGTCATATTAGGCAGATTTGCACACACACTCACACACAAAAACAATCCAACAAACAGCCCTGGTGGTTCCATACTAACACAGCCATTTGCTTTTGTCATAAGACTGGAGAGCACGCTAATGTTGGGAATGATGCTTGTTACCATGGGATTCTTTTGGAGACATATTAAACAGAACAAAGAAAGGTAACATGTAGAAAAAGGTAGAAAATTATGGCAGTTTCTGTTTCCTTTAGGAAAAAATACTTTATTTCCTTTTGAATATTTTTATAAAATACTCCAATTAACTTAATTCTGTTGGGTTGGGGACAGATTTTAATGACTCCCACAAGGGATCTTTCAACCATACAGCCATCCATTGGTTCTAATCATAATTTAGGTAATATTCAACATATCTAAAAATTTTTGCAGGAATCTCAAATTTAATGATCAGGAAGTTGTTTCAGCAGGCCTGAGGTTTATCTTTGATTTACACACTTTTCCTTTATAGCGTAATTCAAGTGTCTTAATACCATTTCTGAAGGGATAAAAAGTCTAGAAGTCAGGATAGTTGGTTGGCTTATTTTCATAACATTTAGCAAAAACTATAAGTGGATAAATGGTAGAAACATTTTTTGGTGTAGAGGAAGATAATAATATTAGTATTAAAACAGCATATATTGCTCCCTTTTCCCCTAACTCTCTGCTACAGGCATAAATAGGTTTGTTTCATCCAAAAGTCTCTTTCTTATTTAACTAGATGTATCTGTCATTTCCAGTGGACACTTAAGTGTATGAAGTGTGTCCTAAATATCAGTAACCATGCTCCCCACCATCTGGGCCTCCTGAGCCTTCATCTCTTTTAGGGAATGACTGCCAAGTTCACTACAGAAGAGGCAGACAAGCATCATTGAATAGAACCTTCTGTAAGAAAATAGGTTATACCTGCACCATCCAATATGGTAGCTAGTAGACATGTGACTTTGGAACTCTTGGATAGTGTTAGTATGACTGAGAAACTGCTTGTTTCAATAGTCACCTTAAGCTAGTGAACACCTTGTTCGATAGCACAGGGACCATGGATGATCACTTCTATCAACATCCCGCTGGTTCAAACCTATTCCATCCTAACTGCAAAGTATACTAGGCAATGTCATCTTCTGTATGTTCAAGAAGAGGGAAATGGTGAGCTTTTAGCAAGCCTATGCCATGCACTGCTCACTTGATTACTTTTACACAGGACATAGACATTCATTAAGGAGGTCACCCCAAAGCACTCCCACAAGCTCCCTGCATCCAGTTTAAATTTCAGAAATGCTAATATTAGTTTTCCCCATCACATCTAAATATTGCTTTTTTTATCCTGGAAATTTATGAAACAAGAGAGTTATATGCTATACCCACATAGTATGCAATGATGCATTGGGCTGCGACAACCACAATAAACACCCTCTAAGAAACCTGTTCTGTAGCAATTCTGGAATTCTGTGGCAAATGTCATAAAGATCCCTTGATTAACTTGATCCTGGAAACTCTTGTTCTCTATGGACCTTGGTTCCTCTAGGAGGCCCCCTTTAGCTGTAATTTTTCTTCAGTATATATGAAAATGCAGAGTCTTATAGCCACTGAATGTGTATCTCTTCCACCCACATCCCATTGGCCAGAATCTGATGGTCTCAATCTAATTCCAGGGGAGACTGGGAATTGTAGAATTTCTTTGTGCACAAGAAGAAGAAATTGGATTGATAGCATCTAGCCTGTCTCTGTCACACTAAGGATGTTTCACACACTTCATCATTGTTATCTCATTCAGTTGTCACCACAACCCTAAGCAAAGGGTGGTGTTATCTCCATTTTACAGGTAGAGGCAGGAAGAACCTATATAGTTCTAGCCATGCCATCCTTTGCTGCTGAAAATTCAGTCCCCATCATAAGGACAGTCACATCAGGGAAGCCAAGCTGATTGACTGCCATTTCACCCTGATATTTCACTTCAGTTCAGCCTTTATTTTTCATGTATTTTGAAGTAGTTCATTTTCTTTATAGCTAATATGTTATGTTCTTATGTACATGCCACTATTTGCTTATCCATTCATCAGTTTCTGGATGTTTGGTTTGTTCCCAATTTTTTTACTATTGAAATAGAATTGATATAGAACATTAAAAAGGTCCCTCCAAACTATTCCCACCTTCAAAATAATCATGAAACTGAGAATGACAATCATGACAGCAGTGACGACTGCAACCGTAATATCATGAAACTTTACTAAGAGCTTCCTAGTACCAGATTCTGAACAATGTGTTATGTAGCTTTTCCTATTTCTTCTACATTATCACATACCCCTTCAGATGTAGGTGCATGCCTTATCATGGTTTTATAGTTGAGGAAAGGATCACAGCATTTTAATTTTGGATCCAGGTAGCATAGCC
Source organism: Glaucomys volans (assembly GCA_020662805.1). Lineage (NCBI taxonomy): Eukaryota > Metazoa > Chordata > Mammalia > Rodentia > Sciuridae > Glaucomys > Glaucomys volans. Next base: position 669,004 of record JAJEJO010000708.1, on the reverse strand, counting down.
CCATACACAGCCCTCTGCCCAGCCAACTCAACCTCCCGTTTCTCTTTCCTGAACACTCTAGGCAGACTGGCCAGAATGAATTGACCAACTTAATTCACTTCTGATTCCTCAGAGCCCAAGCAGTGGTTGCCAGAGCCTAGGCAACCCAAACAAAATCTGTTGGAGATGGATCACTCTTTGTCAGTTCTCGGAAACAGAGCATAGGAGTCCTGGGTGCAGTCTTGCCTGTGCTTTTGTTCCTTTCAGAGATACCCATATGACTAAAGAAATGAATGACTCAGTCACTTCCCTCCACTCCAAGTTTTGTTTGTTGCCAGATCCTTTCCTAAGGTCTGTTTATATAACCTCTCAGGTGACAGTCAAACCTTGCTATATTTTAAGATGATTTTTCATATCTTTGATGTCACCTATACTGTTTGGGCATAATTCTGTGATGCAACTTTACCCACTTTCCAAATTCTAGATAACACCTCATTTTGCCTTTATGTGTGTCTTAGGAGTTACAGAAGATAAAGCATGTCATGAAGGAAGTAAACGTCCTCCCTGTGCTTTGAATTTCTCTTCATTTCCTCTCCCTTCATGCTATGATGATCAATTTTTAGACTTTGGGGAGCCTGAGAAGTGCAGAACCTTTAAGTCAAAGATGAGAGATTTGTTGTTAGCACAGTCTCATGCCTCTCCTATGTTCAAGCTATAATTTTCTTAGGAAGTTGCTCAATTAGAAAATAGAGAAACTAAAGAGTGAGAAAGAACTCTGTGAGTTCCAGGAGACACTGATTATTGTGAGAGGAGACTGATGTCTTGGGTAGGAGGAGAGTCCAGATGATTCCAAGCACTCTTCCAACACTGAGATTTGAGCCACTCTGGTGCTCTTGAGCTTCTCAGCTACTCTTCCTTGGGGTAATAGTATGAGTGATAGCTGCTCCAGGTTTTCCCTTTGTCACTGAATTTTCCCCTCCTGCTAGGATTCCCTTCCCATCGAGAGGTGACTCTTACTTGAAATCTATTTATACTATCTTAATTAATATCTCAGTTGGAGTAACCCCTGGATTTTAAGAAACTTTCCCTATTTTATTGTGGCTATTACCTTCATGTTTCTATAGGAGATGTTATGTTTGAGTTGTCTCTGCAAAAGAAACAAGGAACAAGTAGAGAATCACTGAAGGAAGCCTCCTATGCACTCAGAGCATGCTGGACTCGCCAGTAGTAGGGCCTCAAATGAACCTGAATGTAGTTCCTGGAGAACTCCTTCTCCCTATGCTCAATTCAGTTAATCCTATCTCACAATGATGTACTGGAGCTCATTGACACTGGCTCATGTAATCCAGAAGTTCATATTACTTCCCAAACCTCACATTTGTTAACTTCTTGCTGGTATCTTGAAGTTGAACATGGTGGGAGTATTTATAGCAAAGATGTTGGTCAATGCTATAAATCAGTGTTTGTTTCTTCCTTGAAGAGTCAGTTGTTAGACATGTAATAGCACACAATTGTCCAAGAGTATAGTCATGGCACTGTTTCATCTCAATGAGATCAGAGCAGACTAAGGATGAAGATCTAGTAACCTGTATCTTACAGGAAACTGAAAAGAGCCCCTTAATTTAGATTTTCATGACAAATATATAATAATCACAGCATGAATATAAGTAAGGTATAATTACAAAATTCATCTTTTCGTATTTCTATGACATTTTGAAAGACCTTTTAAAAAATTGGAGATTTTATTTACTTTAATATTGGTTAAATAATCTATAAAACACCTTTTTTATTTTTCACAGATATTAAATTAAATTTCATTAGGAATACTGGATATTCAGGTACCCCAAATTTTGGAAATGATGATATTATCTAATTAAAAATAAAAGGCAATCTAAGCATAGCACTTAGCAGCAATTGGCACACTGATTTTCACTTAAGAGCTGGAAACCATATTTTTAGGAATTAAAATATAATGGAAATTTCATAAAATTAAATTTAATACATCAGACAGATGGGGAAGCAATAAGGACTAGATACACCAAAATTCTGGAGAAAGTTGGCCCGTTCTAGTGTAGCTGATACTGCCTATTTTCTCCTATGTGTGTTTTATGAAACAGGAAAAGAGTTGAGTATCAGGCATGGTCTAGTCAGCAGCTGGCTGATGGAATCAGCAGAGTTTTGTGGTCAACAAGGCATTCACAAGCTGAACTACAAGGCAGAGAAGTCTCAGACACAGACCAATTTTCCTCACTAGACATTTGTGTGGATCTAGAGTTGTGTGCAAAAGACTGAAAGGAAAAACGGAAATCTTTCATAGTTCTATTGTACTTAGAAGAAAAAGTCTTGGGAGAGAAAACAGGGCTACCACAAACAGACAATTGTCTCATTTGTCAGATTCTGGAATGGAACAGGGCCCAAGTCCAAAGAATAATGTTTAAAACCTCTAAAGGGAAAGCAAGAAACTCCTGCAGCCTTTGAAGTGGGAGAAAGAGGCACCCTAGACTATCAAGAATCTGAGAGAACTGTTTCTGGGTTGTAGGAACAAGCTAGAAGTAAATTGAGTCATTCTACAGCTTCGAACTAGACATTATCCAGCTCCAAATCTAATGAATTGAAGCTATTAACCCTTTGGTTTATCTGATGAATAGAGAAAAAGGAGAAGTACATCAGAAACTCATCATCTGCCTCACCCAAACATACAAATGTAAACAGACAGGAAGCTGTGATCTTTAGTATGAAAGATGGAGAAGAGGAGGAAGGAAAGGATCTACAGTTCATCCAGATGTTGATGTTAACAGAAAAGGACTTTAACAATGATTTAACAGAGATAAAAGGACTAAATGAATGAAACATGAAGCATTTCATTAGAGAATTGGAAACCATTCAAAATATCAGGTAGATATTTTATAATTAAAAAGCACAAATGAAAAATCCATTGAAATTAAAGAGTCATTGGCTAGTTCCAATGGCTGTCTGGATGCAGAAGATAAAATTAGTGAACAGAAAATCAAAAGATTATATTCAAAATGAAACTGAAGCTGAGAAAATAAAAAGACATATAAAAAGAAAAAGAGCAACAGATATGTGCAATATAGTAAAAAAGAGAAAAAAATCTAGTCTTATGTGTAAGGCCCAGAGGAGATGAGAGAGTGATTGAGATGAAACTGATAATTCAAGAGTTAATGGTAGAGAAATTTTCAAAAGTATTGAAGACTTCATATTACTCAGCCTTAAAGAATGAAATTATGGCACTTTCAGGTGAATGGAAAGAGCCAGAGAATATCATGCTAAGAAAAATAAGCCAAGCCTCCAATGGCCAAATGTTTTCTCTTATAAGTGGATGTTGATCCATAATGGGGGAGGGTAGGGAAGAATGAAGGAATTTTGGATTGTGTAGAGGGGAGTGAGGGAGGGGTGTGGAGATGGGAAGAATGGTGGAATGAGATGGACATTATTACCCTATATACATGTATGATTACACTACCAGTGGACTCTGCACCATTTACAGCCAGAGGAATGAGAATGTTGTGCTCCATTTGTATACAATGTATCAAAATGCATCCTACTGTCATGCATAACTATTTAGAACAAATTTTTTAAAATGTTCAGCTCATTAACAAGATAAATACAAAGAAAAACAATCCAAGCATGTATAACCAACATGATAAAAACCCAAAGCAAAGGTAACACCTTAAAAACAGCTTGGTGGTGGGGAATGGGAAACATTACAGTCATAAATTTAGAAGAAATGATGCAATTAGAAAATTATCATTTGACAACCATCATAATTAACTTAGGTAAGAGTCATCAATAGATGGTAAAAGTAGACAAAAGCTTAAGAAATCATGGTATATTCATATCTCTTTTTTTTTTTTTTTTTTTGGTACTGGGGATTGAACCCAGGGGCACTCCACCACTGAGCCACATCCCAAGCTCTATTTTGTATTTATTTAGAGACAGGGTCTCACTGAGTTGCTTAGGGCCTTGCTAAGTTGCTGACACTGGCTTTGAACTCACGATTCTCCTGCCTCAGCCTCCCAAGTGCTGGGATTACAGGTGTGCACCACCACGCCCAGCCATATACTCTTAAATTATTTGCTCACAGATACGCCTGTTACAAAGGGAAAAGTAATAACTTCAACAGGGGAGAAAGTTGGCAGAAACCATATTAAAGTAATCCAACTTAACAACACTAATAGGACAAACTTAAATCATGTACCCCTGAATTTATCCAAGAGAAAACATTACACAAATCCAAATTGAGAAATGGCCATAATAGGTCTATACACTTCAAAAATGTCAATATAATGAAATATAAAGCCTGATAAACGATTCTAGATAGAAGTAAATTAAAAATACATGACTGCTAAATGTAATGCATGATCCAAGTTTTCCTTTTGCTATAAAGCTTATGTTTTCAGTGTGGACAGTATCATCCCCAGGGGACCAGGAAATGGTACTCAGGGGAAGAGCAAAAATGTCATAAACCATAATGGTCCTCCAAGGGTTCATAGTAAATAGATATCATAAATATGCACATGTGCATAAATATATCTGTTATAATTAAAATTTTCTGAAGGAGAGAAAGGGAAAAAATGTCTTTAAAAAGCTAGTTGGGTAATATACCATTGTGTATATATACCACATTTTCTTTATCCATTCATCTATTGAAGGACACCGGGGTTGGTTCCATAGTTTAGCTGTTGTGAGTTAAACTGCTATAAACATTGATGTGGGTTCATCACTGTAATATGCTGATTTTAAGTCATTTGGATATAAACCAATCAGTGGGATACCTGGGTCAAATGGTGGTTCTATTCCAAGTGTTCTGAGGAATCTCCATACTGCTTTTCATAATGGTTGCACCAATTTGCTGTCCTACCAGCAATATATGAGTATACCTTTTTCCCCACTTCTTCACCAATAGTTATTGTTGCTTGTACTCTTGATAATTCCATTCTGACTGGATAAAATCTTAGGTTTGATTTGCATTTTTTATGGCATTTGCCAGTAAATGAATAGAGCTGGAGAACATCATGCTAAGTGAAATAAGCCAATCCCCCAAAAACCAAAAGCTGAATGTTTTTCTGACATGGTATGGTGATAGGAGGGTGGTAGAATGAATCAGACATTATTACCCTATATACATATATCCCTATACAACCAGTGTGATTCTACATCATGTATATCCAGAAGAATGAGAAATTATACTCCCTTTATGTATAAGGTGTCAAAGTGTCTTCTGCTCTCATGTATAATTAGAACAAAAAAATGCACAAAATACGTAGAAATACAAAGCTAAGGATAAACACTCTATAGAGAAAAACAATGTACTAATTCTTTTACTTACTTTCTCTAATTCTGTAGGCATTATCTTTAATAAAAATAGGACCTTAGCCTGTTATTTAAACTCAACAGAGACATTTTATATGAAAAGTTTTAAAATCCTGCACTCTTTAAACTATCCTAATTGGGGTGAGATGGTATCTTAGGGTAGTTTTGATTTCCATTTCTCTTATTACTAGAGATGTTGAACATTTTTTCATATTTCTGTTGATTGCTTGTAGATCCTCTTCTGTGAAGTGTCTGCTCATTTCCTTGGCTCATTTATTGATTGGGTTATTTGTATTCTTGGGGTAAATTTTTTTGGGTTCTTTATATATTCTAGAGATTAGTGCTCTATCTGTCGTGTGTGTGGCAAAGATTTTCTCCCACTCTGTAGGCTCTCTCTTCACATTGATGACTGTTTCCTTTGCTGAGAAAAAGCTTTTTAGTTTGAATCTATCCCAATTATTGATTCCTGCCTTTATTTCTTGTGCTTTGGGAGTCATGTTAAGGAAGTCTGGTTCTTGGCCCACATGATGAAGATTGGGCCCTACTTTTTCTTCTATTAGGTGCAGGGTCTCTGGCCTAGTTCCTAGGTCTTTGATCCATTTTGAGTTGAGTTGTGTGCAGGGTGAGAGATAGGGGTTTAGTTTCATTTTGTTGCATATGGATTTCCAGTTTTCTCAGCACCATTTGTTGAAGAGGCTGTCTTTTCTCTATTGTATGTTTTTGGAGCCTTTGTATATATGAGAAAACTGTATTTATGTGGGTTTGGCTCTGTGTCCTCTATTCTATACCATTGATCTACCTGCCTAAGATATCATCTCACCTCAATTGGAAAGTCTATTATCAAGAATACAAGCAACAATAGGTGTTGGTGAGGATGTGGGGAAAAAGGTACACTCATACATTGCTGGTGGGGTTGCAAATTGGTGCAGCCACTCTGGAAAGCAGTATGGAGATTCCTTTGAAAACTCGGAATGGAATCACCATTTGACCCAGCTATCCCTCTCCTTGGCCTATACCCAAAGGACTTAAAATCTGCATACTACAGTGATTCAACCACATCAATGTTTATAGCAGCCCAATTCACTATAGCTAGATTATGGAACCAACCTAGATGCCCTTCAATAGAAGAATGGATAAAGAAACTGTGGTATATATACACAATGGAATATTACTCAGCTATAAGGAAGAATAAAATTATGATATTTGTAGGTAAATGGATGATGTTGGAAACTGTTATGCTAAGTGAGATCAGCCAATCACATAAATCCAAAAGCCGAATGGTCTCTCTGATAAATGAATGATGATGCATAATGTGGGGGGGAAAGATGGCAAGAATGGAGGAAAGATAGCTAGCATAGAGGGAAGGGGGGGGTGGGGGGGGTTGGGGGGTAAAATTAATAACAGAGTGTGTGACAGATACCATTGCCCTGTGTAAATGCATGAACGCACAGATGGTGTGACTCTACTTTGTGTACAACCAGTGAAACAATAGCTGTACTCCATTTGTGTTCAATAAAAAAAATAAATTAAAATAAATAAATAAATAAATAAAATAAAAATAAAAAAAGAAACTGTGGTATATATACACAATGGAATATTATTCAGCCATAAAGAATAATAAAATTATGACATTTCCAGGTAAATGGATGAAATTGGAGAAGATCATGTTAAGTGAAATAAGCCAATCCCAAAAAACCAAAGGCCAAATGATCTCTCTTATAAGTGGTTGATGACACATAGCGGGGGGTGGGGGAGGCTTGGGAAGGATGGAGAAGAGATGGATTGTATAGAAGAAAATGAGGGGTGAGGAGGGGGCGGGGAAGGAAAGATAATAGAATGAGACAAACATCTATACCATATGTATATGTATAAATATGCAAATTGTATGATTCTACTTTGTGTACAACCAGAAAAATGATAGTTGTATTCCATTTGTGTACAATGCCCTAAAATTAAAAAATAAATTAATTAATTAAAAAAATAAACTATCCTGACACATCATTGTAGATGCTAAAAATACCATAATTGAATAATAAATAGGATCACTAATCTAAAAATCAAAAGATCTAGTGTCAGATACCCATTCTAACAGTAGGTGTTTATGTTAATTCACAAAATGTATTTATATCTTTAATCAGTTTTCATGTGAAAGAAAAGAAAATGGTACTACAATAGTGTTACTCAAACTCCAAGTTCCAATTAGTAGACTATGAAATTAATTTTTTGGTTTTGAATAGTGTAAAAAAACAGAAAAGAATAAATATTAGTTAATTACTCTTAGAAAAAAAAAGTTCATTGGGGAGAGTGATAATGAAAAACAGAATAAGAAATACTGCTCTAAGTATTCTTGTTAAGACAAATGCCTGAAGTGAATAAGGTATTAATAAGTGAACTAGGCACTAATATTGCATCAGTATTAGTTTTCTGGTTTCTGTGCCATAGATAAGTAAGAAAATGTGAATGATTTTTCTAGGAAATACACATTGAAGCATTGAGGTTAAAGAGGTGGTGCCAGGGAACAAACCCAGGATTTCGAGAGTGTGAGTCAAGCTCTCAGAATATATCAGTCCAGTGCCTTCTGACCTTCAAAATTTATGATGCAGCATCTGCTGATAATCTTATTAAGGATCTCTTATACATGACGAGTCGCTTCAAGATTCTCTCTGCCACTGGCTCTCAACAGTTTATTATGTGTCTCTGCAGGAAGTTCATCCTACTTGGTGTCTGTTGAGCTTCCTTGAGTCTATTTCTTCAACTATTTTTTTTACTGTTCTCTCTTGTGGGACTCCACAATCAGTGGGTTGGTTGGCTTCATGATGTCCCGTAAGTCCTTCAGGTTGTATTCACTTTTTTCTTTCTCTCCTCAGACTTATCATTTCTATCTTCCTATATTTACTGATGATCCTTTCTTTTGCCTGTTCTAATCTTCCTTCAGAATCTCCCTAGTGAATTTTTCAACTCTTCAATGTCAGTTTTTTATTTCAATTTCTTCGTCTTTTTGGTATTTCCAGTTTGTTCATATGTAACTTCTTGGTTTTTCTCTACATATTCCTTTATTGTTTCTCAGCATCTTTAAGACGTCTGTTTAAAAGTCTTTTTCTAGTAAAGTCACCATCAGCTCTTTTTCAGGGACATTTTCTATTGGCTTAATTTTTCCGCCTTTGAATGAGCTATACTTTCCTGATTCTTGGTCTGTTTTCCGTTTCTTACAAAATTTTTTGGAGTCAAAACTGAACATTCAAATTTAATAATGTGTTAACTCTGGAAATCTGAACCATCCCTCCTCCTGTGTTTGATATTTGTTCATGTGTTTCTTAACTGCTGTAGAACGTGCCAAGCATGGGCAAACTTAAACTCTTTTCTGAGCCCTTGTCTTCCCCTGGAATGCATGGTGAGTTTCTCATTTTAGAATTCTCTAATCTTCAATGTTTGGATCCTGATAAGCAAAAAAGAAAATGAAGGAGGATGAGAAATGCACTGGCCTATTAAATATTCCAGAAGCCACTTTAGCTAAAGGGGAGAGTCTTTCAACACTGATGGGAAATGGAGCAACGTTGGTTGCCTTTCTTTGTACCTTTAAGATCAGAAGCAGTGATCACATATCAGAACACACCGATTTGCCCACCCTGGCTACTGCGAACTGTGTGTATGGTGCTGTAGGAACATGTTGATGGCTGCCTGCCACAGGGATGTGGTCGGGTAGCTACTATTATGCTAAACGATGAAATTGACAGAAATTGTAGTACATCATCCACACATTCCTCTGGAAGTTGAGAGCCTTTGATAGACTCTAGAGGTACAAAATAATTACACCAGACAGATTCTGATGGCATTAATTGTCTAGGAGAGGAGACAGATTTCTGGTGATATCGACTCTGCCATCTTTCCAGAATCCTCCTACTTGATTAATTTTTATGTTAAATTAATCTCATGTTCTTAAATATCTCCATCTCATCATGATGTATGATCATTTTGATATGTCATTGAGTATGATTTGCTAAAATTTTGCTTGGAATTTTTGCATCTATGTTTATGAGGATTATTGATTGATATTTCATTGTTATCTTTCTGTTACTTGTATTTCATTCTGTTATTTTTGGTCTGGTTTTAGCTTTAGCTTAATGCTCATCTCATAGGATGACTTAGGAAGTAGTTCTCTTCAATTTTCTGGAAGAATCTGTACAGAATTGCTGTTAATTCTGTTAAATATTTAGTATAATTAACTAGGGAAGCCATCTGGACATAGATGGCTTTTTTCCTTCCTTTTTTAATGGGAAGATTTCGAATGATAAATTTCATCTAAGTTGTCAAATTTATTGGCACAAATTTATTTATAATCTTTCCTTATAAGCCTTTTAAAATATCTTTAGATTCTGAAGTAATGTCTGTTTTCAAATTCCCAATAATAGTTACCTGCCTCATTCTTTCTTTTCCTGTTCAGTCAGGCTAGCCATTTATCACTTGATATTAAAGAGCTGTCTTTTGGTTTTATTGATTTTTCTTCATATTCATGTTTTCTATTTCATCAATTTCTTCTCTGACATTAGTTCCTCTCTTCTACTTCCTTTGAATTTGATTTGTGCTTCTTTCTCTAGTTGCCTGAGGTAGAAGTGAATGCCATTGATTTGAGGTCTTTCTTTTCTGAGGTTGACATTAATGCTATAAATTGTGACATCCCACACATTGTGCTATATAGAGTTTTCATTTTCATTAACTTTGAAAATCTCTTCAATTTACTCTTTAATTTCTTTTTTGATATATTTGTTGTTTGAAGTATGGTATTTAGTTTCCAAATATTTGGATGATTTTCCAGAGATCTTTCCATTACTTGTATTTCAGTCTGTTGTAATGAAAGAACATTCTTGGCATTACTTGAATACTTCAGAATTTCTTGTGATTCTTTTTATGGCCCATAAAATGGTCTATCTTGGTTTAACTATTGCTTGTTCACCTGAAAATAACATGTTTTCTATTGTATGGAGTCTTTCACCTACTTTTCTCAGTTAATGTAAGAGGGGAATTGATATTTCCAAGAATAATTGTCAATATTCTTATTTACTCTTGCAGTCCTATCAGTTTTTGCTTTGTATGTTTTGGAATTCTGCTATATGGTGTGTAAACTTCTATGATAGTTATTTCTATTGCTCTGCAATCTACTTTGCTTAATATTAGCACAGCCACATCAGCTTCATTTTAAAACTGTCAGTACTGTGCGTTGGATTTTTAAAATCTTTTTCTTTTTAATTTATTTGTGTTTTTATATTTTGAAGTGTGCTCCTGCTAAGCAGCATAAAGTTGAATCTTGCTTTTCTCTTCAGTCTGACAATCTCCGCCTTGTAATTGTTATATTGAGATCACTTCCTTTAAGTACTAATATACTCAGTTTAAAATTTATCATGCCATTATCCTTTTATATTTGTTCCAGTTGTTTTCATTTCCTTTTTTCTGCTTTCTAGATTAACTGAAAAAGTTTATAATTCTATTTAATCTTTTTGCTGTTTGATTTACTATCATTCTTTGTCATTGTAGTGATTGCTTTAGGATTTACACTACATATCCTTAACATTATGTGTCTATTTTAAGTTTATACTACTTTTCATAAAATATAAGAGATGTACAAATGTATACTACATTTTTCCTCTCCTGATGCTTGTCCTATTAAATTTTGCTTTACAGTCATTGAATACCATAAAATACATTATTGCTTTTATTTAAACCTTTGTTCAGTAAATATTTAAATGATTTTTTTAAAAAACTTTATATTTATCCATTTAGTTCCATTTCCAAAATAGCACATATATATTATCTTTCAGTTTTGGGAGTACAAATCTGAAATGGATCTCCCTGAGCTAAGTTCAGAGTATTGTTAGGACAACATTACTTTCTGAATGGCATGGGGAGAACACATTTCCTTGCCTTTTGCACCGTCTGTAAACCACCTGCAGTTTTTGACTGACGGTCCTCCGTTCCATCTTCAAAGTCAAGCGGTCTGAAGTTTTCTCATGCTGCTGTCTCTGTGGTTATTTCTTTAACTCAGTCTTCCACTTTTAAGGACCCTTATAATTATATTAGGCCCACTCAGATAATCCAGGATAATCTCCCTATTTCAAGGTTAACTGATTAGCAACTGAATGCCATCTTCTCCCTTAATTACATTTTAAAATTATTTTTAAATGTTTTTATTAGTCCATCATAGGTATATATAATAGTGGGGTTCATTTTTACTTAATCATATGTGCATGGAATGTAATTTGCTCCATTTCAGTCTCTGGTACTTCCTCTGTCTTCCTCCTCCCTCTCCCTGTTCTCCTTCCTCTACTCTATTTCCTTCTATTCATTTATTATTTTTTAAATTGGTGCTTTATATGTATACATAAAGGTGAAATTCACTACCACTTTCTATATAGAGCATGTCTTTTTTTTTTTCCTCTGAAGGTTTTTAAGATTTTAATTTTTGATTTTGAATAATGGGTAATGATAGGCCTTGGTGTAGTTTTATTCCTGCTGTTTCTACTTGTGGTTCATTTAGATTTTTTTGGATCAGATTTTACGGTTTTTATCAATTATGGAATTCTCAACCATTATCATTCAAATATCTTTGTCAAGCCAGGTGCACTGGCACATGCCTGTATTTCCAGTGGCTGGGGAGGCTGAGGCAGAAGGATCTGGTTAAGTGCTCCTGGGTTTGATCACCAGTACCAAAAACAAAACAAACATTGTTGAGGGGATTAGCATTACACTTTTAATCATTATTTAAAACATTTGTATTAACACATTAAGCATACATACTTATGGAACACAGTGTGGTATTTCCACACATGCATATAGGGTACATTGATCATACCCAACCACCTTTTTCCATCCCCACTGGGATACCTCCCCTGTCCTAGAAATCACTATTCTACTTTCAGGTTGACTTTTTTTTTTTTAACTTTCATATATGAGAGAAAACATGTAGTATTTGTCTTTGCATCTATCCTATTTCACTTAACATTGTTCTCCACTTCTATCCATTTTACTGCAAATGACAGAATTTCATTCTTCTTTATGGCTAAATAATAATCCATGTGTATATACATACTCTATTTTCTTTAATCATTCTTTTGTTGATAAGCATCTGTCCTGATTTCATATCTTAGCTATTGTAAGTAGTGGGAGATTAAAATGGAACCTATTATTTAATCTTGGATGGAAGCAGAATCCTTATAACACCATTTTTTTTTTAATTTACTTATTTCATCATTGAACACAAATGGAGTACAGCTATTGTTTCTCTGGTTGTACACAAAGTAGAATCACACCATCTGTGCATTCATACATGGACACAGGGCAATGATGTCTGTCACACATTCTGTTATTATCCTTAACCCCCCACCCCAACCCCACCCCTCCCTTCCCTCCATGCTATCTATCCTTCCTCCATTCTAGCCACCCTTCCCCCCCACATAATTCATCATCATTCACTTATCAGAGAGACCATTCAGCCTTTGGATTTTGGGGATTGGCTGATCTCACTTAGCATAACCATCTCCAACATCATCCATTTACCTACAAATGCCATAGTTTTATTCTTTTTTATGGCTGAATAATACTCCATGGTGTATATATACCACAGTTTCTTTATCCATTCATCTATTGAAGGGCATCTTGGTTGGTTCCACAATCTAGCTATTATGAATTGAGCAGCTATGAACATTAATGTGGCTGCATCACTGTAGTAATCTGATTTTAAGTCCTTTGGGTATAGACCAAGGAGTGGGATAGTTGGGTCAAATGGTGGATCCATTCCAAGTTTCCTAAGGAATCTCCACACTGCTTTCCAGAGTGGCTGCACCAACTTGCACTCCCACCAGCAACGTATGAGTGTACCCTTTTCCCCACATCCTCGCCAACACCTGTTGTTGCCTGTATTCTTAATAAAAGACATTCTAATTGGAGTAAGATGAAATCTTAAGGTGGTTTTGGTTTGCATTTCTCTTATAACAAGGGATGTTGAACATTTTTTCATGAATCTGTTGATTGCTTGTAGATCTTCCTCTGTAAAGTGTCTGTTCATTTCCTTGGCCCATTTATTGATTGGGTTATTAGTGTTCTTAGTGTAAAGATTTTTGAGTACTTTGTAGATTCTGGAGATTAGTGCTCTGTCTGAAGTGTGTGTAGCAAAGATTTTCTCCCACTCTGAAGGCTCTCTCTTCACATTGCTGATTGTTTCCTTTGCTGAGAAAAAGCTTTTTAGTTTGACTCTATCCCAATCATTGATTCCTGCTTTTATTTCTTGCGATTTGGGAGTCATGTTAAGGAAATCTGGTCCTAGGCCAACATGATGAAGATTTGGATCTATTTTCTCTTCTATTAGGTGCAGAGTCTCTGGTCTAATTCCTAGTCCTTGATCCACTTTGAGTTGAGTTTTGTACAGGGTGAGAGATATGGGTTTAGTTTCATTTTGCTGCATATGGATTTCCAGTTTTCCCAGCACCATTTGTTGAAGAGGTTATCTTTTCTCCATTGTATGTTTTTGGCTCCTTTGTCAAGTATGAGATACCTGTATTTATGTGGGTTTGTCTCTGTGTCCTCTACTCTGTACCATTGATCTACCTGTCTATTTTGGTGCCAATACCATGCTGTTTTTGTTACTGTTGCTCTCTAATATAGTTGAAGGTCTGGTATTGTGATATCCCCTGCTTCGCTCTTCTTGCTAAGAACTTCTTTAGCTATTCTTGGTCTCTTATTCCTCCAAATGAATTTCATGATTGCTTGCTCTATTTCTATGAGGTCCGTCATTGGGATTTTAATTGGAATTACATTGAATTTCTATAGCGCTTTTGGTAGTATGGCCATTTTGACTATATTAATTCTGCCCATCAAAGAACATGGGAGATCCTTCCATCTTCTCAGACTATCCTTAATTTCTTTCTTTAGTGTTCTGTAGTTCTCATTGTTCAGGTCTTTCACTTCTTTTGTTAGATTGATTCCCAAGTATTTTATTTTTTTTGAGGTTAGTGTGAATGGGGTAGTTTTCCTAATTTCTCTCTCAGAGGGTGCATCACTTACAAATAAAAATGCATTAGATTTATGAGCATTAATTTTATATCCTGCTACTTTACTGAATTCATTTATGAGTTCCAGAAGTTTTCTGGTGGAATTCTTAGGGTCTTCTAAATAGAGAATCATGTCATCAGCAAATAGGGATAGTTTGAGCTCTTCTTTTCCTATTCGTATTCCTCTAATTTCTTTGGTCTCTCTAATTGCTCTGGCTAGAGATTCAAGGACAATGTTGAATAATAGTGGCAAAAGAGGGCATCCCTGCCTAGTTCCAGTTCTCAGGGGGAATGCTTTCAATTTTTCTCCATTTAGAATGATGTTAGCTGTGGGTTTAGCATAGATAGCCTTTACATTGTTAAGGAATGTTCCTACTATCCCTATTTTTTCTAGTGTTTTGAGCATGAAGGGGTGCTGTATTTTATCAAATGCTTTCTCTGCATCTATTGAAATAATCATGTGGTTCTTGACTTTAAGTCTATTGATGTGGTGAATTACATTTATTGATTTCCAGATGTTGAACCAACCTTGCATCCCCAGGATGAAACCCACTTGATTATGGTGCATTATCTTTTTAATATGCTTTTGTATGCGATTTGCTAAAATTTTGTTAAGAATTTTTGCATCTATGTTCATTAGGGATATTGGTCTGAAATTTTCTTTCCTTGATGTGTCCTTCTCTGGTTTTGGTATCAGAGTGATATTAGCTTCATAGAATGAGTTTGGAAGGGTTCCCTCCTTCTCTATTTCATGAAATACTTTGAGGAGTATTGGAATGAGCCCTTCTTTGAAGGTCTTGTAGAACTCAGCTGTGAATCCATCTGGTCCTGGACTTTTCTTTGTTGGTAGGCTTTTGATGACTTCTTCTATTTCATTGCTTGAAATTGATCTATTTAAGTTGTGTATGTCCTCCAGATTCAGTTTGGGTGGCTCATATGCCTCTAGGAACCTGTTGATGTCTTCCAGGTTTTCTATTTTGTTGGAGTATAAATTTTCAAAATAGCTTCTTATTATGTTTTGTATTTCAATAGTGTCTGTTGTAATATTTCCATTTCCATCATGAATTTTAGTAATTTGGAGTTTCTCTCTCCTTCTCTTCGTTAGCATGGCTAAGGGTTTATCAATTTTGTTTATTTTTTCAAAGAACCAACTTTTTGTTTTGTCAATTTTTTGAATTGTTTCTTTTGTTTCAATTTCATTGATTTCAGCTCTGATTTTAATTATTTCCTGTCTTCTACTACTTTTGGTGATGGTCTGTTCCTCTTTTTCTAGGGCTTTTAGCTGTAATGTAAGGTCATTGATTTGTTGACTTTTCATTCTTTTGTTGAATGCACTCAATGCTATGAATTTTCCTCTTAGCACTGCTTTCATAGTATCCCAGATTTTGATATGTTGTATCTTTGTTCTCATTGACCTCTAAGAATCTTTTAATTTCCCCCCTAATGTCTTCTGTTATCCATGTTTCATTCAATAGCATGTTATTTTTATCTCCAGGTGTTGGAGTAGTTTCTGTTTTTAACTTTATCCTTGATATCTAATTTCATTCCATTATGATCTGATAGTATACAAGGTAGTATCTCTATGTTTTTGTATTTGCTAAAAGTAGCTTTGTGGCATAACATATGGTCTATTTTAGAGAAGGAACCATGAGCTGCTGAGAAGAAAGTGTATTCTCTTTTTGATGGATGAAATATTCTATATATGTCTGTTAAGTCCAAATTAGTGATTGTGTCATTGAGTCCTATGGTTTCTTTGTTCAATTTTTGCTTGGAAGATCTGTCCAATGGTGAGAGAGGTATGTTAAAGTCCCCCAGTATTATTGTGTTTTGGTCTATTTGGTTCCTGAAATTGAGAAGGATCTGATTGATGTACATGGATGCGCCATTGTTTGGTGCATAAATATTTATGATTGTTATGTCTTGCTGATTTATGCTTCCTTTAAGCAGTATGAAATGTCCTTCTTTATCCCTTCTGACTAACTTTGGCTTGAAGTCTGCTTTATCTGAAATGAGGATGGAAACCCCTGCTTTTTTACTCAGTCCATGTGCATGGTATGCTTTTTCCCAACCTTTCACCTTTAGTCTGTGGGCATGTTTTTCTATGAGATGAGTCTCTTGAAGGCAGCATATTGTTGGGTCTTTCTTTTTAATCCAATCTGCCAGTCTATGTCTTTTGATCAATGAGTTTAAGCCATTTACATTCAGGGTTATTATTGAGATATGACTTGTATTTCCTGTCATTTTAGCTTTTTTGGGGCTTTTAACGTAACTTTGTTCTCCTTTGATTGGCTATTTCTTTAGGGTAATTCCTCCCCATGTTGACTAACATTGTTATTTTTCATATCTTCCTCTTGGAATATTTTGCTGAGAATGTTCTGTAGGGCAGGCTTTCTATTTGTGAATTCTTTAAGCTTTTGTTTATCATGGAAGGATTTTATTTCATCATCAAATCTGAAGGTAAGTTTTGCCAGGTATAAGATTCTTGGTTGGCATCCGTTTTCTTTCAGAGCTTGAAATATGTTGTTCCAGGCCCTTCTTGCTTTTAGGGTCTGGGCTGAGAGATCTGCTGATATCCGTATTGGTTTCCCCCTGTAGGTAATCTGATGCTGTTCTCTCACCACTTTTAAAATTCTACCTTTGTTTTGTATGTTAGGTATTTTCATAATAATGTGCCTTGGTGTGGATCTGTTGTAATTCTGTGCGTTTGTTACAAGAGGCCTGTAAGCCTCTTGTAATTGATTTTCCATCTCGTTTGTCATATTTGGGAAATTTTCTGATATTATTTCATTGAACAGATTATTCATTCCCTTGGTTTGTATCTCTGTGCTTTCCTCAATCCCAATAACTCTTAAATTTGGTCTTTTCATGATGTCCCATATTTCTTGGAGGTTTTGTTCATGGTTCCTAACCATCTTCTCTGTTTGTTCGACTTTGTTTTCAAGATTAAATATTTTGTCTTCATTGTCTGAGGTTCTGTCTTCCAGGTGATCTATTCTGTTGATTATGCTTTCTATTGAATTTTTAACTTGGTTTATTGTTTCCTTCATTTCCTTGTTTCCTTCAAGGATTTCTGTTTGTTTTTTTCTTAGAACTTCTATCTCTTTATTGAAATGATTTTTTGCTTCCTGCAATTGCTCTATTAGCTGATTATTCATAGCCTGAATTTGCTCTCTCGTCACATCATTCTCTTTTCGGATCATTTTAATTATGAACATTCTGAACTCTCTTTCTGTCATTCCTTCTACCATGCTATCTTTGGGTTCTCTTGATATATCCTCTAGGTTTGTTTGGGACACTTTCTTCCCGTGCTTTCTCATGTTGTTTGTGTATCTTCCCCTCTAGAAGTGCAAGTCTGAGGGATTGCAGTTTCCCTGTAAAGACTTAGAGTGTCCCTGCAGATTTCCAATACCTCACTTTGAAGAGATTATTATTCGCAGTACCCCATACAAACAATATGTGTCCTTAAACCATATAGAACCATTTAAATATAAACTGCGTTATAGTATACAGAAATGAGTGCAAATTATCTACTGCATAATCGATAGGTTTACAATAAGGACCTCAATTTCAAATAGTGGAAAAAGAAAATGCTGAATGGTTTAGAATATAATGTTAATGAGATAGGAAGTGAGTCTATAGAGTTACTATGTCATAGGAATAGTGAGAGCGGAATTAGAGGAAATAAGTTTTCAGCATGAGAAAAGAGAATGGATCTCCAAGGACACTGCTATATTAGAGCAGGATAAAATGATAAGGGTATTATTAGGACAGAAGTGGGAATGTAGTAAGTATATTAGGAATAATCGTAATATTACTATTGAGACAAAAAAAAAAAAAGAGGAAGAAAGTTCTGCCATAAAATTATATTGTACTATTCAAACCTCTTGTTGATCAGTAGTCTGATGCCTGTCAGGCGCTTGGTAATGCTGTGTCCCAAGAAGGATGCTGTCCCACTGCCTCTGAGTCAGGGATAATCAGTGTTTGTGGGCTAAGATAACCTGCTGTTGTTAGATGGTCTGTGACAGCATGGGTGCCGGCCTGAGACTAGACCAGGAACAGGGTGCAGGACTGGGTTTGGAGTTGGATATGGTGGCCCGATGGCTTGGTGGGTATGTGTTCACAACTGAGGCTGCCCTGGGTTCAGGCCTGAACCTAACCTAGGGATGGTGATTTCCCAGTGGCTACTGGAGTCCTGCGCTCACTCGTGGGCTGGCACTGGAGCCTGGTCAGTGACTCCGAAGCCGCTGCTGGGGACCCACACTCACCTGGGGACCTGCACTCACTTGCTGGCTGATGCTGGAGCCTGGTCAGTGACTCTGAAGCTGCTGCTGGGGACCCGCACTCACTTGGGGACCTGCCCTCACTTGCTGGCTGATGCAGGAGCCTGGTCAGTGACTCTGAAGCCGCTGCTGGGGACCTGCACTCACTTGCCGGCTGGCACCCAGGCCTGGTCAGTGACTCTGAAGCGGGTCCTGAATCTGAAGCCGCTGCTGGGGGACCCGCACTCACTTGGGGACCCTCACTCACTTGCTGGCTGGTGCCAGAACCTCGCCAGTGACTCTGAAGCTGCTGCTGGGGACCCGCACTCACTTGCTGGCTGGCACAGGCCCAGGTCGGTGACTCCGAAGCAGCTGTGGGTCCAGCGCTCCCAGGTGGTAGCTGCCCGTGGCCGGGCCGAGCCCAGCCTGGCAGAGTTGGTTCCAGAGCAGCGACTGGGGACCCCTTATATGTGATTTGAATATAAAATCTCGTTGAGAGCCATATTCCTGCTGTTTGAATCCTGAGCAAGTAGGAATCCACAGAGCAAGTAGGAATGCAGCCTTCCTCTAGCCCGTCATCTTGAATCCCCCTACCAACATCATTTTTTAATGATACTCAGATATACTGATATTTTTAATAAACTCCCAAAGGATTAGAGCTATCAAAGTAAAAATGGTATCCACACAAGTCCTAGAAGAAAGCATAGGTAAATTCCTACATAATTTGGTATGTGACAAAATGCTTTTTCACCATAACTCAAAATCCAGATGCAATTTAAAATAAATAAATAAATTTGACTACATAAAAATCAGGAAAAAATTTTCCATGGCAAAACACTTGTAAACAAGGCTAAAAATGAAAAGTGATAAACTGAGAAATATGTATTTGCAACATGTATTACAAATAGAGGAGTAGTATACCTCAGTTTTGAGAGTAGAATTATTTTACATTTGGGGGCAGGGAAGAGGAATATATTTCTAGAAGTTATAAGACCTGCCCTAGAGGAGTTTACCTTTCCCTATTGTGTCTTGGCACTTAACATGTTTGGCTTCTCTTCTTGATCTGCCTTTGTATAATGCTATGTTGTCCTGGGAACAAAGCTTCCAGATGGGTATTATAAGTACAGAACCAAAATAAGCCCAATATTGATAACCAATGATATAGCAAAATAGCATTTCATTACAAAATAACTCCCAGAAAGAGTTCTGGGAAACTCATTAAGAACCATCTCTCTCTGATCCATCTGGACCACACTGATGAAAGGCAAGGTTAGTTTATGAGTGTTCTTGTACCCTGCTGTCTTAGTCTTCTGGTCAATAATAGCTCCTTCCACAATGGCATTATTTTACAGAGTATAACCAGAGAAATGTATTCATCGTCCATCCATTCACTAAATAATAACTATTGAGACCCTCTACGTGCCAAGCACTAGCTAATATCCTCACTCTCTCAGACTGTATAAATGTGTCCCTCTTTAGCACTTTCTACTTTATTATTCTTTACTGGATCCTAGAATTGCATTATGAATATGAGTCTTCTCATCTAATTTGAAAGGTTATTTTATTCAGTCTCTTCATTATTTGACACATATATCCCTGTAGCACTTGGTACATACAGTTCCTAGAATGCAGAAAGATCAGATCTTAATGTTTGCCACTGAGAATAAAAATTAAAATACACGTGCATTTGTGTCTATGTGGATATATACTTTACTCTTCTGTGCATTCTTACTGCCTTGCAGCTTTCATGCAGAAAACAAATTTGAGGAGACAGGACATTTCTTTCTAAATGCCATTCCTTCTCAGAAGGAACCATTGCTGCTCTGCCAGTTTGATCAAAGCAAGTCAAGAGTCTCCCAGGAGGTCTCTTGTTGAGTTTAGAAGATAGAGATTTTTATCTCTTATACCTATGCAGGCTTATAAGAGTAATATGCCTGGAAATGACAGTGCTAATCATTTATAGTGATAGGACTTAACCATTCCTATGAAAGCGGAGAATCCAGATTACACAAATACAACGTGATTCCCCCAGAAGCTGTTGGCTTAAGCTAAATGATAACAAATGAGGGCTTTTACAGAAAGTTTTCAGCAGAGGTTACTTTCAGCTTTATTTGGGACCTATTGACTTTTCCATTTAGTTATTTTATAAATTTTACCAGGATTGGGACTTGACTTTTGGTTTCTATCTTTATCTTCCCTGTGTGCTCCTCTGCACACGTTCAGGGCTGCAGCAATGGATCTTTGTTGTCCTGCTGATCTCTCAAGCTCACAGGAAGGCCAATCAGTCCTAGGATGGCAGGACTTTGGGGAACACAGGGATGGGTTTATGACTCCTAACTCATTTTAAATCTATGGAGTTATAGCCACATTGCAAGACCTCCCTCAAGATATGAGGCCCTTTTCCCTACTAGTTCAGTCTAATTAGAGTCTGCAATATTTATCTTGAGGTCAAAGGGAGGTAACTCTTGCTAAAATATCTAAATATTTTTATACTATCAAAATGATAGCAAAGATAAACTCAGATTTATGTTGGAAGGTCCAAAACTCATATTTTATGGACTTCTTCTTATGCTCCTGTGTCTCTTCACCTTTTCTTTTTGTCTGTGTATATTGCACATGAACTTTCTATTTGAGTGAGTCTAGATGAGTATTTCTTTTACATTTAGAAATGGGCTAAAAGATCTCTGGCCAGATTTCTGCTTGAAGTCTTAATGAAGTTAACAAGGACTAGAGCAAATCTGATATCATAAACAACTAAAAAACTGGACAAAATATTTTTAGAAATTATTTTCAGACATGTACAGTAGGTGGTAGAGGACTGTGTTCCCAAAATAGCCAAATAGAAACAAGTAAGGTGAGCCCCATGACCACCCTGAATTTATACTAGAAGCCAACTTCTGGCCACCAGGCAGGGCCAATGGCCTCAATGTATTCAAGAGATAGAAGGTAGAAAGCTAGAGCTGAAGCCCACCAAGGTGGTTGGGCATTACAGTGTAGAATTTCAGAGAAATGTGATCTAAATGGAAAAAGGACTCCAAAAACCTGAAAAAAGGATATTTAAGAGTCTTTATTGAGTACAACAAAGCCAGGCATGGAATACCTAAAGAACTATAATTAGGATAATCCCTAGTGTTCACTCAGGTTGATAAAACACTGAGGAGGCAAACTATGATCAGCTGGATTGGAGAGCCATCTGGGCATTGGGGGAGCCATCATTACTTAACAGGAGGGCAATGCTGTCTTTAGGGTGAGGACAACTCTGAACCTGTCCTACTGAAGACAGGTCTCAGAGGAATCAAACTGATCTGCAAATTACTTAACTGCCTTCCCAGCACACTTGAAAGACAATACAATCCAGATATTCAACAACATAATAACCATAAACCCTTTCAACCAATAAAAATTACTGGACATTCCTAGAAACAGGAAAATGTAACTCAGAGCAAAAGTTATCAATATGAACAGAGGCAGAAAGGACAAAGATAATAGAATTAGGAAACAAGAATATTAAAATAGGTAATAAAACCATTCAAATATTTAAATGAAAATATGAAAATAATGAGGGAATTAATAAGAAAGAAAAAATAATATAGCTTCCAGAAATGAAAAATATACATGTAAGTCTTACTGGATGGGATTAACAGAAGAGTAAATGCATAAAGAAAAAACATTGGAGATCCTGAAGACATAGCAAAGAATCTATTGATAAAATGAAGTATAGAGGGGACAAGAACTAAAAATTCTAAGAACAGAACCTCAGTGACTTGTGAATGATATGAAGCTGTTAACAGATACAAAATTGGAGAAAGGGGAGGGAAGGAGGAAGGATAGAAAAATTATTTGGAGAAATGGTAGATGAATATTTTCTAGAAAAAAATATTTGAAGAAATGCTAGATGAATATTTTCTAAATTTGAAAAGTATGAATCCACAGGTTTTAAAAAATCAGTGAATTCCAAGTGGGATAAACACACACACATACCCATACACATATGCATGTGTAAATACCACACCAAGGAACATCATAAACAAAATTCTGAAAATCAATGATAAAAATAAAAGCTTCCGATAGCTCAAAGAAAATAAGACACAATACACCCAGAGGGAGATAGATAAGGCTTTCTACACTCTTCTTGTTGGAAACTATACAATCCAAATGGCAATAAAACAACAATTTAAAAGTTAGAAGATTGTAACACCTAGAATTATGTACCCAGTGCAAATATTTTCAAAAACGATGGAGATGCTCAAACCCTTTCAGATAAAACAAAGCTGAGAGATTTAGTAGCAGACTTGCACTACAAAATCACTACAGGTAGAAAGAAAATGACAGGTGGAAACACAACTGTCACCAGAAGAAAGAAGAATCATCGTGTGGGTAAATATCAAATACTTTGTTTACTCAAGCTCAATATCCTTTAAAAGATGATTGACTTATTAAAAACATAACATTTTGTGGGATTTATAATGTGTAGAAGTAAACTATGTGCTAAGACTAGCATAAGAATAGGAGCAGAAAACAGATTGATGCTGTTGTACCAGTTTTTTTATGTGAAAAAGTTCAGTATTAGAAGATAATAAGTAATTAAAATGAAAACAATTTAAAAAAAAAGAGGAAGAAGAAAGAAAAAGAAAAACCTTGAAAGATGCATTTTATTTTTGAGATAGGATAATATTGTTTAGATAGCTTTCTTTTTATTCTCCTCCATTTCACTTGTTTATACAATACTTATTATTTTTAACCAAATGGGCAATTGATAAAATTGAAAGGTCAAAATATTCAACTAAAATTTTGATCCAAATATTGCAGAAAATGAAAGTGGCTTATAGTTTTGATATATAGATATTGCACATAAAATATTCTTATTCAAATTACTGAACAGATAATGTACAGAGCTTAAGAAAAATGTACAAAAGAGAAACTAAAAGTACAAAATATTTGTGAAAGCATTTAGCTATAATAATCAGTGAATTTTTACTAATTGCTTTATTTTCCAAAAGAGCAAATTTACATAAGGCAGTTTTAGTGAGTTTCACCAAGGGTATAGTGAACTGAGGCTCCTCATTCCCCAGGGAAGTATGGATTGGTCCAGTTTTGTTGGAAAGCACTTTGCAAGGTTACCAAAAATCACAGACTTTTAAAAATGTTCATATCTTTGTTTTTCTCTTTGATATATTTTATCTGGGGGAATTAATTTATAATAAATCATAATTGATAAATAAAAAAAAGAAGATGGACAGTGGATGGTTCAAGATGCCTTTTGTAAACCTTAGAGCATCCACTCAAAATTAAAACAAAAAGGTATAGGCAATGAACCAATAATGGAAATTAGTCAGAAGTGTGAAATTACTTACTTAACTGAAAAAAGACAGAATAGGAGGTAAAATGTGGCAAAGAATTGATGAAACAAGTCAGAATGCAGGAGATTTATATCCATCAATGCCAGTAATTATATTGGGTGTATGTGGTCCAAATACCCCAATTGAAACAGACTTTCACATTTGAGGGGGAAAAATGAAGCCCCATCTATAGGACTTTTACTGGAAAAGCATTTTGAATATAAAGATGTGGATATGTTAAGGAGGTGATGACATGAAGCCCACACAATCTCTTTCAGAAAATAGTGGAGGAGGGGATACTTTTCAGTTAATTTTATGAAGATAGTCTTACTCATCTCAAAGTATAAGAAAAGAATTACAGACTAGTATTTCTCATGAACATAAAAATAAACATCCTTGAAAAATTAGTGACAAATAATCCGGCAATTTATAAAATTAATCCAGCAATACATAGAAGGATTCAGTGCAATCCCAATCATAATCATAGCAGGCCCTCATCAAGGGCATTGGCAAACTGATTCTAAAAATTTTGTAGAAATACAAAGGACTTAGAATAGTCAAAACAATATTGAAAGAAAATGTTGGAGGACTAACATTACTTGATTTCAAGATTTATTATAGAGCTATCAAGACAGTGTGATGTTGGAGTAAATATGAACCTATACAACAAAGGAACATTTTAAAGATTCCAGAATAAACCCTCATGTATATAGTCAATTGATTTTTAACAAAAATCCAATATAATTTAACAATGGCTAGTGTTTTGTTTTTGTTTTGTTTTCCTCCCATATCCATATGGAGGAAATGAACCACAACCCTTACCTCAATGCTGTAAAGAAAAATTAGTATGAAATGTTTATCCTATAAGAAAACATAGGAGAAAGTCATCAATAAAAGCCAGCAAGTTTTCATCCATTCTCCTTAAGGCAGACAGAGTAATGGCCATCCAAAGATGTTTGCATTCTAATCCCTCAAATCTGTACATATGTAAACATGAGGTTATAAAGCAAAGAGGAATTAAGGGAGAAGGAATTGCTTGCTAATTAGCTAACCATTCATAGGGAGGTTTTCCTGGTTATTTGAGTTGCAAGGGTCCTTTAAAAATGAAAGAGGGAAGCAAAGGAGAGAACCAGAGAGAGGGAGCATGTGACCAACTTGACTTATATTCTTTGAAGAAAGAAGAAGGGACCACAAGCCAAGGGGTGTTGGGGAGAGGTCCCTAGGATCTGGAAAAGGCAAGAATATACGTACTTCCCTAAAGCCTCCCAAGGGAGATACATCTGCTCACATGGTGATGCTCATCCAGTGGGATCAATGTGCGATTTCCGATCTACATAAGTGTAGCATAATAATTGTGTTGCTTTGAGCCACTGAATTTTTGGTAATTGGCCATAGCAGCAACATAAAACTAAAACACTCCTACTGAGGGTAAAATATCAGTAGATTTTTATACATACACCTGTATTCCCCTCTGCAGGACTCCTGACCCCCAGTTAGCTTAGCTAATTGACACATGGAGGATGTCTCTTGGAAGTGACCCATGTGTGTTCTGGCCAGGGGTTGATTAACCTGACATGGATATTGACTAAATTGGGTTAATCAGACTTTTTTTCTTTGAACCTTTAAACTTTAAGATATGAGGGAATCAGAGTTTCATAGAAAGAGGAGAAAGAAAAGTGGAAAGAAACAGTAGAAATTAGCTGTGGGGAGAGTAGTGAGCCATGTTAATGATAATGAGGGAGTAGGCAGAGGACACAGAGGTGGCCTTGAAGGAATGCTCACTTCTAGGCAGCTACTAGTCTATCCAGTCAAGTCACCAGAATTCTGTAGTTTCATGAACTCTTCTAGTCTCAGTGACACCTGGGAAATGATCACAGTTGTGGTTATGCTTATGTTCAGTGTAGCCTTGTGGAATCGTCTCTGTCACTAAGGCTAACCTGAGTAAATATAGCTTTTCTCTGCAAGCAATAGAGCTTAAGTAATGCTAGCACCTAGACTATCAAAGGCTCTGAATGGCCATTGCCTCCCAGGGACTGTTTAGAATCTTCCTGCTTTGTTTTTTTATATCAGTTAAAGAATGAACGAAGCAGCTGTAACTGAAATCTCAAAACAGAAGGATTTAAACAAGGTATAGATTTATAAATTCCTCACTTCAGAGTCCAAAGGCAGATAGGTCCAACATTTGGACCCTTTCAGATCATCCAGAGACCAAGGTCCCTTCTACCTTGTTGCTTCCTACCCCTTGGGGTGATTTCTGTCTCCGCGTGCTCCAGTCTGGCTAACCAGCACTCTGACCCCTTCCATGCCACAGAAAGGGGAAAAAAGCCAGTAGTTTGTAAACACTTCCTTTTAGAACGTTGTATCTGTACTTACATTCCATTGGTCACAACTTACTGGTCACATCTGGCTGTAGGATGACTTGGAAATGCTCTGTTTTGGTAGTCATGTGACCTTCTAAATAGCCATGAGGTCAGAATCTGTTCTTGTAAGAAGAGGAAAGGAATACTGGAAAATAATCATCAGTTTCTTCCCTAGTTTCTAGGGTTCATCTGAAAACATCCCTACTGCATGCTTGGTCCCTATTGTGACAGCAATAAAAAATGTTAAAATATCAACACAGCTTCTGCTCTTATGTAAGTTACATTCCCTGGACGAATTATAACTTGGTGTTGTTATAGGATATTATGATATTACTACAATTAGGAAAGTACCTGGTGCCCTGGGAGTATATAGAAGAGGTGTTCCACCCAGACTTACACCACTAGAAGATTTACTTCTTCAATTCCTCCTGGAGGTTGAGTAGGATGCTTGGCAAAAGACAATTGGGAAAGATTCTTGAGATAAATAAAAGTACATGTGTAAGTCCTAAGGTGAAAGCATAATTCAGTAAAGAAATTGAAGGCTAGGACTCTTCTTTCACTCTAGCCTATTCTAAGTGAGCCACACATTTCTTCAACAAAAACATTTTTTGTGCCCATTATGTAGTAGCTTCCATCTTGAGTAATGGCAAACTAAAATGAGTCAGAAGAATTTGTTTTACATTAATAACTGCCATTCTGTAACTGTGAATAAGTTGCTTCTCTGGGTTTTTGTCTTTCTTTTCGTTCATTTAAAAAGACTATACTATCTCTCATTTTTTCTCCCATATAAAATATCAATAATGAATAATTTCACAGGTATTTAATTCTAACCACAGACTCTCAATGTATACTGCACTGCTGGCAGATTAGATGCACAAATGCAAAAACTCACAACCCATATAAACATGACTGTTACCCTGGAAGAAAGTTAGAATATGTAGTTTTATATGCAGCAATAAGCATATCAAACACTAATAGAGAACTGGGTTCTGTTCTAAACATTTTACATTTTAATCTATTTAGTCTTCATAAGAACCGTATAAAGTAGGAACAATTATTGTATCCATTTTACAGGTGGAACCGAGTTTCTCAGGTCAGTATATAATGGAGGCAGATTTTGAAACCAAAAAATTTGGCCCCCGAGTCCTTCCTTTTAGCCTTTGTACAAAACAGTGAGATATATGGCATGATAATATTGTGCAGTTGTTTAGTTTCTAACAAGTGAATTGTACTTGAGTTATCATAATGTCTGGAATCCCTCTGAATGGTCTTGTATCACTACATATTTAAATATCTTGTAAATGAGCAACAATCATTAGGAAATGGTTAGAATAATGTTTATAATTTGATTATGTTTTTAGGGAACCGAAAATATTCTAAGGTTGTTAGAGTTGTACAACTCTGCAAATATAATAAACTGATAAGTTATAAGTTGATGCATTGTATGATATATTAATTATAGTCCCTATAGTCACTGAATCAGATAAAACATAAAATATAATTAATGAATAAACAGTGTTTTATTAAAAAATATTATGTCTTCAAATTACATGTAATCCTGTCTGTAGGAAATATGGTTCAGGAAGTTGGTTGTCATGGTCAATTCAAGCTGCCATAACAAATTACCATAGACTGTGTAGCTTAAATAATAAACCTTTATTTCTCCCAGTTCTGGAGATGAGAAGTCTAAGGTCAAGGCCGTGGCAGATCCCGTGTCTGTCAAGGGCTTTTTTCCTGGTTTGTAGATGGCTATCTGCTCATTGTGTTCTTAGGTGGTGGGAAGAGAGATGGCTCTTGGGCACCTCCCCATGTAAGGGTATTGCTTTGGTCTGAAGGTATGCACTCCAAAATATGTGTTGAAATATAATCCCCAGTGCAACAGCGTTAAGAGGTGTGGCCTTTGAGAGGTGATTGTCATGAAGGCTGTACCCTTGTGAATGGGATTAGCTCTCTTATAAAAGGGTTTGAGGTTGAAGGGAGCACCTTCTTGCCCTTCTGCCTTCTGCTATGTGAGGACACAGAAACAAGGCACCATCCTGGAAACAGAGGACAGGACTCACCAGACACCAGTGGCAGTGCTTTGATCTTGGACTACTCAGTCTCCACAATTGTAAGAATTAGATTTCCATTCTTTATAAACCACCCAGGCTAAGGTATTTTGTTATAGTAGCACATACTCAGTAACACTGTTAATAATCCCATTCATTAGGGCTCTACCTTCAAGATCTAATTACATCCCTTCGACTTCACCTCCAAATGCTATCACACTGAGGTGAAGGATTCAAAATATGAATTTGGAGGTGAGGTGAGGACTCAAACATTCAGTCCATTGCATCAGTCAGATCAGTGTTTTGAATGGATTGGTTTTGTTTCTTCATTCTGCTTCAATTTGTTGTCACCACTAAAATCAATCCCTAGTTCACACCTGGAGGGTGTAGAGCACAGATTCTTTCCCCCTCTGTTCCCTGGTTAGGGCCATTTTCTCAGACTCTTCTTAGTCTTGAAAACCCTTAAGCCTTCAAGTGAGATGTGAGTCTCCCCCATTCACCTTCCTCACCCAGTTCTAATACCAGATGCTGAATGACAGGGAAGAGGATGGGGATGAGGGTGACACTTGCAGAGACAGCAGTGTTCTAGATCACTACAGGAGTGTGAGGAGTTGGGAAGGGGACTCCTTTCCTGCATAGATTAGGGATGGATTACCAAATATTTGTAGAACTATCTTCTGGAAGAGGAATTAGATTTACGTAGCTCCATAGGACATGTCTGCAACTATTAGATGAAAATTATGTGGAAGGAGATTTCTGAAGACTAGCAATATGACTTTGGGTATAAAAGCCAATGTGAATCTGAGATAGAGATAGACTGAGACACAGATGAAATAAACAGTCTGAAATGGGTCCCATTCCAGGGTTCCACCATTTTAGCCAGAGCTAGTTTAAAATACTACTTTCAAAAGCTCCTTCTTTCCTCTAAAATTTAAAGACTGGTTCTATGTGTTGTGGACAAACTAAAGCTTAGGCACGCTGACGTGAAATGCCATGCCGAGTCTAATTCTACAAAGTACAAATTTTGGAGCCTGAATTGAATTTTCATATGTCTAATCTCAAATATCTTTAAAATTAGCATCCCTTGCCCTGGTGGAGTCAGCATGAGTGTCAGAACCTTGTATGCAAGACCAAACTGGCTCAGAGTAGCTGACACTTCTAGGAACTGCTCAAGAAGGAGGACAAGATACTGTGACTTTCTGTTCCTTTGAAGCTGATGTCAGCTACTCTCAGAAAAGAAATGCCAAGCCCTATAAATATGGCTACTTCCACTGAGTTCATTTTCCTTTTTGTAAAATATCTCCTAGAATAGATGATATTTTCTAAAAGAATAACACGAACATACTTTTGCAAAAAGAGGGGACCATCTAAACTCCAAATGCTGTAAATAGAAATGTACTTGGACTAGGAAGGGAGGAAGGGAGTGTGTACTTGAGTTTGTTTGTTTGTTTGTTTGTTTTTTAAGAGCAAACTGCGATTGGCATGTGGTGGGGCCTCTGGCAACATACACTTTTTTTTTTGGTACTGGGGATTGAATTCAGGGGTGCTTAACCACTGAGTCACGTCCCCAGCCTTGTTTTTATATTTTATTTAGAGACAGGGTCTCACTGAAGTGCTCTGAGCCTTGCTAAATTGCTGAGGCTGGCTTTGAACTCACAATCCTCCTGCCTCAGCCTCCTGCTGGGATTACAGGTGTACACAACCATATCTGGCTGGCAACAGACATTTCTTAACAATAAAAGGAAGGGATGTAATCAAAATCCCTGTTTCTTAAACATGGATCCTTGGACCTCTTAGAATCATTCAGAAAGCTTCTAAAACTGTCCTTAGGGCTTATAAAATTTGGGGTCCCTCCCAAAATCTACTGAATCAAATTTTTGGAAGTAAAACTCAGGAGTCTGCCTTTTCAATAAGCAGCCCAGGATAAGTTTGAGAACAACTGGATTAGGTAGTTTCTAATATTCCTTCTACCCTGAACATTTTGTCCTTTGCTAGTTTCTAACCCACTGTGCAGAACCTGGAGCATCTTTCAAGTGAAGATTTGGCCCCACATCTTACCTTTATGAAGAAGTTTAAGACTACTGCTTGCTTGGCACTGGGCTAAGGTGATTCCTAGAATGCAGGCTTCAGGTGTTAAAGCCAAGACAATTCAGGTAGATAGGTCAGGAGTTAATTACTCCCCTAGGACCAGTTCTAGTGGATTATTCTGCTGCAGACACCTATCACCTCTCAAAGATGCTAGAGATGCCTCTGCCAATTGCACTCTGTTCACAGAAGGCCAAGCAGCCTTGGCATCCCCAGCATAAGGGTGAGCTGAGACCACTGCTGTCTGCTCTGCCATCCATTTGCAGGCCTCAGCCTGCATTGGGGTCTTCAGTCTCAGGTGTGGTGTCAGGCGTTCATCAGCCTCTCCCACCATCTGTGCAGCCTGGACACCAGCACACAGGAGTTGGTTGTGCTTCATCCGAGAAAACCCCCCAGGGGGTCCAAACCCCACCTACTTCCAGCAAGGCATTTAAGGAAGAATGACCTAATTCAAGAAAAATAGGTCTTGATTGGTGTGTGACTAACCTGCTTATTTTTCTAATTCAAAAAGAGTCTTTCTTCCAGACTCAGCAAGTAATTGTGATGCTTGGTAAAGGTAAAGTCACCATTTACTATTCTTGTTCTCCTCCCTCCTCCTCTCCCACACCTCCTTTCACTCTCCATTTCTCAAAATCTATGCTGGTGACCAAATATGGTGCCTGAAAACCTCTATTAGCCCCTCCATTTGGCTGAACAGCTGCCATTCAGAACTCCAGTTCCGTCCAAAGTTGAAGACATCATCTTTCAGAAAAATTCGACTCTGGTCTGATATCTTTGGATCCTTGGCTCATTCACAAGAAATATTCCAAAAAAGCTGAAAACATGAGTGACAGAGTTGTCTAAGCCATGAGAGGAATGGGAAGGTCTAAGCATTCATGACCTCAGACCCACGGAGCACAGCTCAGTCTGCAAATCCCATACCATGAGCTGTCTCAGTTGGGAGCCAAGTGGCCCTGGCACTCCGGGTCCCCTTTGTAGCTCACCCACTTTCCCCTTTGTATCTTCCAAGGGAGCATTACCAGTGCCCCCACAAAGTCCTCATGCTCATACAAGACAGCTTGTTTGATTTGGTTCTAAGCAGCATAACATTATTTAACATCTCACTGAAACTGTTCACATTTGCTACAATCTGTCTATGAAGGCTCTCCCTTCTATTTTTACTACATATCCCATGATTGGTAAAAATAAAAGTGATTGAGAAAGCACAGCTCCCAAATACCTTGAAAATAATAAAGGTGGTCCAATAGGTCTGGGGCAGAAATAAAGCAGGGAAATTAAGAGTCCCAGACAAAAGCACCCCAAGTGGGGCTTCAGGAAGAAGTGACCGACCACATTTATTTTAGTAGCTAGCACGCTTCTCCTGAGACAAATATTTGAGGTGTATTTCATATTATGCTTAAACTGTGCTCCTGGAATTGTTTAGAAATCACTTTATTTTAACATATTCCTTTTTTTTAAATGCATGAAGGGACCACTATTGTGCTTTAATGAAGCAGAGAATTCTTTAATGACAAATCAAGTTTCTGTAATTTATCTTGACCACT
This sequence comes from Glaucomys volans, assembly GCA_020662805.1. Classification (NCBI taxonomy): domain Eukaryota; kingdom Metazoa; phylum Chordata; class Mammalia; order Rodentia; family Sciuridae; genus Glaucomys; species Glaucomys volans. The sequence goes on along the minus strand of JAJEJO010000708.1, from coordinate 637,018 downwards.
GGTTATGAATCTATCAGAGGCTTTTCTTATTAGAATGAGACTCTGGTCTGATTTCTTTGGCTTGCTCTATGAGAAATATGCCAAAGCTGAATATGTGAGTGACAGGGTTATATATGTCATGAAGGAAAATGTGAAGTCACCATACAGTGGGTCCCTTGAGTCTGAGCCACAGAGAATGGGCAGGAAAGACAAACACTTTCATGCTTAATAACTTCATAGGTTCTGGTCAAGACCTGGCCTGCTGGTGGCTACGAACACATGGAACTTCTATTGCACAAATAATTGAGACCATCTGTGGAGATGAGAAAGCTACTGATCCTAATCCCAGAACCTATAAATATCATTTTACATGTCAAAAGAGACTGTGAATGTGGTTAAGGATTGAGAAGTGGAGCAAGTATCCTGGACGATGAGTGGACTAGATGCAGTCACAGCATCCCATATATGGAGGTGAGGGGAGAAGCTGGTGCTGGAACAAGGCACTTTGAAGACAGAGGAAGCCACCACAAGTCAAGGGATGTGGGCAGCCACTAGATGCTGGAAAAGGCAGAAAACAAATTCTCTCTCAGAGACTCCACAACTGTAAACTGTAACACCTTGACTTTGACCCATCAAAGTTGATTTTTGACTTCTGACCTCCAGAACTATAAGGCAAAAGCTGGTGGTGTTTTAAGCCACTGTGTATTTCATTACAGAAGCAATAGGAAACCAATACACCATCCCAGAGAACTTGCTTGTTGGAGATCACTGGTTCATATGTTGGTGTAACACTCCAAGCAATCGTCCAATCCTGCCCATTCCTTCCCTAAGTGGCATTCTCAATTCTGTCTACTTCTTTCCATCCCCATTGTCACATCACCTCTTACCTGCTTTCCAGGTTTCTCCCTTTTCAAATTCATTTCCTTCAGCCAGAATGCTTTTTTTATTAATTAATTAATTTTTAAAATTTTTACAGACTTCATTTTGATTCATTGCACACAAATGGAGTACAAATTTTCATTTCTATGGTTGTGCATGATTTAGATTCATAACATTCATGTAATCATACATGTACATAGGGTAATGATGTCTTAATGATGTTTTTCATACCCCTGCCCCCTCCCCCTCTCATTTCCTTCTTCATAATCTAAAGTTCCTCCATTCTTCTCTCACACCCCACCCCCTCAACTCGATTCTGTATCATCATCCACTTATCAGGGAAAACATTAGGACTTTGGTGGATTGGCTTATTTCACTTAGCATGATAACCTCCAATTCCATCCATATATCTGCAAATACCATAATATTATTCTTCTTTATGGCTCAATAGTATTCCATCATGAATATATACCATAGCTTCTTTATCCATTCATCTGTTGAAGGGTATCTAGGTTGGTTCCACAGGCTAGCTATTGTGAATTGAGCTGCTGTAAACATTGATGTGGCTGCGTTACTGTAGTATGCTAATTTTAAGTCCTTTCTTTTATTTTGTTTTGTTTGAAAATAAGACCCTATCTTCCCTTTGCTTCAAACCATCTCTATGATTGCTCCTTGCCTTGTACCCTGAAATTTCCCCTTAATGAGGATTACATTATGGTGCTAAGGTTTGTTTTCTTATCTGTAGCTGCCATAACAACTGAGGGTTAACAGATTAGGGTCAAAGGGTTCATTCTCTTAGCTCCCAGAGACCCCAGGAACAGCCTGTAGGGTTCTACAGCACTGAACTCAGAGGCTGACTTAGCTGAGGAGGCGGTGAGGCTGAATGTGATAAGGAGCACTGTGCTTTGGCCTGAGGCGCTGGCTCTGCATAAGCCCTGGTACCACAGCGGGCATGGTGTGACTTCAAGATTGATGAAGTGCACCAGCTGAGATGTTCCATGGCACTTCTCCAGGTGAGCCTACACCAAGAATTGCTTCAGTGTATGTGCATGAGCTGAACCTGGAGGAGACAGGCTCCTAGAGGGTCACTCATACTATCATGGTTGGTTGTGTGCCCTTTTGGAGAAGAATGTCATTTCTCTTACTATCCTGACTTTCTTCTTTACCCTTTGGCTAAGCAAAACATATTTAGTTTACCCATAAGATGCGTGTATCTGGGCTCCTCATGATTTCCTCCTTGTCATTGCCATCTGCCAATACAGTGATGGCGTGGAGGCTGAACTCTGAACATGGTTTATAAACCTTCCATTACTCTCCAGCCTCATCCCTTAACATGTACTCTCAAAGCTCTGCCTTTGAACTAGAGCAAGCATCTTCCTCCCACACCCTTCTTGATGTCGTCTTTGTCATTCTTATCTCCAGCTAACCCTTGTCATACTGGTTCTCCCAGGGAGCCATTTCTGACTCCCTGAGTCACTCCTAGGGGCTTGCCTTATACCCTGAAATTTCTCCTTAATAAGGATTACATTACAGTACTATGGTTTGGTTTTCTTATTTGTAGCTTCCATTAAGCTATGTACAACAAGAGGATACTGCTTCATCTGGCTCATTCACTATTGAAACCCTAGTGCCAGGCACCATTGTAAGTCATTAATAAATGCTATTTCATGAATGAGTGGATGAACTCATTGTACTAACAGATATCCTACTGAATGCCTACTATATGATTGGCACCATGCTAGGTATTCTGTGTGACCTCTAATGCTAAATACCACCTTGCAAAGTTAGTCATGCTGTCCTAGTTATACATTTGAGAAAAAAAGGAATTAGAGGCTAAGTAGCATGGCTGGGGTCACTATGAAATGCATGGCTGGTGTTTGTACCCAGGTCTACTTAATGCAGCATATCCACGTATTGACTAGCTCCATTTGTATGAGGTGCCCTTTTCTCCTCTCTGCCCTGCTCCCAGTCATCCACACTGTACTCTGATCCATAAGACATCTGATCAGCAGGCAGAGGAGAATGGTGTTTCCAATATGCCCGGAAGTCAGCCAGGATTCTGTCTTCTGTTTCCAGGTCTGAATAGTTCATCTGACTGCCACAGCTCTTTGAATTTCTTTGATGCAAATAACTCTATTTTATGCTTTGTGTTTTCCAAATATCTCCCTGCACTGTTGCAGGGATCATAAACAGGATCTTGAGTGGGGCTGGGGCATGGATATACTCTGAGGTTTGGTTTTGCCCTTTTCAAGGGAAAAAGGCCCCCACCTTCCATGAGATTCAAAGTCTTCTACATGTCAGCAAAAGGTCCTTCTCAGGCTTGTTCATTGTTTTTGTATGCTAATGCTAGATTGCTGAGGTCATCTCAAGAGCAGAACTCCTTGACTTCTGGAAAATTTAATTTTTCTAATCTTAATTCCTTAACATAGGAAATAGATTGGGCCAGAATTGATAACTAGGCTTTTTCCTGTTTGAGCATCTGGGTCTTGTGGTTCCTATGTGTTGTAGAATCCTTTAGTTATTACATTCTGTCATGCATACAAGTGGTTTTGCATGCAGAAGCAGAGGATGGAAGGAAGGAACCAATGTCCCGAGGCAAGGTAATGGTAACCCTCTTCCTGGGTGGGCTCAGGGTGCTTGGCTTCAGTCTCACATTGTTTTTTGGCATCCTGAATATTCCCCTGTCCGTCTCCTGTTTGGGGTTGCCCAGTTTATTTATGCCCAGAGCTGGCGCCTTGTGAACTAATCATTCTTTACAGACCCCCTGACAATGGCTTTAAAGAGGATTCTTTATTCCTTTTTTAAAATGGAGTAAAAATCAGGTCATTGACCCTGAGTTTATGGTTGATTTACATGTGCCGTAAGCTTGAGCTACTTGATATTTCAAATTGCCTTGAATATTGCTGTTTATATGTGTACAGTACTTTTAGTGTTGCCATTAACTTTATTGCTACTTTTACAGTTATTATCTCCCACTAATGTTTCTCCCATTTAGTTATTAAATGAATATGGAAATTAGAAGTAAAGAATAAGCAAATTAGGGCTTGTTTCTGAGACAAGAATGGAGGCATTATTGTAATAGAGTTATATAATTATGATTTGCTTGCTTTTTAAAAGCCATTTTCCTCCTTTTTTCTTAGAAACCCATCTGAGGATCAAACTGTCCTATTTCATCAACAGAAGGGGACCACCTGCCCAGCACCTTTTCCTGGCTAGGATGTAGCTCTGAAAGGTTCAGCACTTCAAGTATGGGGAGGCACTGATGATGGTGATAATCATGACAGCAGGGGGTGACACCTGACATGTATTGAATACCCACTATGGGACAGCCACTGGTTTTTCTCTTAAAATGCAATGATTTGTTCATTCCACACAACAACCCTTCAGAGTGGTTTCTATTGTTCTCATTTTAAAGATTCAGGAAGTGGAGGCTGGCGTTGTGGCTCAGTGGTAGAGCGCTTGCCTGGCATGCGTGAGGCCTTGGGTTCCATACTCAGCACCACATATAAATAAATAAAATAAAAATAAAGGTCCATTGACAACTAAAAAACATTAAAGATGCAGGAAGTGGTTAAATGGCCTTCTCCAGGGCCCGAAGCAAACGCATGGTGGTGCCAGGGTTTGTACTTGGTGGGCCTGACTTCAGCACCTGCTCTCACAGGTGCTGTGCTCTTTTCTTCTCTTTGCTGCCTCTTATGTTTAAGGTGTTCTCAAGTCATATGAGTCTATGAATAGTCCCAATATTTAGTGTTTAAAATGTTTTAAAAACTGACATCTTGGATTTTAGTTTGGGAAAATTTCCCAGCTCACTAGCAGAAGAATGTGGCATACAAGTAAAGGCAAGTTTATAATACCCCAGAGGCAGCATATAAGGCTTAGGGACATACTGTGTAAAGGTAACCAATAAATATTCTGGCTATAATATGGACTCCTGAGAGAAATTCAGAATGGTGCATATGCATTTCCTAGTGCCATCAGCCTATGTATGAAAGGCCACAGGCCTGAGTTTTAGTTTAGAAGGAAACCAGAAAAAAAGAAAAACCACCAGTTCTAGTGAATTCCTTATAGACCTTCTTTGCCCAGGAAACCAACTTGTCATCTCATAAAAGTATGAAGCTCTAGGCTATCAAATTCTACCTTTAAAAAGTCATGGGAAAGACAGTGCTAGCCCCCCGTGGTGTTAGGTGGGGTTGGCCAGGCCCACATATACCACAGCAGACCTGGGATCTAAACAAGCTTTTGTTTTGGGTTTTTTGTTTTGTTTTGAATGGAATCTAGTTGCCTCCAAGAATTGTGCCTTAGAGCATTTGGGGACCAGCGGGTAACTGCCCCTCCCTGAAATATCCCTCAGTCCCTTCCCTTTTCCCCAGTGCCATGTTCAAATCCACTGGGGGAAATAGGGTCCCGCCCAGAGCCCCTGGTATATTGGGCATTGCAGTGAGGCGAAGAAGGAAGTAGATAAAAAGATTTCTGACAATAGTGTATCAAGTTCTTCCTGCCTGCCACCTCTTACCTACCCCTGGTCTGCTCCCCAGCTGTTTGAAGGATAGCACAAGCCCCCTGTCCCTCAAGCTTCTCTCACCTTTAATTTATTCTCTTTTAACATCCCTTTCCCCTGGCCTTCCTGCTACCTGCCCCTCTTCTCAAAGCCTCCTAGACACAGGCCCTCTGGACCGAGTTTCTCAGGGATGCCCATGCCATCCCTCAGCTCCTCTTGGTGTTGGTCTTTAGTCCTTCCATTGGAGCTGGAGCCTGGGTGTCTGGGGACATCTTGCCTCTGTTGTATGATTTTCCCATAGGCTGGATTTTACCCTAAGATGTTGGACAAAACCCCATGCTGTCCCAGAGAGCAAAGTTGTTCAGCACTGAGGCATGGAGCACTGAGCACTTTGCACACCCCCACAGCTGGGCCTGGCCTGTGCCCCAGGGAGCCTGGACCATCCCAGTACTCCTGGGACCAGGCACTAGAGAAAGACACCCTGAGTTTACCTGGCCTGACACCCTTTTCTAGGGAAGACCTGTGAATCTGAGCCCAAGGGCTAGTGTACACTTGTTTACTGTGTAAGCAAGAGTAGAAGAATGTCTAATGTACAGTGGAAACTTGTACAGAATAAATAATAGCTTTGAGGGAAAAAAAAGCCATAGGAAAGAAAGAAATGATTGGAGAATGACACAAAATCTAAAACTTGGAGATTTCCAATCCAGCATCCAAGGACCTTGACCTTTCTGAAAGATAGCCACATTTTTAATGGTTTTGGCCATGAGAAAAATCTTACCTAATAAAATTGCCTGTTTTATTAGGTAAGAAGCTATCTTTGACCAAACTATAGAAACTTCTGGAATGCTGGTTTCTATGTAACTGAAAAAAAATTATTCAGATTAAAATAATAAATCCAACAGTAGAAGAAAATATTTCCCCCAGAAGAATGAAGCAGACAGCTGTTCTCAGAATGGAGAATGCAGTGGGGCCTATGTCCCAGGGCCTAGCCCTTTCCTGTCTTTCAGGATGCTAGCGCAGTTAGGAGTGATACAGGTCAATGAAAGAATGATAGTGTCTCCTGAGAGTCTTAGGGAGTTGTCTCTTTCCTGAACTTGGTAGCTAAGCTGTTGTCCTGTAATCCTCGCCCCCTTTCACAGAGGAAGCTGGTTATAGTATTTCTTTCTAGTCATGAAGCCCTGTGGTTCCATAAGATCCTCTACTTTGTTAAATTCCTCACTTGGGGACAATACTGTCCTGATCAGAGAACATTCAACATTTTTAGGGAACCAGTTTATATGGAGTACTTGTTTTTTCCCCCAAACCTTTCAGGACCAGAACATCCTTAGAATGCTGAGAATCCTCATAACCAGCTAGGCTGAGCAGACCTCGTCCTACAGGGACCGAGAGCCTGTGTCCCACTTACCCCGAGTCCTGGCCAAACTTCATTCCCGTGATCTCCTCTTTCAGTAGGAGCAAAGATACAAATCAAGTGAGATGAATCAGGCTGATCAATTCTTTACAACAAGATTTTATTTATTCTTTTCTTTGACCCCCCCAAAACATTAAAGTTGTTCATCTTTCTTTTGTTTTTTAATGGTTTTCCTTTTGGATCCAAACGAGCATTTATATTTCAGGATCTCCACCTGATCAACATGCAGTGCTGAACTCTGGCTTTAGGCGAGATGCACCGATACTTGGGGTGGGCCAGCATTAGCTGCCATTCAGTCACCGTTACTGCAGGAGTGTCAGGCTGGCACACCTCAGTGGATGCTGCCCGCAAGGAGTGTCTTAGGGGGCTTGACTCACAAGTGTCTTATAATGAAGGTGGCAGCGTTTTTACAGCCTGAGGAAGAGCACCCAATTTCCCTCATGATCCTATCTTACATGTTCATCCTCTAAGAGCAAATTAAGGAGGGAAGACCTGGCCTTAGGTCACAAAGGACAGAGGGTATGGACTGGACACTCTGTAGTCCACCCACTTGCGGTATTATCCTTTGAGGTTAGTGCTGGTGCACCTTGCAGTTTGAAATCTGTTGCTGATCCGACTCATCCCCTGTCCCATTGACCAGCTCTTGTTCCCTCCCATGGTGCTTGCATCTTAAGGAGGTTAATGTAATCTCTCCATTATTGGTGCTACTATATTGAAGAGTTGCTGAAGTCCTAGATTGTCTTTGGGCTGCTTTAAAGCAAGAACCTCTTTTCTCTCCATCTACCAGGTCTGGAAAAGATTCTCAGGAATCTACTAATCCTCTGAGGTTTCAAGTCCACTACCATATGTGAGTTTAACGGAAAGGACCTTTCTGAATCCAGTATCATGCTAACAAGTTTACCTACAATCTAAGTGAAAGGGAGGATCCAAGGTCATATGTCTCTAAGCCTGTCTTCTTCTGGGACTTGCTAGTATCTTCCATCTCAACTTGTCTTTGTTCTATAGATTGTCTTTCTACTCTGTACCAGTGGTCCCAGCTATGAAATGCCAAACACACATGGTGCATTAAATGTTTCTCCTTCATTTGTTATTCTGAATGAGTTCCAAATCTTGGACTCAGTTTGAGTGGACTTGGACTGCTCTCCAATGTCACCAAGGGGGAAGTTCCTCTGTAATTGCAGCACTTAGGGTGGCTTTGTATAAATTTTGGCTTGTTCACAAAATACCAGGATAGAAAAAACACTGACTAAAGTTCAGCCTGCAGGCTAAGTATATGTCCCCATTGGTAGCCATTAAAATTCAATACCTATGTTTTTACTAAATCCACTGGATCTGCTTAATGTTATACAACTCTGTATCAAATGTAACTAAGACCAGAACTACTGTATACTTTAATTGGCAGTTAGATTTCATTGTTTAGCCCTCATTTCATATTACCCTTATTTTTAAAAATTGATTAATGGCACTTTGAAATTTTGGAGTATGTTTTTGTTTTGCTCACCCCTTATAAATATTTTTAATAGACTTGCTTTAAGTGGCAATTCTGGTACAGTATAGGCCATAACCACAAGAGATCAGAGTAATGGAAAGAAAACAATTGAGTTATCAAATTAGGTCGAATTCAGACACAGCAGATATGACTGGTTTAGTCTCCTTTTCAGTTTTGGGGCCAGCCTCTGAGGAAACCAAAGAGGAAACGTGGCACTAACTGGCACAAGTTCAAGTATCAGTTTCCAGAATACAGAGGAAGCCATTCTTATCTCTGACAAACTTGCAGAACAAGTAAAGATTCATTCAGATTTCCAAAGCTGGATTGGAGAAGATGTCTGGATGAGGTCATTCACTGTTGGTTTTGTGGATATTCTGACTATGCCTAAGTGTCCACAAAGAGAAGACCATACAGGGAAGCGTGCAGAGGGGAAACTCAATTTCTTTCCTGGATTAAAGAAAAAATCTGAACTTTTTCTTAGAGATCTTAGAAGGGGCTGTGGGGTAAGAAGAATAGGATGTGAAATTAAAGCAAGTCTTAGATTCAGGTTCCATTAAATATGAAATTTCTTCAAAAAATGCTTATAGTAATGCCAATAATTTCTTAGTTCCTTAGGGAAATATGAGTGAAGGTTTTTCTGATTGACTTGTGGAGACTAAGTGCTTTTAATTGTGTATTATTAATGTACAAACACTTGACACACCCATACACTAGCCAAGTATTAGTATTCCAATTTTCCTAACAAGGGAAAGAGAACACATACAATATTCTTGCTGAAGGCACAAATTAGTATAGAAGGCTGGAGTATAATTTATAATTTTTGACTATAATTTTCATTTATCAGATTATTACATTTTAAAAATTATCAAGACATAAACTTGGCATTTGTTGGTTAAAGATATCTGGAAAAAAATCTACATCCTATTTCCTTGGCTTTTACTGATGTTTGGAGCAGGGCAGATTTTCATTAAGTTTTCTTTTAAGTCCCTAGGAAGAGAAGAAACAGAGGTATGGACACAGACAAGTCAGAGGTCAACTTACTGAGATACAAGGAGAAGGAAGACAAGGAGACCAGAGGAAAAGACAGAGCTAGTGCTGTAACCTCAGATTTTACACTCAACTATGATACCATTAATTTGACAGAAATTAATCCCTAAAGAGAAGCAGATTCATAACACTGCAGAGCACAAACTTCTTTGCTATTCTAGAGCAGGTCTGATACAAAAAAACTCAGGCAACCAACCAACCAAAAAAACCCCAAACAGACAAAAATGAACATAAATCCCCACACCTCTCTCTACCTCATCTGTTCAACTCTTTCATACCTCCAGAAATAAGAATTCAAACCTCAAAAATGTATTTACATAGTAGCATGGCTTATTGTAAAGTCTCTTTTTGCATTTAGAAGGTCAAGATACTAACCTTCCTACTTATAGCATGGCAGGGGGATATGAATGGAAGGAAGACTACAAAAACAGAAGGGCATTAGGATCCCCCAGCCTCAGCCGCCATTCTTTACACTTTGCTGCGAGCCCTATTCATACTTCTCAACCAACTGGCTTGAATTTTATCCACATTATACTTTCAAGGCCCTTTGGAAAGGTCAGGACAATTTGTAAATCTGTTCTTTTTGACTTGGTAGGACCTTTTTGGGATGCACAAACCCTAGAAAATCAAAAAAGAGAATTCAAGTGAAGAAAAAGATGGCCACCATAAACCAAAGTTAGTTCTGTTCCTAGACCCTTGTCCTTCCCTGAAGTACATCCATGTACTCTGGGTGAGTTGCAGCATATGGCAGCTGATTGAATACCCTAGTAGTCTGTGGCCAGCAGTGAAGCCATTGATGGCTGCTCTACTTGGGGTAGGCCTGGCTATGATGTATGGGGAAAAAAAACAAAAAGCTCCTGGTACAGGCAGTGCTTATTAATTTGGCACCTCCTTTGATCACCTTCATGGCAAAAGTGAGGTTATAACCCCTAATTTAATTTTATTTACATTTTGTTAAAATAAGTCACACATGGATATATTTAAAGATAAGATATCCAAACCTGGACCTGGTTCCTTAAGGGCTCTTGCCTAGAGTTAACCCATCATGCTGTGGTCACTGGTGAAGGGCCCACTTCTTCTTCCTTTCCCACATTAAAAAGTTCTCTCTTGCTCCTGGACAGTGCTGAGTCCTCTAGGACCCAGCCTGTCCATTAGGCTAGGTGAGGCATTGCCAGGAATAGTCCCCCCAACCAGGGCATGGAAATGCCACTTCGCACCAGGATTCTTGGCATTTGCCAGCCTCAAGCCTTTGAAGGCTCAAAACAAGACCTGTGAGATACTGATTAACACAAAGCAGTGAAATTTCTTTAACTTTCAAATATCACAAAAATCTCTGCCAAGCAGGAGACTATTTGCTTCCCTTCTGTGTGTTTACCCTTTACTCGTAGCCTTATAGTATTTCAATATAATAACTGAGCTGAGAAATGGGAGGCTCTCTCAACTCACCCCTAGCTCCACCCACTAAAGAAATACTCTGACCAAAACCAAAACATCCTTAGTAGGCTTTAGAAATGGGATGTAATGAAAAGTTGAGAACTTCCTATTTAAATTTTTTTTTTTTTTGGTAAACATACTCCTGCTAAGCCAAGAGATTTCTCTGTAGCAAGCTTTCATCAAGTATGAGGACATTTCATGCACACCTTTCAGCCTATTCTGATCTCCCTGTGAAGATCACCTGGTAAGTCCCAGGACTTTTTTCATTAGAAGGTGACATTCTGTAATGGCGACAACGGTCAGGCCAGCAAACAGCTTGACTTGGGTAGCCATCATGGGAGTTGGGTCTGTGCTAACAGGCAGCAAAACCAAGGTGGGGTGGGAAGTTGGAGGGTATGTGTGGAGGGAAGGGGAACAATGGCTGAGGAGTAGAATATAGGTCTTCTCTTTCCGACCACAGAGTCAAAGGAAGGCAAAATTTAGAACACCTGGGAGTCAGCTTCAGGAAAATGTTTTTCAGTGCCCTCGGTATGCTACGGGAATAGTGAGTAGAAGAGATGCCAGGAATAGAAATATCTTCAGATGGAAGAGTGGAACAGTCCCCCATACACACATGGCCCGTGGGCCGTGGGTAGTTGTCTTCATGGCTCCCGTGGAGCCTGGAGGATGCTACAGGGCACTGTCCCTCTACAGGCCAGGTGATTCTTTGCTGACCCTGGCAAACAGGACACCTTGGTTACAAGCCTTCAAGAAGGGCTGCTGGCATGTTCCTCCTGCAGAGGGAGCCGGTGCTGTGCAGTCCCCACCTGACTGGAGCCTTGAGTGAAGAGAGGGAAAAAGATATACCTAGTCACAGTATCTCCCTACCTTGGTTTTCCTCTTCCTCTCCTTGTTTTGAGGAGATGATGAAGACTACCATTAGCAAGGGTTGTTGGACATCTGGCTAAAAATCGTCTGAGGGAACCTCCAGTGCCCAGATTTATCATGCGGCATATCACAAGATGCAGTTGAGATTCTTAATATAGGAGAAGCATGGGCTTTCGAGTCTAAAGGGGGTTCTTCACAAGGGAAAGAGAATCTGAGACCTAGGAAGTCCTCGATGGCTACAAGGGGGGAGGGTGGCATTCATGTTTATTCTGAGGCAGGAGGAAACCAAAGGTGATTATAATGAGATCATGACTTACCAGAAAATTCTCTTTCATTTTCTGGTCTTAACAGAAGGGTAAGTGCAGGCTAAAGGGGGAAAATCTGGTTTCTTGATCAGAGAAAGTTCAACGAAAGAAGCAAATTCATAATTTCATTAGTATTAAAAAAACCCAAGTGGTCAGTCAGGTGACCACACCTGCAGCACTTCATAACTTAACAGCTTTATTCAGGACTTGTGTTCAAGGAATTCGGTGTGCAGGAAGTCTTCCTTCCTGACACAGTAAATCTGGTGTTCATGCTATTGTTTGCAAATTCCATTCATGATCATTATTCTTCCAGCCCACTTTTCTCCTGCTGTTGAAATGGCATAAACTATCACCATGATGTGCTTTCTCAAAACACCATTCAACAAACTCGCTGGCTAGAATGGCCACCCTGTTGTAGGCTTTCCCTAAGGAAAGCTGCTGTCCATGGTGCAGGAAAGCAGTTTTGTGCACACAGGCAGCCCACAGCAGCACTTTGGCATGGAATGAGGTTGAGCAGAGAAAACCTTAGAAACAATAGAAGGCCCAGCATCAGAGTCTCATGTAATGAGCACACCTGTTAGGTTCACATTCCCAGCTGTCCCCAAGCACACACGTGCTGAGTGGGAGAGGAAAACAAAGATGGAAGAGGGTCTAAGAGTGGGAGCCTTTGTATCTGTCTCATTGGCCCCTGTCCTGGGACTACTTTGGTTTGGGGCTGACCATGAGTCAGGAAGCTCCATCAACACCTAGAAGAATAGGCAGGCCTATTACAAGTGATTCTCCAGCCACATGGTTGAATGTGGCTATGCCTTATTTCTGTTTCAACCCAGGAATGGGAAGAAAAACAACTTCACAAGAAAAGAGAAGCTCCTAAGATACCCAAGAGTCCTGGGGACTCTGGAGGAGGATGAAGTGTTCATCCATTGAGCTCCACTACAGGGGTCCTCAAGTCTCCCTAAGGAGGGCCCTACCTGACACCCCCTCTGGGACAGTCATTCACCTGCTGTGATGGCACTTTGGAGAGGCTTAAGAGCTGGTGCATCTCCACCAAATAGACAGGAACATGTTCCACAGAATGTAGAATCAAGTGGATGCTGTAGGAACGCTGACTGGCCAAGCCAAGCCTCTCTCTGAATGCTTCTGTGTACGGGGGTTAGAATGACATCGTGGCTGACGGCTGTCTTCTGCCCAGCTTTTACTCTGGGGAAGGGTAAAGCCCAGCCCTGTTCCAGGGAACATTCAGGGCTTGGGGGACCCCATCAGAGCCTACTTTGCTAGAAGGAGCAGCCAAGGTTGAAGCTGAGGTATATTTACTAATCATCCTGATCAACTGACCCTAAACCCCAAATCAGTTGCTGAAGCTATAGACCCACAGGTCCCTCCTCACTGGAGGTCCTCAGTAAACTGATACACTTCTCATTTCAGTTTATCAGCCTTTCCCATCCTTATAGAAGTCCCTACTGGGTGAGGGTGGTCCTTGTGGATGTGTGTGTTCTGCCATCTTGGGGAAGTGGCAGGAAAGACTGAGGGTCTGGCATGTGATCTCACTAGGCTCAGCACTGGCCTTCAGCCAGGGTGTGCTGGTATGGCCACAGCACTGTTCCCAATATGAAGTTACTTCTATGCTGGTTGGAAAACAGACTCTGCCTTCAGTCCCTAGGTTCCCTTCATCCCTACCTCCACCCTGGGATTCCCCATGACCAGCATCTAAAGAGCCACTGCTGGGAACAGCACGGGGCTCCTACACTGTGGCTGAACTTGACCTAGGATGGTGCCCTGGCCATAGGTGTTGTTTAACATCACCCTTACCAGAGCTGCAGGCACCGTTGTGGGCCCTGGGGGACCACCTCACCTGTTTTCACTATCACAGCACCTACTATGTGGATATCAGGCCTCAGGATCTAGGACTGTACCCACCAGCACCTCCAGTTCTTTCTCTGGCCCTCACCTCCATGGTATGGGCTGCTGGGCTATGGCTTTTCTCACCCAGACCAGCCCTTGCGGCTGCCACAGCACCCTGAGCTCTTCGACCCTTTCCTTCCTGCCGCCTCCCCTGGGCAGCCTCATGTTCCTGACTCGGCTTGTGCTTCTCCGGGGGAAGCAAGCCACAGACTCCCGCAGGAGGTGCTGCTGCAATCGCCCTGCCGGCAGTGGCGGGGAGGAGATTGGTCTCCTTCAGTCTCCACTACTCCCCAGTGACAGGCTGCTCAGGGCAATGAGTATAGACACAGGCCAGCCAGATCCCTCCTGGGCTTATAGAAATGTGGGAAGGGGCCAGGGAAGCCAAGCCACCCTCACTTCCCTTCTTCCGTGGGACTAACCCTCCATATTCCTGTACTTTCTTTCCCCAGCAAAGAGGCAGAACTATGGCAGTGCCCATCTTGCAAAGGGAAATAAAGCAGTTTGGTGGGTTTGACTGGTTTTCCATTTGTCCTCTACTTCCTCTTCTTATAATGCACGCGTCTTTCCATCTTCCTTCTCCCTCTTCCTCCCCCCCGGGGCCGCACGGGCTTCCCAATTCGGTCTTGGTTTTCTCCCTGTGAGAGAAGAGCATGCATCGGAGGGGGGGCAGCCTCTAGCACTTGTCATCTTCTTCTGTGTCACTCAGGAGGTCGCTGACAGCTCCACACATCATGCCGGGCCCAGGCCCCCCACGCCTCCGCCGCCGATAGTGCCCATTGGGCATCTGCCAGCTGTGCCGCAGAGGCGGGGCTGAGCCAATGGTGTTGGAACGGCCCAGGCTAGTAGCCACAGCTGCTTCAAAGGTGAGTGTCTCCTCCTCGCCGCAGTCCGAGGCATGGGAGTCTTCGTGCAGGGCCAGGTAGGGCTCTGAGATGTAGCGCTGTGGGGAAGAATGCTGGCCCTGCTGGGGGTGCGGGGAGTTGGAAGACTCGGCCAGGCAAGCATTGCTGCTCTCCAGGGCTTGGGAGGTCAGAGGAGATCCACCCTCGCTTCCATCAGCGGGGGGAGAGATGCTGCCAGCGTGTCGCATCAGGGAGCTGTAGGAAAGGAGGGGCCGAGGCTTTGGTGGGACAGGTGGAAGCTGCCGACGACTTCGTCTTGGGGTGCTGGTGTCAGAGACAGAGGGGATGGAGCTCTCGCTCAGGGACCCTGTGCCCTATACAGGAGAAAGATGGCATGTTAGACTGTGGGTGAAATGATCACCACTTGGGGTCCTGAGGTCCCTAACCTCTCCTACAGCAAGTCCTTGGAGTCTGAATTTTGGGGAAAGAGGTCAGAGAGGGAATCCCCTGTACCACTCATAGTCCCTCAAGGACATACCACCTAGACCAGGACATCTCAACTTCCAACGTGCAAACAATTCTCTGGGGATCTGGTTAATCTGCAGAAGCAGGTCCATGATAGATTTTAAATTTTTGAGAAAGATAACTCTGTGAAAGATAAATGAATACTCTGAATTGTTCTGTCTGGGAAATGTTTTAGAAAGTGCGTTCTAAGGGAATCATCTTTCTTTCCTTGCTGCCTTCAGCTTCTACAGCCCACACACAGTAGGCTCAGTCCTTCATGACATCCTCACCTATTCCCAAGGGTACTGGAGCCGGCATGTTAGAAAGTGGATGCCAGGACAGTGCTCCTCAATGTGTATGTGACCTGTGTATGAACCATCTGATCTTTTCAAATATAGATCTGGTTCTCACTAGAATCCTCCAGGTCCTGGGAATGTGTGATGATAGCAAACTCCATAGGTGATTCTGTTCTACAGTGAAATTGGAAAACCACTGTTCTAGAAGGCAAGCTGCTCAGGTCTCTAAAACTCAGCTTTAGCTCTTCCTAGCTGACCATGTCTCCTATCTGAGCTACAAGAGCCTTGAGGAGAGTGAAAGGTGATAAGGGGTCAGAGAAAGTTCTCCTACAGCTGCTCTTTATCTATTAGGCATAGATTGGGATTTTAGCACTCCAACCTTAGGATGGTCGGACAGTAGGTAAACATTGAATTGCTCTGTCTTAAATCATCCTAAGGTCACATAATAGTCAAACCTCTCTGGCTAAAGAACTACCCTTTGTTCCCAAACACTTGGATTCTGAGGACAGGAAGGAAAGGACCTCTGGGCATTACTATCTGCCTCAGAGGAATCTGGTTTTCTGTGAATTCATATCATCAAGAAGAAAGTAACTAATCTCTGTGCAGCTGTTTCCTGTGACACTCAGGTCTCTGAGGATGTGAGATGCCCATGTTATGCTCCTAATGTCACAGCCCTTCTTTCTCTGTCCTGCCAGAGGCTCAACTTGCCCTCTGAGCTCACCTGTCTGTTGGGGGTCTGTGACCTGCCCTCACTGGGTGACCTGGACTGACGGCGCTCTGGGGACTCCCAGTCGGCTTGGGTCCCTCGCTCCTCAGAATTGCAGCGGGAGACATCAGGAGAGAGAAGATGCTTTCGCTCTTTTGATCGCCCCCGCTCCCTGCCCCCTGAGCGGTGGGTGTCAGACTTGTGACCTATGAGAGATGACAAAAATAGTTACACCTCAGTTTACTCTGGCCCATAAAGCTGAACTCTCAATAGGTGTCACACCTCAGCCTGGGTTACAAACGGCATGTTTTATGCCCCCACAGAATGGTGTTAGGGGGTAATCAGGTCATAGGGCATAGGGTGGAGCCCTCGTGATGGGATAAGGGCCCAGAGACACTCTCCACCCTGTGAGAAGGCAGCCATCTGCAAACCCAAAAGAATGAGCTCACTAGACACCAGATCTTCATGACAACAGATAATCTAAAAGGAAGTGGGAGAGAAAAGCTAGAAAATGTTCCTTTTGTGAGCAGGTAAGTCCACAAGTTGCCTCTACAAGGACATGTATGTCAAGAACACAATCTGTTCTCTTGCTTCCATTTATGTTAGACACAATAAAGATAGAATCTTTGCCAACAACATGGCTCAGGAATTCTCTATGTCCTATACATGGGTGTGTAGCTTTCGTGGGGGAGGACAGAACCTTCTCCATTCCCTTCTGTTCAGTGCTGTGAATGAAATAATGACATACCAGGGTGAGAACCCTGGGGTTGAAGTCAAAGGATCTCAGTTCTAGTCTCAATTCTGTCACCAACTCTAAGATATTAGGCCAGTCACTATTTTTCAACTGATTCTTTCTTCTAGGAAAATAGGTTGAATTAGACTAATAATTTTTAATCAGCATAACCCTTTTGAGAAAGGAAAAGAAAACACTTAAATCCAAATCCATGAAATAATTCCAGGTGGTACCATTTTGGTTGAAGTGGAGTTGGTGGTTAAAACTTGGCTCCTCTCACCCTTCCACCAACCAGAGGGGTCCTGACACATCCTAAGGAAGCTCCATGGTTTTGCAGGTTATTTGAAATCCTCAATTCCATTGATTTGTGCAGCCCTACTCTGGAAGGAATTACATCAGCATTTATGATGAACACAGAGGGATTGGCCAGCTTCAGGATGGTAAGTCAGACGTGGGAACACCTTTTGGTAAGGAGCATCCTTCCTCCTCAAACTCTGCCTTCCTCTGAATCCTGTTCCAGTCATCTGTAGTCTTTACCAGAATAAGCCAGCTGCCTGACAAGAGAGGCCCTGCTGACGACCACCTCACCTGAGTCGGAGTTCAGGCGGTGGGCCGACAGCCGCAGGGAGGAGTGGTAACTCCGGCGACGAGACTTGTAGGTGTTTTCACTGCTTCGCTCCATGGAGAATTCCTCCAGCCACGAGGAATTTGAACGCTTATCCCGAATCGTAGAAAATGACCGTCTCATGGAGCTAGGGTCTGTCACCACCTGGAAATTTGAAACCCCCCGAGGAACACAGGACTGGATTAATTATTGAACAGGGTTGAATGTCCAGCAGTGGGATGGAGACTGTTAAGAACTGCAGTTATAAATGCTGGAAATTGCAACCTCCTTCAATCCCACATATTCACTTTAGCTGGAGAGGCTGCTCAAGAAAGTGCCCTGTATTATATCAGCATAGTCATTGAAACCAGTTCAGGATCTTCTCTTCGTGCTCAAGGACGCAAGCACCTGAGTGTACTAGGCAAAACCAAGCAGGACATAGGCAGGCCCTGAGTAAGTTTCCACAGAGCCATGTGCCAGAGTGACTGTGGGGACCTGTGCAAATACTGAGCCTCTTGGAAATGTGTGAGGGTCATTGTCAAAGAGGCCATGCCCTGGAGGAAATATGGCTTTGCATTATTTTTTGCCCTCACAGAGAAGGCCCTGCCCTGTAGCACTGGAGCCCAGAAAAGCTTGCAATTTAACAACCAAGAATGCTCCACTCTCCCTCTTAACCAGCCCACCTTAAACCACAGATGTCAAAACAGATCCACCAAAACTTCTTGTCTCTGTCAAAACCTGATGTAACGCAGACAGACAGAAAAAAGAAGCCAGGAAAACAGACAAAGAAATGAGGCGTGGCCTGCACTTGCTAAGACAGTCCTGACATACAGCTGTGTGTAAGTAACTGCATGTGTGCTGGGGGTGGGGGGCGGAAAGGGAAAAGAGGGGGGAAATACACAGAAAATCCTGGAAGATATTTCTTGCTTGGCTGGTTAAGTCTTGAGAATGCTTAGCCCACTGGGGAAGTTCAGCCATTTTGTTGGCTAGGCAAGGGTGTTGAGGGGCTCATAGCAAACAGTGGAGGAACAGCTCTCTTACAAAAGGGGTGGGAGCAAGTCCAGGCTCACCTGAAAACATCAGGTATGTCATCACCCACCTAATACAGCCTGGGATGCCACTGCAAAAGATACCTGGTGGTTGCTTTTTACCTGGGGATCCACAGTCAGACGTGGCATAGAGGATGCCCTCCCCGATCCCGCATGCTCCTGGGTGTCCGAAGGAAGGTAGATGCCATGGTTAGAGGACTGCACGCTTTTTATTTCACTAACCTCTGGCTCCTGGAAATAAACACACAGCCAAGCTTGTGGGACTTGGTTCCATCTCATTGCTTCTCACTTCCAGTGGATGATTCTGCCTCCTCCAAAATGGCCTTCAGAAGGGAAACTGGCATCTTTCCGGTCTCGGTTGTGCGTGTATGTATGTGTACATATACCAAACGTCCCAAAGTTCTAACTGGGATTGAGACGTGGAGACCATGTTTTTCTGATTAAATACTTTTTTGTTGTTGTTAATGGCTAAGCAGTGCTTCAGATATCATAGCATTATGAAACATGAGGTTTACTTTCTGAGAGGTGTTACTGTTCATTTTATTTTAATCTGAAGAGAACTTTTGTTAAATTGTAAGGGGAATCACTATCTGATATCAAATGTATCTTTCTTAAATTTTAAGACACATGAATTCATTAGACAAGAGTTTTCTTACAATAAACTGTCCCAAATTGTGACAGGTAGCCATCTGTCAGGGATGCTCTGACTACTGCAATCTAATAGAAATATAATGCAAACTACTTATGTAATCGATATAAAAATCAATGAGATATTTTACATTTTATTTGTATTCATCACATTCCAAGTGCTAAGTACCACATGTATTGGACTGTGCCCCCTGGAGTGTTAGAAGGTTAGCTCCAAGTCCCTGTCAAACTCTGTTATTTTCCTGGTCAAGGGACATCAGTTTGGCAGTTGTATATGCTCCATAATGACAGCTATGCAGTGACACTTGAGAATGGAGCTGCCTTAGAGATGGGCCACCCAAAAGAGATCTAAGAACATCCTGGGCATATGGAGATTATACTTGAAAAAAGCTATTTAATATTTAGGAAAAAGCATCCTAAAAGCATTGATGTATGAGTAGGGTATTGTCCAAAGGAAGAGGCACCTGGGACATCCCCCTCCAGTGGTTTCTGGTGTGCATGGGAAGAAGGCCTTCCCAGGAATGTGAGGTGTGCACTTGAAAACGTTAGTGTTTGCAATACATGCTCTATACGGCACACAGTTCTGACTCCAAACAGACGTGGTAACAACACTGCGGGTACAGGTGTCAGAGGTGGTGTGAGACACACTCCATATGCACACGCACAAATCATGGCCACGCCTCGGGATGTGCAGAAGTACACAGTGGTGAGTGTGTAGCACAGCTGACACCTGAATTAAGTTACAGACACCAGCACTGACAACGAGATGAACGCACATCCAAGAAGTCCTGGCTCTACAGCTCAGCCCTGGGGAAACCCACAAAAATGAGGAAATAGTCTCATGGAAATTTTTTCTTACCAGACACATCACCAGGCAAGCAAGCTGTAAAATGCTGAGAGGCCCTTTTAAGAATCAGATTACCTGGTCCCATTAGTCCCTAGGCTTTGGTGCTAATTTCCTCAGAAGGGAAGATAGAATTATTCCAAGAAATCCTACCCACCTCACAAAGGACACCGTTGGGGAAAATCACTCATGCCCCAGAGGCTTCTGGCCTAGTGGTGTCCCCCACACAACCTCAGCAATCACAGAGGACAGAATCACCCATTTGTTTGAGCTAGTGACATGTTTGCTCCCTCTGAGGGATATCCATTCAGGATGGCTCTGGGATGTACAGTAGCATCAGAGAGGAATCAGGAGAGAAATGAAGGAGAACTAAGAACTGCAGATGAATTGGAAAGTGATGTGGAACTCACTTAGTACTAGCTGTCTATATAGACTTCTGCAAAGGCTGGGTTTTGTCTTTCTCTCTCCAGTTCAATTAAGCTTGGGAGGGAACTTGAGCTCACTGCCCCTGAACTAGGAATAATGGTGAAGTTGATTAGCTTTGGGAATCGTCTTGTAACTTTGTATTAGCAAAGCCAAAACATTAGTCTGACCTCTCTTCAAGATTTAACTTGATTCAACAGGTCTCTCAGAAATTTCACCATCGATGCTGATGAAAAACATTTTGGGCTCAGGAAAATGACTGTAAGGGCCTATTAGGATGTATTTGATCTTGGAGAACTGTAACCAAAAGGGCCAACCTGCCTGAACCCACACAGAGCAGAGGTGGTAGAATCTTCCGTGCCTCCTGGCAGAAAGCGAGCCACTGGTGCACATGCTGCCACTACAAGCTGGCAGGGGGGGTTTCTGTGTTTCTAGAAGCAGTACCTGGCACACTATGCCACAGGGCTGGTGCCACTTTATCTTAAATTTCGCTGTCAAAGGCAAGATTTTATGTGGCTTTTACCAGCTACATTTGATGCTCAAGGACATAAACTAAGAGGGCAATGTGAGTTCCTGTAGGAGTGAAGGGGCCTCTGAGACTGTAAAACCTAAAGAGAGAACATTCTTAGAGAACATGAAAAACTAGGCTGTTGAAAGTAGGAAATTCCCAGGAAAACTGGTTAAACCACCAAAAAGCGTTTTCATGATGGATCGTGGCTAAGAAATAAAATTTGAAAATAACAGTGGGAGGAAACCAGGGAAGTCTTTTTGAGATCATGTAACTCATTCATTCACCAGAGATTGCTGTTCCTGGAATTGTCCATCCTCCGTTGGGTCCATACAAGCCAACTGGAATATTTCCTGGGGGGAGAGTGGACTCATTGAAGGGTATCCACTCCGGCCACTCCTGAAAGAATGCCAAATTTGGAGGTAATGAGAGACAGAGAAAGAGTCATTCCATAGCTGCCAGTAATAATTTCTATCCCAGACAAGACCTTTCCCAGCAAGGCTATACCCTTGGCCCTTGGCAGGCCTATAAGCCTGGTAACTTACAGGGTTTCTTTTTAAGTATTGAAAAACAGAGAAACTGGTGTTTTCAACCTACATTTGGAACCATTTGTCATTCTGTTGGTGACTAGCATATCTGTGACAAATGATGTCATTTGTCACACTCAGCCATATGGAAGACCAATGCTAGATTGTAAACCTGATTCTGTTGAGTTTCTGCATTGGGCAGAAAAATGCCCTAGTTTAAACAGTGAACAGCTTGTTTAAATATTAGGCAACCATGATCTTTTCAAATTTTTCTCCACTCCCAGGAGTATGGTCTTATTATGCCAACATCCCTGGCCAACCTCTACTCAATTCCATGAACATTTACTGAAGGACTACTCTGTTACATGCACTGTGTTTACTGGTTTATGACCTTGGGGGAGGCAAGTTCAACCTCTGGGTTGATAGCTAACTAGGAGAAGGTTTAAACAGTGGTGGGGAAAGAGGACAAGGACAAATCTGTACCAAGTGTTTAGAGGCCTCCAAATGAAGGACAGTAGAGATTTCACAGTCATTAAACCCCTGGTTCAGATACTCTTGGACAATCAGGTCCACTGGGCTAACTTGCAGAAAAAGAATTCAATTCCTATTGCCATTCACTGCCACCTGGATGGTAACAGCTACTGTTGATCAAGAAGACACAGTGAGCTTCTGGATTTTGGGAGGAGGAGCAGTGGTCAGTGGCTAGGCAGTAGCTCTGTCAAAGGTGGTGGACCTGGGGAATGTGACACCATCTCTCCCAGTGTCAGCCTTCTGCTCCAGAGAGAGCAGTTAAGTCTACTGCTGATGACTGCATCCAATGGAAAATTGGAGTAACTGATAGGTGCAGTCTAACCAGATGAACACCATGGGGAAGATCTGAATTGCAGGGAATCACCCAGTCTGTCCCCTTGCTGCCAGTAAGGGCTCTAATTGAGTTTCCACCACTGCTACAAAGTTATCTGATATTTAAATGGTCTATCTAAATGCCAGTCCTTCCTCAATGTAACCTCTCCTGTAAACCACTGGGAACAAAGAGAGTGCTGCTATTATACACAAAATGTTTGCCCCTGTTTGTCCTGTAGAGAATGAAAAGAATTTTCAATAGGTGAGGAAGACCTGCTGTGTCCCATAAAAGTTCATGTGTTGAAAATTTCATCTTTAAAGTTCTATGTTAATGGAATTGGGAGATGGGGCCTTCGGGAGGTAATTAGAATTCAATGAGGTCATGAGGTTGGGGCACCCACAATGGTATCGGTGGCTTTATAAGAGAGATGCAAGCTAACAAGCTTGGTCTGTCTTACTATGTGGTGTCCCTTATCTTGACATGACACAGCAAGAAGGCCTTCACCAGAAGCAGATGCCATGCACTTGGATTTCTCAGCCTCCATGAGTCACATGTATATATCCTTTATAAGTTATCTAGTCTCAGGTATTTTTTATAGCAAATAATAACAGAACCCTTGGAATCACTGAACAACGTCACAAAGTTGAATAATTTGAACCCAGAGTAATCTCATACTTTAAAAACCCTCTCAGGCTGCCTCCTGTTGTCAGGAAGAAGTCCAGGATCCATCCCATGACCTCTCTTATGATCTGTTCCCTGCTTCACCAGCCTCTCCAGGCCTTTGCTCCCAGAATTCCACACACTAGACATTTTTAGTTGATGAACACAGGCTATTCAGGCTATTCCCAGAGTACAAGATGCCTCCCTCCAAGGTTCCTGTCCTGTAAACTCTGTAATTTTGAATTTTCTTACCTAAAGTTACTCCCTTAGGGAATCTCCTCCCCGATAACTTGTCAGACGCCCTTCTTATGTGCACTGTATCATTCTATATTTTCCATATTTTTTCCTTTCTAGAACTTATCATAGCTGTAATCATTAAAAATGACAACTTCTTTCCAGTAGTTCTCCTGTTTAATGTCTGACTTTTTACCAAATGTAAAGTCATTAAGGGAGGGACTCTGCCTGTCATACTCACTACCATGGTCCCAGATCAATCTCTGAACAATGCATGGTTCTAGAAACAGATGCTCCTGAGGAACCATCCTGCTGTCCATCAGTGTTCCCATTTCAGGAAATTCACCAATATTCCCCAAAGGCTCAGAACAGAAACACAAAGGTCTTCACTCCATGTGCAAATCAATCACCAAATCCTTACCATTCTACCTACCAAATATTGTCTGCCTGTCTCTCCCTATCTATATCCTGTTTGTCCAAGCCACTGTCATTGACAATTTCAGGGACGTGTGCTCTTGTCTCTAGAATTGTTCCCCCTGAATCCATTAAGTCTATATTGAATTCCTAAATGAATCTTAAAAGCACAAATCTGATCCTGTCACTCTGAAGCACAAAATCCCATTATCCTACGACCAAAGATGACTTCTTTATCTTGCTTATAATGCTCTCTTACATCCTGACCCCATGAAGCTCTCCAAGTCCACCAACTGCCACCTCTCCTGGGTTCTCTGCTCCAACCATCCTACCGTTTTTAGGATCCTTATATTTACCGCTCTCACAAAGAGCCTGCCCTAAAGTCCCACTCAAATGTCACTTCCTTGAGGAGATATCCCCAAACCCTCCAACTAGTAAGTGGCTTCTTTTATAAGGCATCACAATAACCTACTCTTCCACGTTTTAATATGTACTATTCATACACTTTTTCAGATGTGTCTCCAAGGGGACTATGATCATGTTCATTGCTGTACCTCCAAGTACCTAAGCCAGTGTTTTGACCAAGTTCACTCCCAATAAAAAGTGGTAAACACCATGGAGGAGAAGCTAGAGTGATTCCATTTGAATAGCAAATCATAGACAAAACATATCTAGATCTGGGTGGAAGGGCAAGAGGGTGTCTTCCATTTCTAAGCTAAGGACCCATGGAAAACAGTGTAAACCTACAATGGGGAGTCATATCTCTTTCCCTCCCTCCTACACACAGCAAAAATAAGCATTTACTTGTTTTCTGTGGACAGAATGTGTACAACAAATCATTTATAAAAATAACCAAAGCCCCTCATCATGACTGCTCTTTTTCTTCTAAATGTGCTAGATTGCAACCTCTGAATATACCTTTCAAAAACAGATCTCCAACACCACAGGATGAAAGAAACTAATGGTGTGAGCAATACAAAATGGTGCCCCAACAAAGGTCTCATTCCCAGGCCCTGAATATCACAAGTTGTGCAATTTAGTGAATCCCAACCTCAAAAACTCATTTACATTGCCCAGAGGAACTCATGCTCTTGGGTGCCCACCCAATGCTTACTGATGAGAGAAAGATAACAACATGAGATATGTATGCAATAGTATATCATTTATGACTAACAACCAAATTGGAGCTAAGGCCTGTCACTGAGAAGAACTGGCATATTCCTTAGAGTTTTGTGTCAACTTCTGTTTTTCTATGATGCAAGATCCCTTTTGTTCATTAAAGATTACAGGTTAGAGTGGAAAGACTTTAGTCAGAAGTAATAAATTTCAGTTTGTTTCCTACTAGACACCATTTGGGAAACTTATTTAACCTCTTTAGTTTCTGTTTCTTTATTTGTAAAAATGGTAATATGAGTTATCTATTTTCAGGGTATAGTAGGCTGCTGTAGTGAGAATCAAGTGAGGTTAGGCAGAGTCAACTTCAAGGGAAGAATTCAGTGGCTATTCTTTCTTTTCTACTTTTATGTGTAGCCAATACTGGCACCTCTGAAGGGATTTATATATTCTAGCAGGATACTAGATCCATTGGGAAGAAATAACCAAGAATTCAATAGAAGATGATGATTCTTCACAAAAGAACTAAGATGCCTGTCCATGAGGACACAAGTGAAAACTCCCTTCCCAGTGACCATCATCTCTGAAGCTGGTGGTGGCACTAAACAGACTTAGTTTATGTTTCTCCTACCCCTGTACAATAACCATTTTAGAGGTTCAGCCTCAGGATAAGAACCATTCATCTCAGTACGATTACTTGGGCACTTCGAGGCAATAAGTTCTTAGGCCTGCACAATGGTGTGGGTGGCAGAATTCAAGCAGGCGTGGCCCCTTTGGTTCTACTCACAAGCCTGAAACAGGGTCCTGCTGGAGATAAGGCAGGGCTTTGGCATTAGCGATGATCTCCTGAGGCAGAGAGGATGGCTCCATGCGTTGGAACATAGGTGCATTTTTCTGTATAAAAAGAAAAAAAAATTCCCATGACACTGTGGGGTCTGCTGGGACAGGAATACAACAAATGACACAAAAAACATAGGAGCATGATTGACACCTCATTTGACTATTTTAACCTCGGATCCACTGGGTTTCTAATTGCATGGCACTAGAAAGTTCTTGGACCCTTAGGCCTTACTATACTCACAGGGCACTGTGCCCCAGTGATACACATCTCCTCCGGAGCCCACGTGACTCAAGGCCCACCCACCCAGCCATTGACCTTCACCTGTTCCTCCAGCTGCTGCCTCTGCTTCTTCACCTTACTCTGTTTATAGTAGTCCATGATCATCATTGCTGCATAGATTTTTCCCACGGTCAGGTCAGAGGCTATAAACAAATGTGGCATGGTGGTGAAAAAGGGGAAGAAGAGAGGTGGGAGAAAGTGGGGACACCTCACCAGCTTTATTACCCACTCTCTGAAGTAGGTTCATACCCTCAGTCACTCATTCATCCAATGCTTATTGAGACTCAGAGGATACAGAGTGAATAGGCCCCTGTCTTCCAGGAGCTTACAAATCCACCCAATGAGAATGATAGTGACAATACCAATGGCAGGCAATACATTTGTAAGCATCAACTCCTAGCATTCTAGATGCCCAGATCTAAGTAACAACACCCTTTTCCCAACTGATGGGGGTTTGCTGAACAGCATGACGTGGAAGGAATGGGCTAGACACCCAAGAAGTTTCATTTACAACCACAGTGGCCTATCTTAAACTGCTTACAATTAATAATGATCAAAGGGACTTAAGTAGTGGGGAATTTAGTTTCCTAAAAACAAAAGAGCAGCCTTCCCTTATCTCCTTGATCATTCCAGGTTTCCCAAAAGATGTGACCTTGGCATGCTGGGCATGACCACTTAGGAGGAGACCCCACACCTTTGGGCATGGGCACAAGCAGATCCAGCATCTTCTGGGACAGGTGAGGCCAGATGGCCAGGGTCTCCTTCTGTAGCTCTGAGTCTAGCTGTTGCCTGTCTGCACCACCTAGAATTAGATAAATTATTAATAAACCAGAACAGACAGGAATACCAAGGACTGAGGGAATGGGTGGGGGCAGGAGCTGAATCAGCATGGCACCTCATATTCCAAGAGGAAATCTTGACACTTAGTGACAAGTCATTCTGCTGAGGAAGCCAAACACATTTTGGCTCCGGTTTTCAGTGACTCAGGCCTATCCTGCCACAGAGCTCTGAGGTCCTGAGATCAAGATTGACTTCCTCATTGATTCTAAAAGGATCTCAGGTACTCAATATAGTAGAGGGAAGAATGGAATGAATCTCAAGTAAACCTGCCCTGCCTCACTGAGCACACATCGGTCCTCCAGCAATGCCGGCTCCACACTTCAAGTGACCTGATTTTACAGAGGATTTGGATCAGGCAAGACCAGGCAGCTGGAGGTCTGTTTAGAAGTAGTAAACCTTTTCTTTCCTGGACCACTTAATAGCAATCAAGATGAACAAAGTACTGTCATGTCCTCTATGATGGCACCTGTGGCAGAGACTTCTAAGAATTTAGAGAGGAAAAGATGCCATGTAGGGGTTAAAAATGACAAAATGTATATGTTTTACATACAAATATTTCTAGAATGCCTACCATATATGTCAGACACCAAAATTTGTATACTGTTAAAACTCAAAGGAGCCTTAAAGAAGATCAAACCATTTATTTTACCAAAGGAAATGACAAGTATTATGTTTGTTGAGTCTTGTAGGTGAAACCAGGACCCTGCTACTTAATTTCCAGGTCAATGCATTGCTGTGTCCTTGGCTGGCAAATCCTATATTTCCATCCTTTTCCACCCTGCACAGGTCCCTGCACAATCCCTCCCTCCCTCTCTCCCTTGGCTGACCTTTGGCAATTTTAATGTCCAGAGCTGTCCGGATCAGAGCCATAAGTGTGGAGGTGAAGTGGACTGTCATGTCCTCAGCCACTGGCATATTCATCAGGACCAATCTCTGTGTGAAAGAAGAAAAAAAACAGCAGGCCAAAAAAAAAAAAAAATATCGAAAGACACCTTGGTGAGAAGGAAAGAAAAGTGCAGAGGTCAAATGCACAGACAAAAAAGAAGGGCAAGGATTCCCCACCCCTGTGCCAGGCCTACGCTCCCTTCTCACCCAAGACTCATTTGCTGCTTTTGCCAGGGAATGATGCCAAATTCCAAGGTATGGGGGTTTCCTGATCATTCCATGGAACTCCCTCATGGGAGTCCTAAGAATGTCTTCCATTGGGAAGGGAAGCGATTTCTAGAGGAAGAGGCGGCTCTGGGGAAGGAGTCAGCTCTAGGAGGTGGCTCCATTCCCTGTCTCCAGGCTGCTCTGTATTTCCACTTGGGCCATAAATACCCCCCAAACTTGATGGAAAGATAATGACAGGTTTTGGTTTGCTTATCTGACTTAGAAGATGCATCCTGGTGCCCCCTTTTTGAGTCTTTAAAAGATGAAGTTTGCCAGCACATGATTGAACATGCATAAGTCCAACTTATCCAAAGGATGAGGTGGAGCAGGATGGACGGGGGTAAGTGCAAACAGGCTCCAGGGGAGGAAGATGGGGAGAGCAGGGGGAAAAGAATGAGAGAAGGGGGCACAGGCAGGAGCAGAGTGGGCAGGCCCTGTCCCCCTCGCCCAGAGGAAGGGATCCAACTGAAATGGCCAAATCCACTTTCCAGAGAGTATCTTGCTTTTAGAATTCTTGAACTTTCCTTCCAATTCCCTCTTCTTCTCTCACCAAGCTTTGTCCCAGAAATTCAAATAGGCCACATCACACCACCACCACCTGGTACTTTGGGATGTGGTCATCATGAACAAATTAGGATAATCAGTCCTTAAGCTATAGAGGAGCCATATGCTGGGTGGATGGAGGTCTCTAATGGGCACCTTCCCATGAGATGCTCTCTGGAGCAATGCAATTTGGAGGTAGCAGAAGGACCTCGAGCAGAACCATCAGCCTGGCAGTGAAGTGTCTCTTAGAAAGGCAGGCTCTAGGGGAAGGCTCTCTCATGTTCTGTTGGAACATCTTGCCTAGAGCAATTCCACAGACATATCTTAGTACATAAGGGCAGTTTCTGGTTCGGATCTGAATTCCACCTCCCCACTTTTGTCAACTTCCAGAGAAGTGGAAACATTACTGTGACATGTTCCTAAGTGAATGAAAAGAGCTCGAGTTCTAGGTCCATCTAAATGCCAAAGGGGAATTAACAGTAATAATAACTAATGGGTGGAGAAAAATTCAGGCACCCAAGCTATGGGCCGCTTCAGGCTGTGAGCCCATGGCCCAGCCATAGGGCTGCCCTGCTAACAAGGCAGAGCTAAAGAGAAGACAGCTTGTGCCCATCATGGCCCCTTCCCTTGAGTGTTTCCAAGGGAATGGGGTAATCAGGCCGAGGGGTGAGAAAGCTCCAGCCCTCCGTGGTCCCTGGGTTGAAGACACGTTCCTCTGCTGTCCTCACACCTAGAAGGAACCTGCCATGGTTCCTTCTTATGTCATCAGGGAAGAAATTTGTTGCCAGTTCTCCTGTCCCAAAGATCTCTTCTGGAATCATGTTTAGAGGAATTTCTGCGTTATTTCCCTTAATTGATCTCAGTGAAGAAGCTTTGTTTTTTAATAAGCTCCAATGACTTTTGTTGTAGATTTCTTTCCCAAATACACTGTTTCCCTGGACACCACTCTTCCTCCTCTAAAATGAAATAGACACAGCACCTCTCTAGTAACCCACTCATGAGAAGCCACACACTTGTAGAAACACAGTGACACCAAGACCCCATGGGGAACAGCACTAGAACCCCTCTTGCATCCTGACCTTGTCCTGGGAACCGTCCTGACACTCTGGTCTCCTGGCTTCTTTTTTCCTTACTTCCCTCCGCCACCTCCCCAGCCCAGCTTCCTCCCATGTTCTGGCCTCCCCATAAGCAGATCCCATCTCCTGTTGGTCTCTAGCCCAGAACAAAGGAAGGGGTGGTCTACCTTATATGCCACTTTGGAGGGACATCTCTTGCCGAGGCCTAGCGGTGGTGACATGAGAGTCAGCATTTCATACATCTCAGTGTAATGGATGCGGCCACTGCTCATGGGGGGTGTAAGTCAGGACGGGACAGGAGGGGGCAGGGCAGGAGGGGTGGCAGGGAGAGGAGAGGAAGTGGGAAGGGGGGATGCAGACAGGTAGGAGGGAGAATAGGCATTCCCAGAGAGCCAGAACAAAACAATACAGAAAACAGGAGAAGAAAAACAAAATGGACAAAACAGGAAAAGAATAGGAAACCTGTTAATCAAGGCAAATCATACATGTGACTCCATCCTGGTGCGGATTTATATCACGCCCCACACAGACCCGGGAACACCGGTGGCAAGCTCTGGTCCTGCTGAGGCCGTCTGAAGGCACTGACAGGGACTCGTTCATTCCTCCTCAGAGAGCCTTTCCCTGACTGCCCTGCTCATCCTGTCTGCCCCCAGCAATCCAAACTGGCTTTCAATTCCCAGGGCTGTGTGTGAGCGGTATAAACCAGATAGACGGTGCTCCAGCCATGGGTGGGAATTTCTGGACCTGGCTGGGACAGGGCCACTGGCCTGGAAGTCAGGCCTCTCTGCTCCCCGAAGCCCACAGGCGGAACATCGTGTATCCCCCCTCTGTGGTGTGTGTGCAGCAGGAGGCGGTGGCTCGCGCTGAGTGGCGGCTGAGGCTGCTTGTCAGAGTCGGCCTGTTGCTTCCACCTGGCTCTGTGGACAAGAGGGCTCTTTATTCCCCAGCATGCACCAGGTTGACGGCATGCTGGGGACAGAAGAAACAAAACCAGGAGGAGGAAGAGCACCTGCATGCCATGCTGCCCTCCCCGCTCTCCCACATGCGCTGCAGGATTCACCAGGGCAGAGTTTAAAGAGTCTCAGGCAGAGGCAGCTGTCCAGCCTCCCGAGCTCGAACCACTGTGTCACCATCCCAAGCCAGCTCCGTCCATCGCCCAGGCAGGCATCCTTCCTGAGCCTGGGCCTCTTCCAGCTGCCTGGGCAGCATTCTGCCCGAGGGAGTCCACACGTCCCTCCTGCAGCACCAGGATAGGCTCCTTGTCTAGCATCTTGGCTTTGGATGGGAGCCTGTGGAGCCACTGGGATGCAGAGTTCCCAGGGTACGGCAGTTTGAAAGGGAGGTCCTATGTGCCCCCCGAACAATGTCTTTGATCTAAGTGACAGAAGTGATGTGGCATTGGTGACAGTGCCCTCACAACTATATATGCCAGGTGGCCCTTCATCTTCTACAGAGGCCATCCAAGATTCTGAGCTATTAAACTCTCCAATGTACCCCCAAATCTACACCTCTTTTTCCTCCTCTCACCTGTTGCCCTCATTCTTTATTATTTCTCACTTCCTTTTTGTCCTCTAGCTACTCCCCACCTCCATACTGGAATTGAACCCAGGGGCAATCTACCACTGACCTACATCCCCACCCCTTTCTTATTCTGAGGCAGGGTCTTGCTAAGTTGGGCAGGCTGGCCTTGGACTTGTGATCTTCCTGTCTCAGCCTCCTGAATCTCAGGATTACAGGTGAGCACCACCATACCAGGCCTGTCCTACAGCTTTTATAGTAACTTCTGGCCAAAGCACCCAGGACCTGGGAGGGTAGGCAGAGATAGGGATGGCCACAATCACACTGATTCATTATACATAGGACAATGATATGATTTAGCTAAAACAGGACAAACTTTGTCTTCAGTGACAAAATTCCTTGCTCAATTAAAAAGATCTCTGCATTTGCTGAAGGAGGGAAAAGTTCCTGTGGTTAAATGCAAAATAAGGTAGAGCAGATTGTGTGTGTGTGTGTGTGTGTGTGTGTGTGTGTGTGCATGCCTACACACATAAGTGTGTCCATGAAAAGAAGAGTGAGATATCAAATTGGCCCTCACACTAAGTCTCGAACTCATTTCTGCCTTCCCCGCCAAGTGTGCCCTTCTTCCTATGTAACAGCTGCTGGTTCTGGGAGGGTTTGGACCTCTTTAAACTCAAAGGAAAGCGACATGAAGGTTCTCTCATGTGGTGCGGTGGTGGTGGAGCAGAGGACGGAGAGGAGGGGTTAGATGTTGCATCCCACCACAGGTCATGGCTGGGGACTGGGAGCAAACCTTGCAAGCCACCCTGTAGGGGCAGTTCTCTCCCAGGCCCAGAGGTGGCGAGATCACCCGCACTAATTTGTACATATCCTTATACGGGATCCTGCCGCTGTAAAGGAAGCACAGGTGGGTTAATAGGATACTCAGAGAAGGGTGGGAAAGAAACGACAGCCCTGCCCTGAGGGGCTAGCTGGAAGAAGTGAGTGCAGCTTCTTTTCCTGGGCCAGGCAAAGCCAGACCAGAGAACAATAGCACCAGAGAACCATCACCTTGCCAAACAGTAAAGCCCCAATTGTCTCAGGAAATCGGAGTTCATCCACTGCCAAAAAAAGCCCCGGAGCACCCTGGAGATACCTATCTGGCCCACACCTGGCCAGGTGCAGTCACAGCCCTTTCTCTAGCAAGACTTCTAAGAACAGAGTCTGCCAGCGAGCCTCTGCCTGCCATCCAGAGCGGAGGCCAGGCCACTGTGAAGCAGAATGCAGAACTGCTCGCTTTTCAGAAAACAGGCACTGATTACAGTCAGTTACTCAGACCCGCCTACAGGGGCAGTGGGAAGTCAGCATCGCTCTACAGACTATAAGAGACAAATTTCCCATTAGGCTAATTAGCAAGGAGTGCAGTTGGCACGAGAGAAATTGCAAAGGGCCTTGATTCTCTTTGAGACAGATTCCCTTTGAAACAGATTTTTCCTGGGTTCAGCCTGAGCAAGCTCTTCCCTACTTGGTGAGAGTCTTCTGAGATGCACGTTCTGAAAGCTCCCTGGGAGGGATCCCTGGACACTCTTCCCCCCAGCTCCATTCCTGCCACTCAGAATCCAGACTGGATCCAGCCAGAATTCCAGGAACAAAGTGAATTCTCTTACCAAACCCTTGCTACACGAAATTTTTGATTTTCTGTGGAAGGGACAGAATTAACAACTGACTAGTTTTCAATGGCTAAAGCATCTTCCCTGTGAGGAGCCAGAATAAGAAGGCATGGCCAGGGATCTGCAGGTCAGGACACAACCTGTAACTGACAAGGTTCCCCCTGGAAATTATAAATATGGTATCTCCACCTCTGAACATCCATTCCTTCTTGGCAGCCATGTTGAGATGAACACTGTGTCCTGGGTTCATTACATCTGGGCTCTTCTTGATTTGGGAGTCCAACCCTCCTCTTCCAGAGAGCAGTTCATCAGTACCTCCATGTCGCTCACCGCTTGAGGGGAGGTCATTTGACCACGTGGTCTTTTATTTGGCTTCTTAGTGAATCGGGAAGTTGGTGGGTTGCTAGTAGCAACAGGCTAATGTCCTTTGCCACCTGTCCAGGTCTTACCTTTTGAAGACATTAGTTCACGGTACTTTTGCTATTCCCCTCCCATTTCATACAGAAAGCCAAGGAAACTAACCAAAACCAGGTACACTGTGACTTTCCAAAGGGAAGACGTTCTCCTTTGTCTTTTTGCTTAGTTCACATGTCTGAGCCTTACAATTAGTCCTCACAGCACTGTCTCTTTCCAGCAGCTAGAATGAGCAAGGAGGAGCGTGTGTAATGCACATGACATTTGGATCCTGAGATAATGAAGCACAGGAAGCTGGGGTTTCTGGGAGCCAGGAACACCCAAGTGAGGCTAGATGAGCAAAGAACTCCTTTGTGAGCAGATGGTTTCTCTTTACTCTGGTAAGTGACCGTCCACGCCTTATAGAAGCTGGCGTTCCTTACTTCCAACTTGCCTTTCCATACGGTCAGGTACAATGACAGTAGCAGGCGTGACGTAATATCCTCCCAACTATCCTTCAAGGAAGGTGGGTGACATCCCTGCTTGACAGTTGAGGCAGCTCAGAGAAGTTTGGTGACGGGTCTAAGGCTGCAGAAGTGAGAGACGTAGACCTGGCTGCGTTCTACCCCTGCCCCCCACCACTGCCCTGTTTTCTGAGAGCTATGTCCTGGAATGTGAGCCCAGAAAGGAAAAGCTGTCACTCAGCCATTGTAGCAGAAGTGAGTTTAGATAATTCTGTGCCCTAAGTCATTAATAATTAGAGGGAAGAGAAATTCCAATTCACCCATTCAAACCAGTACCCTGAGTTCAGTAACCTCCCAGGAGGACATACTTGGGGATGATTCTTAGATTATGAAGGAAGTTCCAGGTGGAAGCAACATGGTCCATTCCTGTGAAGGACAATGTCTCCTGTAGTATTTTCAGAGGGGGACCAGAATGGACAGAATGGTAAGTTATGACCCAGAAGCTAAGAGGACCTGGGTCAGAAAAGTTCATAGAGATGTCACTCTGTCCTCAACCATGAGGGGCTAAAGGCTACCTTTGTACTCTGAAGCAGGGGTTGGCAAATTCATTTGACAGCAAAATTTTGACAATGTTTTTGAACTTGAGGGCCATTTGTCACAACTACTCCACTCTCCCTTACAGTGTGAAAGCAGCCATAGACAATACGTACATGTATGGTGTAGCTGTGCTCTAATAAAACTTTATTTGCAAAAACAAAGAGTGGGCCAAATTTAGCCCATGGGCAGTAGTTTGCTAACTCCTGCTCTAAAGCCCAGAAGGAATAACATGACTTCAGAACTACCATGAGAGAAATTTAAAAAAAAAAAGTTATCCCTGCCAATTCCTGCCATTTAATTCAGTTCCATATAATTAAAATCCCACAAGTGCTCAAGAGAACAGTTGGAAGAACAATGTGTTTGGTTTTCAACATATACTTTCAGAGTTTTACCCAACTGTGTCTGTTGAGAGGGGTAAGGGAGATAAACATTACTGACCATGTTGGTCTCTCTGGGCCAGAAAATCCTTATCAAACCCTTTGATGACTCAAAGGAGTCCACTAACATTGACAGGAAGAGAAGGAAGGTTGCTGGAAGCTCCTCTGGGAGTGGACCCAAACAATCCACGTGAGGACTGTGAGGAGATTGGCAAAGAACGAGTGGAGCCTGTCACAGAAGGCAGGCAGGTCAAGAAGCACAAGGTAAGCCTCTGAGGACTGGCCCAAGGCCAAGGCCTCTTCATAGTCCACCACCAAGAGGAGCCTCCTCTCCTTCTGTAATAGGCAAACATTTGGGTGGTTCCAATGCCAACCTCTTCCCTGAGAACTCCAGAGGCCCTGGATCTCTGGGTGGCCCAGAGGCCTACGCACCATGCTGCTCTGTCATATTCTGCCCAGACGCGGACAAACTCGTCCAAGTGGTGAGGCCCCAGGATGGAGGAGTCCCGAGTCAAGTACTCAAAGTTGTCCATGATGACAGCCACAAACAGGTTGAGCATCTGAAGGGCACAGGGGGAGAAGAGAAGTTACTAGCAACCTAAAGCAGAGCTCAGGGAGCAGAAAAAGAAGCTTCGAGGCAAACACACAATTTCAAAAGTGCATAAGACTGGGGCTCCGAGCAAAGCACATCCATTGTGCTGAATGCAACACATTTTCATTATTTATACTGCACATTCTTCGTAGGAGCATTGTTTTCATTTTTCTATGCCACTTCATATTTGCAAAATACTCCATCATCACTTTTATTATCTGTTCAATTTATTTAATTGTTCTTGTGGCAGCAGCTTCAACATTCTTAAAGTCTAGAGAAAGTCAAGGCCAGATACCAACCTTCTCTCTCCAGCTTCCCATCCCACCTCTTGCTCCACAGAAAAGACCCCAAAAGAAAACTGGTGAGAGGCCTCAGAGCTGAGGGACTGGCCTACTGCACGAGGACGAGAAGCTCTTCCTGGATCTGCAGCAGCTTCCAGGACCCTGTTCTCCCACCTGTCTGCTCAACCCACCTTTCAGAGACATGTTCCCAGGCCTAGAACACTGCTTGAAGCACAGGAGGCCTTCACTAGACAGCATCACTTGAATATTCTTGCAGACTTACGTAGTATTTAGAAAAGACAGTGATGTATTGGAAACAAAAATGTTACAAATCGCAAGAACCATGAAAGCAGCACATGCAGATGACAGTGGGGACAGAAAGGAGTAGGAAGGCAATTTTTCCTGGCTGAAGAGACTCTCGAACTGAGTGAGTCCTGTTAGATCAGGCCCTACTTACCAGAGAGACACAGGCCGGTAAGACAGTATCTTAGGTAGGGGAGATAGCAGGAGGGAAGAGAGCACAGAGGTAGGCAGGGACAGGGACCCTCCAGGAGTCAGTGAGGAAGGCAGAGCAGTGGGACCAAGGGCTGAGTCACAGAACTATCTCGTCAACCACATTGGAGAGTCTAAACTAAGAGTGGCAACGTGGCCGATAGCACAAATTATAGGCCTTGCTCTTTAGCTCCACTGTCCTAGAACCCAGCGGTTCCATGACGGTAAGGATGCAAATGAGCATGGCTGTGTTCCAAGAAGGCTTTGTTTATGGACACTGAAATCTGAATTTCATATAATTTTGACATGTCATGAAACAGCATTCATCTTTTGTTTTTCTCTCCTCCAATTCTGAAGAATATAAAAACATTGTTAGCTTATGGGTCATACAAAGTGTGGTAGCAAAGCAGATTTGGCCCATGGGCTGTAGTTTGCGGAAGCGTGGTCTAGGCTGTTATGCAAGCAACCAGAGCCATGAAAGGGGTGAATGCAGAGAAGAGACCAAGGGACGTGCACATCCAGAAAGAGTCCTTGGTACCTGTGCGAGGGTGGGCAGGAGACAGCGGAAGGGCCTGGCGGTGCTCCTGAACCAAGCCAGAGGCCAGGAGAATAGCAGAGTCAGGATTAGAGAGTTGATGAAGTTGGACTCCATGGCGCCTGACGACCAGCACTGTGTTTGTTTCTTGGGTGCCCAGCACCTATTGACTATATTTCTGGTACAGGTTCTTGCCTATCCTCAGTTAGTGTGGTTCAATGGGCACCATGCTATCACCCAGTCACTGAATCCCACTTCCTTGGGCCAAAGTGATTGGCGATCCAATCAAAGTCAATAAAAGGGTAAAAGACTAGCAGTTAAGAATACAAGGCCTAGCGCTGCTGATGCAGCCATCGAGGAACCACAAGATGGGGTGTTTGAGAAACAAGCGGAGGAAGAAACCTATGAACAGAGAAAGCTCATCCTGGCGATGTCATCTGAGCCCCATACCAGGCCAGCTGTAAGCCTGCCCTGCCCCAGGATGCCTCACTGACATGAACCTGTGAAAACCCATTTTGCTTCAACTGGGTTAGCTGTGCTTTCTGTTATTTGTGATTCTCTGATCGAGACCAACCAGAGGGGGCGGGGGGTGAGAAAACAGGAGTCTCTCAGGTGAATTCCCAGTTTAAATGGCTGGGTGCCAGATATGCAGACAGGGTGGACAGGATGAGGA
This sequence comes from Glaucomys volans, assembly GCA_020662805.1. Lineage (NCBI taxonomy): Eukaryota > Metazoa > Chordata > Mammalia > Rodentia > Sciuridae > Glaucomys > Glaucomys volans. The sequence goes on along the minus strand of JAJEJO010000708.1, from coordinate 599,956 downwards.
TAAAGTCTCCAGGAAGGACGTGGTTGGAGTCCCCTCTGCAACATGGAGGGAGTGTGTTCCAAACTAGTAGCCAGAGCCCTCACTCACTCCCTATTGCTGCCTCAAACAGAAACGACGGGCTGGAGGTCTGCTTGTCTTCCCTTACCATAGGGTGAGGGACACTCCCTAGGGGTGTCGCCGGCACAAGTGGGTCCTAACAGCTCTGTAGAGCCACCATAACACGCCCGTCCGCCTTCCTCCAGACTTCACTCACAAGGGAGGGAAAGCAAACGTCCCTCCTGGTTCAGCTGCGGCTATTTGGGGATTTCTGTCTCATGGAGCCAAACTTAATCTAAACATGGGCCTTTGTTTCTGTCACTGAGATTGGAGCCATTGAGCATTTATTCAACCACTGCCTGGATTATAGAGGGTTCCCCACGTATGCACAGATTTCTCTTGCGCTCCTCGCAGAGTACCTACTGTTACTGCTGACAAAAACCTCAGCAGTGCCGTTACCTCACATCCGTACAGTCTTCAGGAGTGTGCTGGGTGCATTCACACCTAGTGTGTGTTGTCATGCTCACTCCCACCCTGGCGAGGCAGGTTTAGTTACCATCGGCCCTTCAAGCGAACGAGTGCTTTGATCCACATTTGTGTTCTGAGCCCCCCCAGTAGGATGCCTGGCTGTGCATCAGGCCAGGGCATTAGGCAATCTCTGTAGAGTGACTTGCCCAAGGTCACAAAGTCAGTCTCATGGATAACTGAGATTGGAAAGCAGGTCATCTTGTACTGAATATAGCTTCATTAAAAATAACATTAACGTGAATTATGCAGCACCCTCTATCTAGAAACTCTAAAAGTACCTTTATAGCCTCTAATTAATTTTCCAGTTATATCTTTGGTTTCTTTTAAATATTTATTATTAAACACTTAAACCATGTAAGATAAAGCGGTGATGTCTGCGTGCCCTTCTTTCCGCTCCATTTCACCCTTACCAACGCACTCAAGCCTGGTAATCTGGCTTCCCTCTTTGACTGTAGGTAATGGAGGAACTGAACCCTGGTGACAGTTCTACCCCAGTGCCTAGCATGGTGCCAGCCTGTTAACAGTCACTTGATAAAAATGTGCCAAGAGTGTGAAAAAAACAAACTTAAAACTCCAATTAATGCCACCATTCTGTTTTCTTTCAGTTATTTTCCTTATACATTATGCTTCCAGATTTATAAACAGGATGCTGCCTTGTTCTTTCTCTATTGCAAGATGCTTCACACCCAGAAGAAGGAAGTGTATTAAAACACATGTATCAGTTTGCTGTGCAGATAATATCATCACCCAGCCATTTTTCCCCCTCCCATTTTAAAGTTGCTATGAAAGGGACGGTGTCTTGGCCAAGGTTAATATAGCAACAAAGCCAAGTCCACAGAGGGCTCTCCAAGGCTGCAGTTGGCTCACTCTGGGCACCATGGACCTGTGATCGGCTCCTCAGTCTGCCTGCAAGCCCCTCCTACTTACTGGACCTCAGGAAGCCGCTGCCCTGGTGATGGCTGTGAAGAGCGGAAATGCCTGGACGTGAGGCAGTTAACTTGCCTTTTGATGCGAGGCCGTGGAACTGACCACTGCTCAGCATTTACACTGCTGTGGTTTGGGATTTTTTGTACTGCAAGTGGCATTAGCAATGAAGCTGAGCAGAGGCAGGTCAGAGTGACCAGAAGCACCATGATGACCCTTTAATTTATCTGGTAGCACCTTACACATTTACTCTGTTTATCACTGCTTGTCTGACGTACAAGGTAGAAATTTTTGGATGCTGGGGATTCACATTTTCTTCAAAAAAAAAAAAAAGGAGAGACAGCAGCCCTAGGACTCTTGACACTTCGCAGTGGGTATGCTGCACGTGTATTACTCAGTATTTATGAGCACAGAGAGAGCCCATCCTTGCACACCACCAAGCTGGCCTGTGGCCATCTAATGTGACCACACACGTCAGGAGAGACCACATCCGCTATCGTGAACACAATCACCACTCTACTCATGAGTCCTGCACCTTCATTTCCAAGGTGCCATTTCTCAAATACTGGAAACTCCAAGAGAGACAAGATGCTCCTGGCCCTAGTCGTAAGATGCCTGAGGTACAAAGAGAATAGGTTTGCTCTGTGTCAACACCATGGAGTTGACACAGCCCAGTCACTGAGTACGGTGGTGCCTCCTGCCTGCTCACAACAGTTCTTCCCTAGATGTGGCAGACTCATCAACCAGGGGTAGATTCCCACTCTAAGCCTGAGGAGCATCCTGACCTCCAAGAGTCCTCAGGAGGAGGAACCATCCCTTCACATGAGCTGGAGTCGTGGGAATGCATGTGAGGCTGAGGGAAGGAAGAAGGCAGGGAGAGAGGAGGAAGGCTCTAGGGAGGAACACACTGCGCTCAGACGGGCGGGGGCAGCAGCACAGGCCACACCTCAAGCCAGAACACACAACAACGCTCACCAAGAAGGAGCAGAAGAAGATGAAGGAGACAAAGTAAACGTAGGCCAGGTCAGTGCCGCAGCGCTCGTTCTCATTCTGCCCCGATGGGGCGGTGGTGTCGGGCTCGCAGCCTTTCTCCCCGAGGCAGGACAGCATGATCTCCTGCCAGGCCTCCCCTGTGGCGCTCCTGAGTCAGGGACAGGGTGGTTAGGAGGAGCAGGTCCTCAGGTGCTGGCCCTCCTCGGGCCTCCTTCCCATTTCACCCATCCCTTCTCCTGCAGTAGAGCCCCGGGGGCTCCCTTCTGACCCCCAGGGCCCTTCTAGTGCTTTCCATGCAACCATGAAAATGCCAATGCCTCTCCTGGAATCTGCACCCCACCCACTGCTTCTCCCTCTGCTGAGGAGTCTCTGCTGACAGTGTGGACAGCAGGGGGACTCTGAATAAACCTAGCCATCTAAGGTATCAGCTCTTAAATGTATTGGTCTGCCGCAAACTATCCTTGTCCCCGCCTCCCAAACCCCTGGAGGATATGTTCAAGTTGAAATGTGCAAATGAGCTACTGAGTCAGAGTCACTGATGAACTTCATTTCATCCTAGGGGCAGTTTGGCAAAGGCACTGTCCCCTGCCTCCTTCCACATGTCCTGACAGGAGCAGAAGGAGCAGAATAAAGGGAAAAGGGTGGTGGATCAACAGCTCCCAACTTGCCTTCCATCAAGAGGGTGACAGCTAGAACAGGTACCTGAAGAGTAGCATGAGGGACCCAAAGAAACTCCGGAAGTTGTTGTGCCGATTGATGTGACTTTCCTCATCTAATTTTATGTTTCCAAATACCTTGGGGAGAAAGAAAAATAACAGAAAGCAATGAGCGTGATTGAACCACGTGTCCAGCACATGCCATCAGATGCATGGAGCTATTTGTGGGACTTCCTGATGGCCTCTCCCTGAAGAAGACAGCACAGACCCAAAGAGCTGATGACACTATGCTTTCAGCCCAGTATGGGGGACTAATGGTCTTCCCCAGGGGAAGGCCCTGGCATAGCAGAGAGCATATAGTTTTGTAATTGAAAGATCATTGTGCCTGTATGTAGTTCCTCCCACACCTAACTTGGTCTTTTTATTCCCTTGATACCTGTCACCATGGTGCTCAAGCAGTCTGTCAAAGACTTTACCCCACAACAAGAGAACAGGGAAAGTCACCCTTTCTTTCTCTCTCTGGTTCATGATGATAATATTTATATTGCCCAAAAATAACATTTATGGTTCGGGCAAATGCTGTCCTGAAATTTGCAAGCAATTTAGACCAGAGAGGGACATCTATGTCTGCCTTAGATGTATTTCTGTCCAGAGGGTCTAATCTCAGAAGGTTGATATTTCAATAATCTAAGTCCATGAGAATGGACACACACATATCTATATGCATACACACAGCTTCCAAATTCCATCCCCAAAGTGACCATTTATGTAAAAACTAAAAGTTCAGACAATGGGATGGAGAAAGTCAGGACAACTGGACACTTGGAAAATAGAAAATATGGGTAGATCTGGCTCTAGAGGAAGGTTTACTAATCTGCTGCTGGACTGGGGTCACCATGAAAATTCATGTGAAAAGGGGCACCACCCAGAGATCTTTATCCACAGGCAGATCGTCATCCTTGGACACAATGCACCCTGGAGCAAGGTCAATCCCAAGCCTTCTCTGAGAAGACTTGCATACATAGTCTTCCTCCACCACGTCTTGGATAACAGGATTTATTCTCACAAGTCAGTGTTGGTACAACTGAGGGCTTCTTGGGTCACTTTTTCAACCATCTGAGGCAATTTTTAGCCTACATTTAGCATGCTTTAGTTTATCCAATGTCTGCTAAATGGAACACATTTTTCCCCTAACAGTTTTTAGAATGTGCAATTGAGGAACAATCTCTGCCCCCAGCTATTTTGCTCAAGTAACTCCCACTGACACCTGCTTTGGGAATTTGTTCTCAAAGCTGTTTTTCAAAACCCAAATACTACTTGTCTCAGGGAAAATGGAGGTGGCAAGGCAGCAGAGGGAACAATGGAAAGAGGCAAAGAAAGTAGAAGGCCTTCAAAGAGAAATAATTGTATTTTAAAAAGATCCCTCCCAAGTGATCAAATATAATTAGTCTGGACACTCAGGAGGAGACTGTCATATTTTCCTGTCCCCTTCAAATCTCCTTTTCATTCTCTTGGTTCAGAATCCATGGTTTATCCTTGATCCATCAAATATACACAACTTACAGGACTTTGTTCCCATTGAATTATCATTAATTGTTTTATCAAATATTTATTCCATCAAGAATTGTTGAAGGCACAGTACAATTTAGCACATTCTTTAAGTACAACAATCAAATAGAAACCACAGCTATTTTGAATTTTTTCTAAGATAATTTTCAAGTAAAAAATGTATGCTTATCATAAAGGTGCTCTTTAAAATTTCTTTTCACTTAGTCTTTGCCACTAAGCCAAATCTCCAACATCAAAGGACATGGAAGAGAAATAAGGATTGCTGCAGAAAATTTCATGAGTATATCCCTAAATCCATTTACACTCAATCACAGAACTTGATAGGAAAGGACATGTGAGGGGATCTAAGCAACTCCTGCACTGTATCAGTGAGGGAATTCAAGCCCAGAGAGATTCAGTGACTTGATCAAGTTCGCCCAGCTAGTCAGTGAGGCTGAAAACCTCACTTCTAACAACCTGTCACCATGGGATCCTTCTCACATGCAGCTCATCACTCGTTCCTACCATCTTCAGATTCTTCTGTAAAGGTCTCTTCTACCAAGAAGACTCTTAAAATCTAGAGTAACGGTTCTTCTCATGGATACATCTGGTTGCCATTTGTCTTTCTAAAAGCTCTCTCCCACCCTTTTGTCTATTTGTGTGGACCTCTGTTTTGTGGTGACTGGGTCTGATACAGTCTTTCTAGTAACAAATGCAGATTTGTGCCTGGTGCTGGGTCTCTGTCATGGACCAGCAATGGTAACAGCCAATCAAAGGCAAGTCATGGGAGGAATGATACTCAAGTCTCTGGGGGAACAGAAGGAGTGTTCTTATTTTTTGGAAAGGGGCCTAAGGGGAATGACACTGTAGTCTTGTTGTAAAGACCACAATTTCATAATAGCTTCTACCCCCATGAAAAGTTTAAATACATGTGCTTACTTGTCTGGTGGGATTTGAGATGGTGTAGAGTGAAGAACATGGGATGTGGAGCAGACAAAGCTGAGTTTAAGTCTCAGTTCTTCCACTTACTCAGAACTTGAACTAGCTGCAAGCGATTTAACCATCCTAACTATCAATGGAGGTAACACTCACCTATGTTTTCACATCACTCCTGAATATATTAATCAGTACTTGTGCTCTTGTGCTCTCTCTCTCTTGCGCTCTCTCTGATATGCATGTATGTGTCCATTCATTTACCACTGTGTCTGGCACACTGAGGAACTCAAAGAAAGGTAAATAGCATTGCCACCAGGATCAGTATCACCCATAGCAGGTCAGAATTGGACGTGGTGTTAGTTTAGCTACTGTTGCTTAAAGACAAAAAGGAGTAAGAGCTATTTTGAACATAGATAAACAGAACTTGATTTAGTCAAGTTTCCTTTGGCTGTTCAAGAATATGGTAATTCTAGGATCAAATTTTGAGGAGTTAGGAGGAACCTAATAGACGTTATCAAGCAAGTCTTCAACTGCGGCAGGAATTCTATTTCTAACACTGCTGACATCATCACTAAATTCCCACTGAAATATCCTCAGCAGAGGAGAACTTACTACTTCTCAACCAAGTCTCATTCTGATGCTTGACATTTATGGAAACCAAACTCTCCAGTAAAAAAGCTAGAAGAAGAAATAGTAAGAAAGGCAGGCAAGAGAGAGAAGCATAAAGAAGAGATGTGCTGGAAATGGTTACTGATGCAGCCAGCTTGTGAGATGGGACAGCAGCTCCAGGTGGCAGACACCGCTGAGAAGGCAGCTGGCAGTCCAAAGGCAGCCAGGCTGCCTGGCTATCGGAGACTGGCAGCTGAAGTCCTTTGCTGGGTTTTGATCATGATCTCTACAAGCCAGAGAGCAGGCCTTCTGAGACCAGAAAGAAGGCTGGGTATCCAGTCAGACCCACAGGATGAGCTGCTGGCTATTTACGTTGCAGATCACATACCACAGATGACCCCTGCCTTTGCAAGAGCTCTGGCCTCTTCTGACCCAGTAGCGTCTGGCTACCTGCATAAATACCCAGTGTGGGAATGTGATCTGCTTCTCAGGTTCTGTAACTGGAGAGGATGTGGGAAACCATGGGAAATGTCCAGCAAGTTGTATGTCCCCCTGAGATAGGAATCAGTCAGAATGTGGCCCTTGGGTCTCCCTAGGATGTACAGGCTGCCAGGACTTCTGAGTTGTTCACAAAGGTGAGTCTTAAGGCGTAAATTTCAGCCATTCAGGACTTAGTTCACATGCATTTGGTGGCACCACATACAGGAGGAACAAACATCTAACTTTCTTTTGGGGCAAGTCTAAATACCAGAAATACTGAGAAATAGCTTATAAGGTGTACCCCCTCCTTAGTCTCCTTGAGGATCCCTATGGCTAAGAACAAGAGCATCATCTTTACTTTAATTCTGTTGTACCCCCCAGACACCTAACTGCTTATGAAGTCAGCACCATGATCTGACAACCTCAGATGAAGGCCCCTGAAGAGACCACCCTGAACAACAAGGCCTCAGGAAAGCCTCTACAAGCAAGAAGTGGTTCAAGCATCCTCAATCCTACACACTCAGGTTGCTGGGTCAGAGGCCATCTAGGCAAGAGCGGTCCCCCACCAGGGCCCTGATGCATCAGCTCACCTGCATCCCGATGATGGCATAAATGAAGAAAAGCATAGCAATCAAAAGGCAGACGTAGGGCAGGGCCTGGAAGGAAAGCAGAGGGGTGATCGTTAAAGGAAGGCAGCTTCCATGCTCAGCAATCTGCAGTCACTGGCAGTGTACGAGCTCTTGTCCTGGGGCTGATCTGAACAGAGGACTGAGACTCTATTCCTTGAAGCTGTTGGTTTGGTGCAGTACTTTAGATGCCCATGTCCTCCAAGAGAAATGTAAACAGCTGGCTATAGGGAGGCTTGTAATTGATCTTCTTTAAAGAATATTCACTCATCAGAAATGCAGCCCAAACTGCACAGAGTTCAGAAGACTTTTTGGGCTCAGAATTCCTCTCAAAAGGCATGCAGATTAATAATCTAAGCAATTGTGATGTAAATGACACAGCAAGCATCTAGTTTGGCTTCCACATCCGGGTACTTCTCCTTCCCACTCCCACCCAGTGCGGAACCCGTAATGGATCATCAGGAAGCACAGTGAAATGGCTAGGGTCTCACTCATTGGTCTATTCCTAGAAGATTCTTTCATCTTCTGATGAAACATCATCTATCAGTGCTTAAACCTCCTGATGTTTCATTATGCTTCGTGCAAAATTCCCCAAAGCCCGATAAATGTGAGCCATGAATCCACATGATGTAAGATTCCATATAGTATGTGCTTATTGCCACTGTGGGATGACAGCATTTCCGTGTTAGGGTGGAGAGCAGGTGAATGAGATACAGGCCAGAGCTGCTTTTAGTGGCTGGGGAAGGGTGTAGTCACGGCCAGTTTGAATTTGGGACCAGAATGAGCTTCTACTTCTAGGGTGATCCCCACGCTGACATGAAGTCCCTCTTCTTTACCATCCATCATGCTCCCTGGCAGATAGCGCTACTGTGAGTCTCCACCCTGTCTTGAGTGTGTACACCAGGAGTCCCTGGAGACCTGCTGAAGGCTTTCAGGCTGCTAGAGCAGAGCAGAGCTTATCAACGGAGCTAATGAAATGAGGAGCGCCATGAGACTATTTACAACTTGAATAGAGGAGAAAATTAAAATGCAGCTGGAAGCTGGTGGAGAATCCCCTCTCCAGTGAAGTGCGGACTCCCATGATCTAAGGAAACCACGGGGTGTGGTTCCCAGGGACACTGCTGCTGGGGCTGAGTAAGGAGGCTGGGTTTCTGGCCACCTGGAGCACTGCTGCCTTCCATCTTTACTTCCTGTCCTTGTTCTACCTTCTCCACTCAAAGTCTCTAGTCCCAGTTCATCTCCCTACTCCCGGCTTTAGGGAGAAGACCGATGATTCCATCTGTTCTCCTTTTTTGTCATGCCAAAAATTCCAACACAGAATAAGGGAAAAGCAGGAGGAGCTTCTGAGGAGGGGACAGGTGGCGAGCTGGACGATGCTGCAGGTTGGGTGGGGAGGTTCAGGTGACACTTCCTGTTTTGTTCTGCTCTCTGCTTTGTATCTGCAAACGCAGGCTTTGTTACTGTGACTTTTAAGAAACCGGCTTCTGTGACCCAGAGCTGTTCAGAAAAGGAAAATGCCTTTCTATGACATTGTCACCTGGAGGCAGGTTCACCTGTTCTCTGTAGCATTCACTGGAATAAGCCACCATTTGGCCATCAATTTTTGACATCCCTTTCCTTAACCTCAATAGTGCAGCATCACACATACTTGGAGAATGTGATAATAAAAATGACAGGATGACACATATTTCTTAAGAGACTCACTAACAACTGAAGCTTGTTGGACAGTCCTCTGAAAATAAAAAACAGCTTTAAAAGCATCACCCAAGACTCAGATGGTAGATTCTTGCAAAGGTTTTAGGTTTCTCCTCCATCATCTCACTTTGGAAAAATAGTTTTCATTGAGATGAGGCCTCTGTGGACGTTATCATTCCAAACCATTACTCAGGGTATGATAAAAATGTCAAGGTCGCACCTAGGAGCCTCAACATCCTCGCAATTGGTCTCACATCTCAGACCCTAAGGTCTATGATGAAGAAGTAAATCAGTAATTATGATAGGGCGAACTCCCTTTCTAAATGATGGCAAGCCATGAATTAACTGGCCTGTCCTCTTTAGTTTTTTAATTAAGATATATAATTAAGAAAGACAATTTAGTGAATTATTTCTCATTTTTCAATCACTTAATTTCATCAAATTTAATTTTAAACACATCAATTAAAAACTTTGGTTTTTTTTTTAGCATGAGGGAAAAGCCATCTGAATAATACATAAGCCTCTGAACCTTAAGAACAACCTGTTTAGAGTTAGTTGCTAGAGCTCAAAGATAAATATGTTTGAAAAACTTCTTTTACTAGAAGTTCCTGCCGTTAAAGTGGGTCTCGGGTGTTAATTTTTAATTTACATTTATTACACATACTCTGATGTATGGCCCCACAGGACTGTGTAAAAGAAACTCCCTGTATTAACTTGCTCAAGCATTCTTATTTGTAGGACACAGAGGTGACCATTAGCACATCACACACTCAGTGGCTCAGGAAATAGACACCGATGAAGACATGGGGGAACTGAGCATGAATCATCTTGCTAGGAGACACACTCAAGGAGTCCTCTGAAAAACCATTAAGTGAAATAAAATCACTATCAAGTCCCTGGAAATAGAGAGGACGTCTGATTACAGGTGGCTGGCACTTTGCTTGGGTGGGATTGCTTAGGGCAATTTGGAATACCAAATACCAAAATACTTGAATACCTCTTTATAATGAGGAGCTACTTTATAAAGCATGTACCCAGTTTCTGCAGAGAGAGAGAGGAGGACTGGATTACAAAGTCAAGGTGGCTAAGATGTGCAATATTTATTAATGCTTCCAACAAACACCCATTTAACTAACTTCACCTCCCCAGAGGTAAAGGGACAAGTGGAATGATGTTGGTGCCCAGTGCCATCTGGATCATCCTGGTGCCTCTTACCTTAAAGGACTGCACAAAGGTCCAAAGTAAAATACGAATGGTATAGCCCTGGCGCAGAAGCTTGATGAGGCGGGCAGCACGGAAAAGCTTCAGAAAGCTCATGTTGAAGCCACTGGTGTTCACCAGCTGGTGGACCAAAAGGAAACATGCAATTAGTGACATTATGGTCATTTAGAAAAATCCAAGCACTAGTATTTGCGTATTTATTTCTCATTCAGACCACAAAATAGAACAGTCTCTTTGTTAACCCCAACTGCAGCTGATGAGCCAGCCAGTGAGTCCACCTCTCTAAGCCTTCCCAGGCCTGCCCTCTGCTCCCAGGTAGAAGGACAAGGGAATCACCCCACCCACGTGAGACAAAACTGGCCTCCTTAGCTTCTACCAAGTGGTCTGAAATTGGCACCTATGTGCCAAAAGAGCAGTTCCAGTAATGCCCCCAGTATTCAAAGAGTTACAAGGAGCTCTCCAAGTCTTCTTTAGAATGAGCAAATTTGGGAAACAATTCAGGTCTAAGGATTTAGAGAGCAAAGACACGGTGCCTTTTTTGAGACTCTAGCAGCACACTGCATACCAGCAGTCCCTGACAGTCCCTATTCCACTTACCCCACTAGGTGTCTGCTGTTCGAGTCAAGCAAGGAAAGATTTCCATGAGGTCCTGCACCACTCCACAGTTTGCATTCTCTGGCTAATACTCAAGGGTGGGGAGTGAACACCCAGCAATTAATTAGAGGGGGACACATTTTGTTCGGTGGGTTACAAATGGCCTGAATGTGAAGAGGATTTTTTTAAATACTATTCTAGGGCCAAGCTTAAAGACAAGGATCTCACGAGCCATTCACCTTGCTGTCGGTCAGGATGATTTCTGTGATGCTGCCAATCACAGTGATGAAGTCAAAGATATTCCAGGTGTCTCGGAAATAGTTCTGTCAAGTGAATTCAGTCAAAGGAACATTAGAGAAAGGAAAAAAAGAAAAGAAAAAAAAGAAAAGGCATCTTTCATTATGTAACTTTGTCACTTGGAATTAAAACTTGTCAATTCATGCACAAGTTCATTCTAACTTTGGCTTCAGTTTCCTATTTCTAACCAGAAATTCTATTTCTCTTTTACTAATTTGGGAGCTTCTCCTTTGGAAAGCAGTTCCATCACTATTTGAAGACCTTATTTTTGAAACTGTCACTAAAAAGCCTACATGCAAAAAAATTATTTTTTAGCAAATATTTATTTATTTTTAAACTACTGAGGTGTGATTCACAAATAAAAATACCACGTATTTAATGTGTGCATCTCGGTGAGTTTGGAGATAATTATACAACTTGAGACCACTTAAAACCATCACACAACCATCACTTTCAAATTATCAACATTGTATCAATCCAGTTCTGACTTTCAACCATCAAAAAATCCTACATTATAAGTAACTAAGGGTCACAGACATGCCAAAAAATCTCCTTCTAACTCCATTGAGCCCTTTCAAACTAACAACTCGCTGACAGTAAGATGAATAGACTTCCTCTTCCCCTCTTCTTCTGCTCTGTTACACTTTTTGAGGAGGTGTGTCTATGTTTAAAAACACACACATACACACACACACAGACACACAAGGAAGCAGTAATAAAATAAGCAGATTGAAGAAGATGGAGGAGGTAGAAAGGATCTGGAAGATCCACCAACCAGACAACACTCCCCTTAATCCGAGGACTAGGCATCCATCCTCTTAGCTGAAGTGAACACAGGCCTTGGATCGTGAGACAACAGGAAACTCAGGTCTCTGAAAGGGTCATGCTTGAATCTAGGCAGCACCTCCCTTAAGAGATTCTCAGGGCACTGCAGAAATGTCCTCTGTCCCAGGCTTACAACTGGCATCAAGTCCCTACTATATGTTCCAGGCCCTTGGAATTCTTTCAAACTCATTTATTCTTCTCATGGATCTCATAAGTAGGTGGTGATAAATGTCCCATATCCATAAAGTACTAAGTGGAAGGGTTGGCAAGAGAAGGAAAGGAAGATGCCATGGAGAGAGGAAAGGAGCATGCAGAGAGAGCAGTTACATTTAAGGAGCACCCGTGTATCTAAGGCAAGAAGGTAGCTACTGCTATCTTCACTTTTTGTGTGAGAAAGAGGCTGATTCCATTTGAGAGGCATGTGCACCTCCAGGGCAGACAGAGAAACCAATGCACACAGCTTCCCTGGGAAGCTTCCTTTCCTTTAGGCTACTTAGCTCATGAGTGGTGAAGTGAGCTCAGGTCTCTGAATTCCTCAGTTTTCAGGTCTCTATTCCCTAACCTGGGTAAACTTCCTAATTTTTGATTCATAAAGGATTAGAAGACTTGGGTTCTAGTTGAGGATATTTTACAATACAAAAGAGCATGTTGTAGCATAAAATAGGAGACTGTAGTATAGTCCTCCCCCCAATCTGTGGCTTCACTTTCCACTATTTCAGTTACCTGGAGTCCAAAACTATTAAGTGGGGAATTCCAGAAATAAACAACTCATAAGTTGTTAATTTCACAGCATTCCAAGTAGCATGATGAAATATTATATTGTCCTGTTCAACCTCAAGGACACGAATCATTCCCCTTTGTCCAGTGTATCCATGCTGTATATGTTACCCATCCATTAGTCACAAAGTTGCTGCCTAGTTATCAGACCAACTACAGTGCTTGTGTTCCACAATCCTTATTTCATTTAATAATGGTCCCAGAGCACAAAAGTAGTGATATTGGCACTCCAGATCTATGCCAATGAGATATTTCCTTTAAGTGAAAAGGTGAAAGTTCTCAACTTAATAGGAAAAAAACAGTACAGTCATGTACCACATCATGACATTTCTACTGGTCGCAGATACACCCACAAGATTATATTGCCTAACAATGTTGTAGCCATCTTAGCTTGTAAGTACACTCTGATATTCATGCACGGTCAGGTCACCTAATGATGTGTTTCTCAGAATGAATCCTGTCTTGGAGCCTGCATGGCTGTACATACACGGACCCAGTACCATTCAAGGTTTCAAGCATTTGCTGGGGATTTTGAAATGTGTCTCTTACAGATAAGGGGGACCACTGTATAGACTAGCAGATTATTGTGAGCTTCCAAGTCAGATAGGCCAGGCTTAGCAAAGTATTCATCCTTTACTGGGCTCCAGCTCATCCATAAAAGAAAATAATAATGTTGATCTAACATAACTGTTTTGAAGATAAAATAAATATAAAAAGCATTTGGTTACAAAGTATGTCACTTTTTTCCCTCTTTTTCTTGTTCCCTTTCCTTTTTATTTCCACTCTGCTTTCTAATTCTACTACCATTTACCATGTAATCTTTAAAAATATAGTTAATTTTTTGAACTTTGATTTCCCAATTAAATCAACTGTAATAATAATGGCGATAAAGATAATGATGACATGTGCCATGTCCACGTCAGAGTCATTCAGATCCGACAATATAGAATATATTGGGGTATTCTGAAACCCCAGGGTTCTATCTCAACACAGAATATTTATCAGCACCAGTGGTGCCTTTCACAGAGAATGCCTCTAGACCATGAATGAGAACATAGGGCGAGGGTGGGAAGGGGGCGGGCCTCGGGGCCCAATCCTCAAATTAAGCTTGTGAGTATGTATTCAGCATTAACCACAATTAGACAAATAATTGGGGACTAAGTCACAGACACTGTCAATACCGCATGCAAGTCATTAAGATGCACAGAGAAACTCTTCCTGTTGTGGCTCCCGCTTCTCTCTCTCCATTCACCCTACTTGGGGCTATGCTGTCCCATGACAGCATCTTTGCTGGTAGCATTTTCTTTTTTTTCACCTTTTCATTTCCCCAATTCTCAAAACACTCAAAAAGGAGTCAAGCACACCATGGTGCAGCCCCCCCAAGGGGCTTCCTTCAACTCTCCTCCCTGAAAAATCCAATCAATAGTTTTTCAGAGAACCAGGAGACCGAAAGCCACCCCCACAATCAGCACTGAAGATGAGCACACCCAGCCTAGAGTCCCTGTGAAAGCTGCTACCAGACTAGTGAAGTTTTCCTTTCTCGCAGGGAAAGCCATACACATGCGTAACTTGAAATGGTAGCCCACACTGTAAATAAGGTGAGGCAGCTGTCAAGTGGGCTTATCCGAATCCCACTGAACTCACAGCACACACTGCATGGCGGGGGATGTGGGGAGGCAGGCGGGGGAGGGATTATTTTGTTTATAGGACACTGAAGCAAAGGCCAGGTTTTCTTAACACTTGAGAGCAGATGCAAGAATTTGCCAAACAATTATAATTAGTAGTTTGAGAAGTAAAAGGAGAGCTCATGCCACAAAAATTCATTGCAATCCCTCCCAAACCCAATTCCAGAGCCCTCCCCCCACCTACACCCACCCCTTAAAGGTCACTGGCCTTTGTAAGCAGAAGTAATAAGCATTTATCTTCATTGGCAGAAATTACTCTTTATGCTACTGAGAGGAGGCCTAATAGGTAAATCTATTTTTTGCTATGTAAGAGGTTATGAGAGACAGGTGTTTTTCCATTTGAGTCATAAAATTCTTATACCTTTTACCAGTAAATAAGCACTCAAGGTTTATTGTTGAATCTTTGTTGTGCATCACTATACATTAAATGCAGTTCTAGTAAAACCCAATGATGGTCCCCTTTGTCTGCTGACAGAATTTGACAGGCCCAGGGCAGATGGTCAGGTGGGTGTGGACCCGGGGAGGTGCCTTCCTTTACCTTCTCCCTACCGCTCACACATCATCCTGTCGTTTAGGCAGTTTACTGACTAGTCAAAACCATCCCGCAATTAGGTAGACAGGTGTGTGAACAATTTCTGGAATAGCAGTAACCATCCCTCTTCCAACAAAGGCTGGGAATGTCCCCAAATGGAGGAGAAGACAAGCCTAATGCTGGAATTGATTTAGTGACATACCAAGAAGCCAAAAGCGATGATCTTTAGGACACATTCCAGGGAAAACACCATGGTGAAGGCGATATTCAAGTACTTGAGGGCCAGTTCATAGGTACAGGGAGCAGAGTAGTACTGCCGAGAAGAGGAGAGACGGTCAAAGCCTTTGCATGTCGCTAAGGTCAGCCCTCCCTCACCCTGGCCTTGGTACATGGACCAGGAACTGGTACATGGGGCAGGAAGAGAGATAGACATCTAGTGCTGGAGAGAATTATATGCTCTGCACAGCAAACAGAGCAAAGCAGTCCCGTGCCCTCCTAGACTCTTAATGGCAAAACCAGCAGTCTGCCTAGCGATGAAGGTGGCAGGGCAGAAACAGTTCCCAGAGTTGGGCACTTAACCAGTTAGCATTAGGCAGGAGCGACCTCTCCTAAAGCTCCAACAGGCCTTTAAAGCCCTCCGAAGGGCATTTTCCACCGTGTTTGGGGGCCGACTCCCACCACCTTCTCAGGTCTTGGAAGCTCGGGGACCACTAGGATGTTTGACTGCATTTGCGAATGGACCCCTGGAGTCCAAGGGGCTGGGCTGTCGAATGAGATGAGATTAAATCGAGACCCCATGGTGGAAGGGTGGGTAAAGAGGCACAGGCTGATATTCCCGGGGCCTCTGGGACACAGGGCTGTTGGGGGAGGGAGGAGTCACTGGGTTCACCTTCCTCTCACCTTCATCATCAGCACGACAGTGTTCAAGGCGATCATGGCCATGATGGTGTACTCAAAGGAAGGAGACACCACGAAGTGCCACACGCGATACTGGAAGGTGTGCCTATTCTGTGGCATGTAGCGGGTGAGTGGCTTGGCGCTGATGGCGAAGTCGATGCACGCCCGCTGCAGAAAAGTCGGTTATCAGTCTGAACTCGAAGTCCCTAACCCTTGCACAGTGGTGGGCTCTCTATCAGACAGTTAGCAGAGGACACCCGGGGATAAAAGGGCAGGATGACAGAGAAGCAAAAACATCAACAGGGATCATCAAGACAAAGCCACAGGCACGAGGTCACCTAAAATGAGTTTGCAAAATTGGAGGTATTCTGTTACCTGGGGCAAGGACTTAATGGTTGTTACTAAAGTCCACTTTTATATAGTGTGTAGCTGAGATACGTAGACAGGAAGCATTCCATGATGCTCTTAGAACTGAAGATCTACAGGCTGAAAATCTCCTATCTAAAATGCATAGGGATAGGCATGGTGCTGCATACCTGCAATCCCAGGGATTTGGGAGGCTGAGGCAGGAGGATTGCAAGTTAAAGGCTAGCCTCAACAACTTAGTGAGATACTACCACAAAATAAAAAATAAAAAGGGTTGGAAATGTGGCTCAGTGGTTAAGTACCCCTGGGTTCAATCCCTGCTACCAAAAATAAAGTAAAATTCATGAGACCAGAAGTGTTTGAGATTTCAGATTTTTTTTCCTGATTTTGGAATATTTGCATATACATAATGAGCTATCTTGGGAACCAAACTCTTAGCAGCCTCAGATGTGAAGCCTGAAGGTAATTTTATATAATATTTTTCATAATTTTCAACATTTTATGGTGTGAAATTTACCACCTGTAGATTCACAATGTTGCTCAAAAAGTTTTGAGTTCTAGAGTTTTGGGGATTTTAGGATTAGAAATGTTCAACCTGTATTTGCCTATGCATCTCATTTTACAGTCCCTGACAGATTGGAGTTCGGTTCCATTGTTCAGCAACACCACCACCAACTACGATACCCAATGTGCCAAAACTCTGCTTGCTGCTGGAAAAGTAGTCCTAAGACTTATTTCCTACCTTAAGGGCAAAAATACAACGAGGGTCACAGTCAGATAAGCAAATGCCTTAATAAAATAATTGTGGCACACATCTTTTCCTTCTAGACTATTTAATAATGAAATAATTCATTTTCCCATCTTCTCTATAATTCCATAATAAAGTCAGGAAAGTGCAATCTTTCTTCCCAACCCCCATGGTCCAAAGAGTTCTTTCTGAAGCCCTGCTGTCCCGGGCTGCAGACCCCCGTGATTACCTCATTCTTCTCCAGGCTGCACTCCTCCATCATCTTGTCTCCCTGTTCCTGGAAGGTGATGATGATGAGAGCCACGAAGATGTTGACAAAGAAGAAAGGGAAGACCACGAAGTAGACCACATAAAAGATGGACATCTCCATGCGGTTGCTGCGGCTCGGGCCTCGGTCTTCCTCTGTCACATCTACAGAATGCTGCAGAACTCTGTGGGGACAGAATGAGGGAACACTAATGGCATGTGACAGCCTTGGCTTCATCAGAAGATGTTCCACTATTATAGTTCTTTACTGGAACTATTGGACTTTGTAGATCCTCCATAAATTTGGGGGTCCTTAAGCAAGTTGAAGACTCACTGGCACCCTAACCTATTGCTTTTCCTGGTCCCTTTTCCATTTATATCCAACTTCTAATCAACAGAATGACATCATTTTTCAAGTTTAGGTTGTCATATTCAAAAACAAAAGACTCCTGGACTGCCATTTGACTTTTTCCTGCCAACTAGAGTATTCTGCCACCATAAAGTTGTACAAGTCTCTGAGAAATTAACCTTCAGCTAAGGGCCATATAGGAACCAGCATTCTACTGACTTCTTCAGAAGATCATAGGAAGAGTCTGTGGTTTCTGCCAGCTCATCCTTATTCCTCTATCCTCAGGATCTCAGGTGCAAAGCCAACTTGGTAGATAAATCAGTCTAAAATAGGGCCCAGGGAGTCTCCTGAGGGGTAGAGAGCTGTTGAAGACTCACTGGTTCCATAGGAGTAAGACGGCTCCACTCAATTCCTCAATAATTGACTAAAACATTAAGAGTTTCAAATGTTTCCCTGACTTTGTCTTCCAAACCTCTCTCTTTGCCTGAAGGACTTTCCTTCTTCCTCTCTTATCTCACCCACTCATAACCACTTACTTTTCCTGGTACAGTAACAAAGGATTAAACTTATTCATCTTGAATCAGCGTCTCAAGGCCCCCAGGTGGTCCAATCCCAGCTCATAGACAAGTCAACCAACTGCAGCCCCTCACTCACTGAGGCCATCCTTCCCCTGTGGAGACCGTGAATAGGGTCAGCAGGGCCCAGATGATGTTGTCATAGTGGAATTCATGGCGCTTCCATTCCCGGCCCTTCACCTCCATCTTGTTTTTTTCATGGTCTACGTAGTTGCCTCTAAAACCAGAGTAGAAATAAAATAGAACTTCTTCACTATAACTCATGAAAGAATCGGAAGATTCTACAGACTTCAAGAACGTGGGGTACTGATCATCACAACAGAAATGCAAAGAAGGAATTTTTTTAAAGGCAGGTATTTTCATGGGATAAAAATGGGATCCCAACAGATGTGGGATTAAATTCTAACCTTTTACTAGTTTACTTGTAACCCTGAGCAACTTAAAATTTGAATCTGTTTCCATATCCATAAATACAAATAAAACCCATCTCAACACAAAAGAGGTGTTCAGAAAAGTTAACCACTTCCTGTTTTATCTTTCTACTGAAAGATGAATGGAGATGGTGAGAGAAAGGAGACAGAGTACACTGTGGGGGATGGCGAGGGTCTCATCAGGACATGCCATAGCAAAAAGTGAGTGGTATGTGCTCTTGGAACTCACATGCACTCCTTCTCTGTGTCCTTGGAACTGTCTGTACAATAAAAGAACTTTCCCTTGAAGAGCTGAACCGCGATGACAGCAAAGATGAACATGAAGAGCTTGTAGACAATGAGTATGTTGAAGACATTCTTTAAGGAGGTCACCACGCAGTCGAACACCGCCTGTGGACAGCAGCAAAGGGCCCGGTGTATGAGTGCCTTGGGGGTGCGCATCTGCCTGGAGCTGAGGTGGGCCACACCACCACTGAGAAAGCACCCCCAGAGAGGTCACCCAACTAAGAGGTGATGCTCATGGATTAAGAGCTGGCTTCCATGGTGGTCATGGTGCAAGGACTTGCCACCTGGGACAGGAACACACTCTAAATCTGAAGGTAAACAAAAAGGAGCAAACTCAAACCTGAAGACAGAAAGCAATAGAGGGGGTTCTTCTGGATTCCAGTTGGAATTCTCAGCGTGAAATGTAGAAGTTTAATGTTGGAAGGGATCTTTGAGATTATTTAGCCCATTTTGACCATAAAATAGCAGTCCCTGACTTTACACAATTAGGTGACTCCTATAGCTTTATTTGTATACTGACCATGTCTTATTTTCACCCTTTCTAAATGGATCAGGGTGATACCACATTCTCACCTTTGATCACTGCCATGGTACTAAGTTCAGATATTTGCTCTGATAATGTTCAACACTTCATGTGAACATCTTCTAGCTTAAAGCTGGTTGTACTGGGGATGAAGATGAACAGAGGTGATGTGATGAGGACTGAGACCCACCCTGTCTTAGAGATGGGGAGGCTGGACGGATGGAACCTGGGACATGCACTTCAGTTAAAACATGACACATCTTCAGAGACCCCCCTTCTGGGTCCCGAGCTGTGAGGAACTGTCTGGGAGTTGAACACATTTCAAGCCATTTTTAGGCTATTTTCTAGGTTTTTAGGTTTAGCTCACTGGAGAGAGTGCAGCCCCAGTAGTGCCATATTTGTGTGGTTTCTTCTTCGCAGCGCTGGGTGAAGCACTGCTGGTTTAATTAGTTCAGCATGGCGGGGAATGTGAGTGACATGCAACCTGTGGAAGCCTCAGAGCCACCTACGTCTCCCTCAGGTTATCACTGTAGAGCCAGGAAACAGCACTCTCTCGTTTAATGGAATTAACCAAGACCGGGGCGCCTTCTCCAGCCTGTTAACTAATCTCCTCAAACCACATGTGTGCTCCTCAGGACTCACAGGAGCCTGAGCAGCAGCTACCAGGGCTGGGGCCCCAGGCAGCCTGGGCAAGGAGCACAAAGGAATGGGTACTTAAGGGCCCAGGCCAGTTGCTGTGCTGGTGGGAAGGTACCATTAACAGGGTCCTGCTCCAGAAGGGGAAGGCAGGGGAGGGGAGGCAGGGAGGAAAGCAATTGCAAAGCTACTTCCTTTTTTTTTTTTTAAATATTTTTATTAGTTGTTGATGGACTTTTATTTTATTTATTTATTTATATGCGGTGCTGAGAATTGAACCCAGTGCCTCACACGTGCTAGGCAAGCTCTCCACCACTGAGCCACAACCCCTGCCCCAGCCACTTCCTTTTGAGCAATAAGTGTTTCCGGCCAGGAGTCCACACACTATGCCAGGCTCTGGGCGCAGGAAGCCTTAGCCAGTCCCGGGCTCAGGAAGCATCAGCCAGTCCTTCCTTTCTGAAAGAACTTTCCCCCTTCGTTCCATCTATCCATCCATCCATTCATCCATCCCTGGCTTTTGGTAAGCCCAGCTTGTTTTGCCTCCTCTTTGCAGAGCAGAGGGAATAAAGCAGCAGTGCTGAGATCAATAGGGTGCTGGGGTAATGGTGGGGAGCTTCAGAGGCTATGAGAACCCAGCAGGAAACAGGAATTGGGACTTGGGAGAGAAGGAAGCTTTGTCTCTGAGAGAACAGGACCAGGCAGGCCAGAAGAATTGTTGGATTTTCTTGCAAGGACTGCTCATGTCAGCTCATTTATCTACACCACAAAATGTGTTACAAAGAGTTTCCATTTTCCAGTTGGAAGACGGTTCAAGACTAAGTCGTTGGCCGTGGACCACAGAGCTCCCAAGTCTCAGAGCTGAGCCTGGCACTCACAGGGCTTCTTTTTCACATAGATGGAGTCCCCAAACTGTGGATTGATGTCACCTGGGGAGTGGGGTTTAGGAGGCCTAATTCCAAGCTCCTCCTCCAGCCAGCCTGGTTTTACTATGCTGGGGTGAATCTGTATTTTCATCTGGTTGATCCTGATCCCGGGAATTAGATCTGCTTCCAGAGAAGCATTCTGGGGAAGCACCTAGGCTTGCTCCACGGGCTGTGTGGCCTGCGTGGCATGGGCAGGACTGCAAGGCAATGAACTGGGAGCCCAGGATCCACAGGGATTCTGGAAGGAGAACTTCTCTTCCATGGTGCCTTAGCATCCATCAACAATGCACATGGGGCACAGGGGACTGTGGCAAGTTCAACAGGCCAGCCAAGGTGAATAGTCAAGCACACCCTGAGAGGCAGGAAGGCCTAGGTAGGCAGACCCAAGAGGAATGAGCAGGGAGGGTACTGGGCAAGGAGGAATCTGGATATGATGCCTGTTAAAGTCCAGGTCTGGGCAGAAGGGGCAACTCACTTACCCCATTTCTTTTCTGTCTCTGCCAAATATGCAGAATTGTCATTGGACATGCTACTGACTTATCTGTGCCTCGAAAATCTGAAAGGCCAGAGACAGAAGATCCTTTCCTTCCCTGGAATTATGAATAATGGCAATACCCCAGGTCATGGAGCTTTCCCCTGCATGCTGGGCACAACAGAAGCAAAGGGCTCCCAGGACTTCCTTTCTGGTGTCCTGGGTCCACTTTATGACATAGGAGGCTCCAGGACAAAGCCACACAGGTGCCTTCCTGGATGACATGCCACATCAGGGAATATGAGCTGCCATCCTGGACTGGGCTTAGGACATGAAGCCCCTTTAGATTTCTTTGGATGTTATTTTCCTTTGAAACTGAGACTTCAGCTCAGACAAATGAACCTACAAGAAAATAATTAATGTACCCAGAATGAATTCCCCAAAAGTTGCCCGGCCATGGCCAAAGAGTGAAGAGAGGGGATGGGGAGTCTATGGAAACAAACTCTGAAAACATTACCTTGAGCTTGGGCAGGCGCTTGATGGTCTTCAGTGGCCTCAGAACTCGGAGCACCCGCAGAGACTTGATGGTCTTGATGTCGCGCCCCTTGTTGGTTCTGCAGGGGAGAGGCCCCCAGGGAATCATACCGACAGAGGAGAAATAAAAGCCACAGTCACACTGTTGCATTAGTGAAAACAGGGCAAAGGGGGAGAGATGTGGGCAAGAAGCCAGAGGTAGGGTCAATTGTTGACTTCTTTGGGGAAATTCCACAGAAAAATGTTTCATGAATATTCTCAAACCACTCCCCAGTGTGCACACACGCATGCACATACATCCATCCGCACACACGCCCACACGTGCACATCTGTGTGCAGACGGTCCTCCACCTACGATGGATCAACTTAATGCTTCAACTTTATCATGTTGCAAAAGTGATATGCATTCAGTAGAAACTGTACTTCGAATTTTGACATTTTTCCCTGGCTAATGTTATGCAGTACAGTACTTTCTCGCAATGCTGGGCAGACAGACAGAGCCACCAAGCCACAAGATGAGGAGGGTAAACGAGACTCTACAGATGCACACACTATGTTGCTAAGCTATGACGTTCAGTAGGTTAGACATATTACATACCTTTTTTTTTTTTTTTCTTTTTGAATCAGGGATTGAACTCAGGGATACTCGGCCACTGAGCCACATCCCCAGCCCTATTTTGTATTTTATTAGAGACAGGGTCTCACTGAGTTGCTTAGGGCCTCGCTAAGTTGCTGAGGCTGGCTTTGAACTCACGATCCTCCTGACTCAGCCTCCCAAGCTCTGGGATTACAGGCGTGCGCCACCGCGCCCGGCTATTACATACATTTTTGATATTTTAAATTTTTGATAGGTTTACCAGGACAACTCCATCATAAATCAAGGAGCATGTGGAGGCACACACAGGCGCGCACGCACACACACCTGAAGCACTGCCTCCCCTCAAGCCAGCCTAATGCTCATTACCACGGTGGCCAGTGAGGATGGAAGGCACATCGACTAGGGATCATGACCCGTGGCCACTTGGCCGCCCCACTGTGTCTGGACTAGTGCTTTTCCAGAGCAGGTTCTCATCAGGGCACTCGACTCAGTCTAAGTTTACCACCCCTGGGGGTTCATCAGAGGGAGAGCGAGGCGAAGAGGGGCAGTGGGGAGCCGACACCCTTGCTGTGCCGGGCTGCCTGTTCCAGAAGAGGCATGGCATGCAGGCCCCTTGCCCAGGGTTGGCTCACACCTCCGTTATCCCTGTGTGGCTGGCTTTTCCCACAGTCCCTCCCTGTCAGATGTTGCACTCGCACCCTGTGGGGCCAGGCCCTGCCCGCCTCTATCAGTGCCCTCCAGCTAATGACCCTCCCTGCTTGGCCTCTTATAATTGTTTGTTCCTAATAGAGAAAACACGTTTCTTTTTATTTCTAGGAATGAAATGAATAAATCAACTTGCATTTCTCTTTCCTCCTTGCTCTTCCCCTGAGATCTTTGTATTCAATTCAAATAACTGCAATTTGTAAAACCTGCAGATGGTGGAAAACAAGACTAAACAGCGAGGTCGGGCTCTGATTCTTTCCTCCTGTTGGCTCAGATCATAACAATGGGAGGAAAGGGGACCAGAACATCAGGTGAGAACTACAGGGGTCCCTACCTGCCTTTCCCCTGCCATACCCGCCCCCAGATAATAGTGTCTCTAGACTTCATAGAAGGCCAGACAACTTTTAACCTAATCCAAGGCATGCTGAATTTGACCCAAATGTCAATTTAAAGACTCTTTTTAAAATTTTTTTTTAGTTGTAGATGAACACAATACTTTTATTTATTTTAATGTGGTGCTGAGGATGAAACCCAGTGCCTCACACATGCTAGGTAAATGCTCTACCACTGAGCTACAGCCCCAGCCCCGCTTTAAGACGCTTAATGGCCATAGACCATGACCTACAAGGCACTTGGATCCAAACTTAGATTTGAATATAAGCAATCCAAAAGTATCATACTGATATGCACTTAGCATCCAGGGACATTGGTATATTTCATAAATTCTTTTGCTCTGTTAGGCTCATCTCTCTACATATCTAAAAGAGGTGACTTAAGAGTCAAATACTACCCAAATAAGAATAGTCCTTTACCAAGGAGGTGTGGCCACTCCTAATTTTTTTTTTTCATCTTTTGGATATCAACACGCTCCCCACTCAGGTAAACTCCCCACTCCTTTCTCAGTGGGTCAGCTCCTCCCCTCCCAACCTCTTCCTCCTCCAGCCACTCCCCATTTTAATTCAAAGAAAATCAAACATATTTACCCCAAAGCGTTCCTATGGAGGATCCAATCAGAAAGCAGTTTTAAAAGGTGGGGGAGAAAGAAGACAGTTAGAAAACTCCATGGAGAAGAGACACCCTTATAGAGACAGACACTGGAGAAGCAGGCACACAGGACCCCGCCCACAGCCTTGGCACTTGCTGAGTCCACAGGGTTGGTGAAGGGAAGGGACTGCAGCGACAAAGGCCCTTCACAAGCACTAGTGAAACTGCCCCACTCAACGGACCCCAGGTTTTGTGCTATACCCTGTGGCACCTGGTTTAATTGAACTTTTCTAAATGTGGGCTCTGGCTGTCATTTCCTTAGTAGGCTTCAAGCTTCTCATTTCCAGTGAATGTAAAAGAAAACAGGCTAGAGGATGTAAGCTTGCTCTGGGCCAGAAAACCTCTCTCTATTTCAAGGCAGAGTGCTAGCTACGCCTAGAAAGGCCTTCATCTGAAGAGGGACAGGCAATCACCATGTTAGAGCTCCCCTGGCATCTCTCCAAACTCAGACACCCAACATCACTTCCCCCTAAATAAGAGGGGAAGACGTCTCTATCAAGGTCACACAAAAATCTACCTTTTGACAAATGCCAAACTGTTTAATATGCAACTTTTAGAAGAAAAATCTTCTGCACCCTAGTGGTGAAGCAGAACAACAAAAGTCAAAACAGATATGTTTGAAATAACATGAACTTAGTTTTATCTTCTTGAACTTTTTTTTTCTGGGCCAGACTTGGAATTAAGCATTTTTAGTGCAAATTTTTTTTTTTTTTTTTTTTAACTTTCTTATGTCAGGGCATAGGTTTTACTTTTATTCCACAGGTGAGATTCGGAGGGTTACCTGTAGAGCAGAGATTTGAGCCCAAGTGTGTGTAATGCTTAGAGCTCCTGCTCCAACCACCAAGCTCTGTACCAGCAGGTTTTGGTTCCAGGATGTCAAGTGAGTCACTGAATTTTAGGTTTGGAAAAGATCTCTGAACCCCACTTTCTTGCAAGGGGAACTGAAACTCTTGGAAGAAGAGCCCTGCATAAGATCCCTCGGTGAGTGAGTTCAGAGTCACAGGTGAGCATGTATCTCAGGACTTCCCATTTTGCTCTGCTACCATGATGAAGGGCCCAGAGCGCACACGTTGGTTCTCAGCTGCTCGTTGCTGTGCAGGTTGGTTTTCCTTCCTTAATTTTCTCAAGCACCACACACCTATGTCACACTAGGCCTGCTCTGGGACAGAAACACTCCAAGGCGCTTCAAGTCAGAGTGTGCAGTGTGCCTAGAAAGAGCTTCATCTTTCACTTGTGGCCTGTGTCTGACGGATGCTCCTGCTCAAATCTGTAGCCCCCCGGCAGTTTGGTAGACACACTCAGCTCTCAATGTTAAAGTGCACCAAGGAATTCCATTTCCAAACGAGAAGCATAAATACAGAGTAGTTAGAAACTTCTTTTGTCCCAAATCATGGTATTTGACTAGGATTTGGGGCAGGGAGGCACACTTGTCACAGACGTCCAATGTTCATTTTATCTCATCAGTGATTCCATATTGGACATTATGTTAATTTTCACTAATAAGTGCCAAATGATTAGAGATCTGGGATTAAATTTAAGGCCTTATAACCTTAAGTACTTATGTCATAACCGCCAAATGTCCAGAGGACAGAAATGTCTTCCCTTGAGTTGTAATGGCATCTTCTCACACGAGGCTGGGCATCAGTAGGTCAGTGAAACACACCTTTATTCTTTCATATAATAAGCACCTGTGGAGTCCTTCATCTACATCCCAGGTGCTAGAACAAGGGAGGTGGTTAATCTCATGGAACATACCTAATCTAGTAGACAAGACAGACCTCCAGTGAACCCACACACAACCAAGTGGACTTGTAAGCTGCTGTGGGTGAGAGAATCGTTTGAAAATTCACCAAACAACATAAGTCACTCTTCTTTCCCCTGGCTACACATCTTGAGAAAAAACCAGGGGAGACTCTCCCATATTCTCAGGATGTGGGAGCAGGGTGGGGCACCCATACCAGGCAGCTGAGCTAGATCCCACGCTCCAGGCTTCACCTCCTGCTTAGCCCAGGCCCATATCTCAGAGACCATTATATCCAGGAGCATCTGAATGGGTTCTCAAGAGCTCCACATGGGAACTTCCTAAGGTAGGAAGGCCCAATATTTCTTGCTCCTCTCATACCACCTGGATAAAGGGTTCTCAAATTACTAAAATTCGTGAAGAAAAAGGAAATATCACAATAGACACAGTTGAAACATAAACATAATTAGAAGCTACTTTGAAAACCTATACTCCAACAAAATAGAAAATCCTGAAGACATTGACAAATTTCTAGAGACATATGATCTTCCCAAACTGAACCAGGAGGACATACACAACTTAAACAGATTAAAAGCACCGAAATAGAAGAAGCCATCAAAAGTCTACCAACCAAGAAAAGCCCAGGATCAGATGGATTCTCAGTCAAATTCTAAACAACCTTTAAAGAAGAACTAATACCAATACTCCTCCAAGTATTCCATGAAATAGAAAAGGAGGGAACCCTTCTAAACTTATTCTATGAAGCTAGTATCACTCTTGATACCAAAACCAGACAAAGATGCATCAAAGAAAGAAACTTTAGACCAATATCACTGATGAACATAGATGTAAAAATCCCTAACAAAATTCTGGCAAATTGCATACAAAAACATATTAAAAAGATAGTGCACCATGATCAAGTGGGGTTATCCCAGGGATGCAAGGTTGGTTCAACATCTGGAAATCAATAAACGTAATTCATCACATCAATAGACTCAAAGTTAAGAATCATATGATAATTTCAATAAATGCTGAGAGAGTGTTTGATAAAATACACCACCCCTTCATGCTTAAAACACTTGAAAAAATAGGGATAGTTGGAACATACATCAACATTGTAAAGGCTATCTATGCTAAGCCCAAGGCCAACATCATTCTAAATGGAGAAAAACTGAAAGCATTCCCTCTACAAACTGGAACCAGACAGGGATGCCCTCTTTCACCACTTCTATTCAACATTGCCCTTGAAACACTAGCCAGAACAATTAGACAGACTAAAGAAATTAAAGGAATACAATAGGAAAAGAAGAACTCAAGCTGTCACTATTTGCTGATGGCATGGTTCTTTATTTAAAGGACCCAAAAAAACTCTCCTAGAAAACTTCTAAAACTAATAAATGAATTCAGCAAAGTGGCCAAATGTAAAATCAATATGCATAGATCTAATGCATTTCTTTTCATAAGTGATGAATCCTCTGAAAGAGGAATTAGAAAAACTACTCCTTTTACAATTGCCTCAAAAAAGTAAAATACTTGGGAATCAATCTAACGAAAGAGATGAAAGATCTCTACAATGAAAACTACAGAACACTAAAGAAAGAAATTGAAGAAAATCTGAGAAGATGGAAAGATCTCCCATGTTCTTGGATAGGCAGAATTAATATTGTCAAAATGGCCACTCTTCCAAAGGCACTATACAGATTCAATGCAATTCCCATTAAAATTCCAATGACATTCCTCATAGAAATAGAGAAGGCAATAATGAACTTCATCTGGAAGAATAAGAGACCTCGAATAGCCAAAACAATCCTAAGCAGAAAGAGTGAAGCAGGAGGTATCACAATACCAGACCTTAATCTATACCTCAGAGCAATAGTAACAAAAACAGCATGGTACAGGCACCAAAATAGACAGGCAGACCAATGGTACAGAATAGAAGACACAGAGACAAACCCACAAAAATTCAGAATTTGCTCTTTATATTTAACCCCCCACCCCCAAATTCTAGTAAAAGATTATGGTATGGAACAAAAGGGGTTTCTAACCACTGTGTATGCCTCTTGTTTTCGAAAATGGGATTCCTTGATTCACTGAGAGTTGAGTGTGTCACCAAACTATTGGAGGGCGGTCTCATTCAGATTCCCAGAGATTTAAGCAGGAACAGCAGTCAGACACAGGCAAAAGAAAAAGATTATCATTGCTCTGCATACCTTTCAAACAGGTCTCTTACTGCAGAACAGCCACTGAAAAGCAATGATTTTGTAGTGATAAAAAAAAAAACTACAATTTTGAATGATACAGAAAACTTACTTGTATCCTGTTTCATTAAGATAGGGTTAGCACCAACTTGAGAACTGCCATTTGAAATAAAAAGAGTACTAGATACAAAGCCAGAGAGTCAGGAAATCCCCCAAGGATTTAGTCCTAATTAAAATATATCATAATTTATACATGGACTAGACTACACACCTCTCCCAAATCCATCATGGAAGCCAACGGGTTGCAATGGAGGTGTTTCACCAAGCTAAAAGGACAAACTCATCAAGCACTTTAATTGAAGCATACCAATTTAGAAATAATTCATGTGCCTGTTATAAATCACCTAAATAATCATTTGATAATACAACAATTTTTTCATATTGCCTGGTAATTAATGGAATTTTAACAGGTTTAATAATTGACTCTAATGTTACGATTGGAGGATAATTCCACACACTAGGATGCAATGATCCCATATTAATTGGGACTCAATGGGGACACATATTTCACCATTTATTTCCTACTTATCTGGTAAGTTCCTGGCTGTTCTCCAGAATAAGAAGAAAAAAACCAACATTTCTCTTGTGTATCATCGGAAAAGACAAGAATTTTCCAGCTCGGTTGTCAAGCTGCCCTCCAGATCTGTCATGTGTAATCACTTGTCATTCACTGTCATCTTGCTCTCCAGTTCCCAGGTCCTTTTCTCCAAGGACATACACACTCTCAAGTTGATTTCTGCTAAGAATCCACTCTCCTTCCATGGGGCAGAGAGGGGACATTGGGATCTGAAGAGCTCTTCACTCTAAGTGTCAAGGCCTCCTCCATGAGTCCAGGAAGCAAGCACACAGGGATCTGCAGGAATCTCTCATTCTAAGAAGGCCGAGAGTAAGACAGGAGGAAGGGTTGTGCTGGGAGGGACCTCGAGTGCCTTGCTAAAGAACTGGGACTACAGTGAGGCAGGCAGTAATAACTACCATTTATTATACAATGTTAAGTGTTAGGTACTGTTTTGAACACTAAATATATTTTACCTTATTTAATTTTTATAGGACCAAAAGATAGGAATTTTTAATTTTTACTTACTGTTAAAGTTCAGAGAGTTAAGTCAGTTATTAATTAAGTGCTGGGATTCAGACCCAAGCTTCCTGACACAAACCTAAGCTCTGTGTAACGTTGTGATGCCTTTCAAATGGGAACTACTGGAGGGTTTCAATCGGAGAAGGGCACAGCAAAAGGACCCCGCAGATTCTGAGCTCAAACTTTAAGCTATCTTCCTCCCCTTAATCAGTCTAGATTCTGTTCACAGGAGGAAAAAGTGACAGGGGAAGCATCAGGATGGTCAAGCTCAGGGATGCTCTTCTCCATCCGACCTGCAGGTCTTGCCCATCTGCAGGTCTAGACAGGACTGGGAGGTTGAGGAGAGACCCATACCAAGCCACTGCTCTGAGTTTCCAGGGATTAATGGCTTGAAACTCACCAGAACATCATGGCAGAGTGGAGCTTAATACAGTGGTGAAAACACTACACTCTAAATCAGCACACCGAGGCTGCTTAAGAACTGGCCATGCTATTTGCTAGTCAAACGGGGCAAACTAGTCAAGCTTCTAGCAATTCATTTCTAACCTGTAAAGGAAGACTGTCATGTGATAAAGTGCTTTTGGAAACATGAAGGAACTCCCCCTTTCTGCACTGGCAATGCCTGTCATTAGACCTATGCACAAGGCCAGGCTCATTTACTTGGGTAAAGAACCTAAATTCAGCACTTTGACCTTATTACTGCCTAGCTGCCACCATTGGGGATTACTTTTCTTTCTGGCCCAGGCCTCAGCATCTCTTGGGGCCACCTAAGACCCTGAATTCCCTGGTTACCCTGTCATCTCTGTTCAGTACCCAGAGAACTAGCTCCGTGCTCAGTGCCTGCTGCCTAATCCCATCCTTCCTACACGTGGACTTCAGCCAGCTTCTCTCACACACTCACGAGAGCCCTTTGCAAACTTTCTCCTCTGCAGCATACAGTGCAGTACTCCAACTGGAATGGATTTTTGTCTAAGTGCAGAGAAGCAGCAGGAGGCAGCAAAGCATCTGTCTCCTAGGAGTTGTTATTTAGTCTGGTGAACAGTGACCTGATTTGTATTTCTTAAGTCTCTGTATTCTAATCATACACAAACCCCCCCGCATCTGCTGATCTTTCAAGGAAGGCTTTGTCAGTTGAAGTCCAGCTAATATATTCCCCCAGATAGAGACTAATTCTCAGTGCTATGTTGTGAGTGTGGATTAAGCAGATGGCTGGCAGGTCACATGATCCGGGCTGATATTTCTCAAGTCCCCTTATGAAGTCCTCTGTGCTAAATTACTCTAAAACCTACTTTTAAATCTGGAGGGCACTGTGATGGGTTTCCACAAATCCTGCAGGACTGGGCTCTTCCCGCAGCAGTGAAGACTTGCCTTTTGTATCTAGGTCTGGTTAGATCAATTGCTGGCACCACATGGATGAAGCTGTGGCTCCTGATTGGACCGTTTTATTTTGCCTGGTTCTGGGGCCACAGGTTGCAATAGTGTTTATAACCAACCATCTCCCAGATTGCACTATGGATAAAGAGAAATACCTGGGCATTGGTACCCAGAAAATAAAGTTCTGCACGTGTAGTTCTAAAGAGGGCTCCTCAGAAGCACCAATGTCACACGCGATAGATAATGTATTTTCCAGTGTTCACAAAAAGCATGCTAGCTGAGCCTTGGTGTCAACAGCAGGAAGACTGGGAACTGATCTCCTCCTTTCAGGCACTCCCTCAGTGTGGCTTCTGCTCAATCTCACCCAAACCACATTTGAAGGCAGTTAGGGTAGAATATAGCAATGGGAACCCCAAGGGTCCTTGGCATTGATCACCTTTAGAGTCCCTTCCTGGGCACAAAGCTAGATGAAGTTACTCTGGAGGTGACTCTCTTAACACTGGAGTCTCAAGGAACAATATTCTATATGCTCACTGCTGGAAATTTCCAATTCCTTTTCAGCCAGGATCCTAAATCCACAGTTAATGGGCTACCTGATGACTAAATTCAATTTTAATCCTTCATTCTCTTCCATAATGGGGGAACTGAACGGTCCGTCTGGCTCTGTGGCAAATGGGTCCTCTTTGCCCGAGGTAGGACTTTGGTCCACCTTCTCCCCCTACAAAATGAATGTGTAGTCGGTTTCCTTTGGGAGACTCCCCTTTCCATTCTAAGAGTGGGAACTGTCAAGAAGGAAGTTCCCCAGACAAAGCCTGAAGTTTGAGGCGGGCAGGAGTGAAGAACAGGGCACCCTGGCCAGGTTTAGGTGGAAAGCTGGCTCACTTGTCCTGGGCTCACCATGTGTGAGCACCACCCTCATCTGGATTCTGAATCACTCACTCCTCTCTTGGGTGTGCATTCTCACCTTCAAAATCACAACCAGAGCAGAAGAGCCTATCACGTGGCTCCATCGGGACCTTACAAATCTTGAACCGTTTGTGCCTGTGTCTCACTGAATGAATTTGGAAGCAGCTCTGCTGCCCTGGCTAGTTCCAAACACATTTGAGAGACCTTCTGCATCTTAGCCATGAGGGCAGAATGTCAAGTGTCAGGAAAGTGACACACTTCAATGAAAAGAACGTAATAAAAGCTAATGTGGGAACTCCGGTTCCTTCTGGCATCAAGAGGCAGATTGACTCATGTTTTTGTTTCTGGCCAAGGACTGAATAATGAAAGGCCAAGTGCGGCTGTGAGCCAGATCCCCTGGTGTGCCAGGGAGTCCTGACCTCACCTCTTGCCCTGCCATAACAGCAAGCAGCCAGGGGAAGCTTTGACATTGGCAGCCAGAGAGCCCACGTGATGGACTGATGCACAGCGCAGAGTCTCAAGGTGAGGGAGGAGGAGCGGAATCACCAGCACTTTTTCTATTAAAACATCTGCGCCAACAAGCAGTCAGAGCTGAGTTTACTACTGGGAATGGAACCCACGACAGCTCGCCTGCCCATGTGAGCCGAGCTAGCCAAGTAGCATTCTGTGGAACAGTGGAAATGGAGAAGGGAAGGGTCCTGGGTTGAAGTGCAGGCACCCCACAAGGCATTCCCAGCCTCTCCAGCGCCCCCCCTCTAAGATGCTGTCCTTACCCACCTGTCCACACAACTCCCTTTACTAAACCTGAAGACATGAGCTACATGGACATAGCTTCTTCACCGCACAGGGTCTGTAAGGCTCAAGAATGCAAACTGCATGATCACATGACCTTCCCCACAAGGCAGCTGACGGGGTGGGGAGGTGCCCTGAAGTGTAAGAATGCATCCGATATGCAGGTACCCAGAAATGCCAAGGCTGTAACCATCTCCACCTTCCCACCCCGGAGGCCAGGAAGCAGAAGCGATGGCAACAGGGTGTCAGGAAATTAAGGAAAGCAGTATCTGGTTCTTCAGTAGGAAAAAATCTTCACACAGGAGAATCCCCCATTTTCAGGAGGAGAAAGATAAAAGACAAAGGTTTCATAGACCCCGCCACTCACCAGACTTCTCTTGAAACCTCAAAGAGGCATAGCTGGGGACATTTATAGTTGGCAAACACTCTGTGTCTCCATTTGGCCCAGAAAGTGGGGTGTCATAAGGGCAGTGGAATCGGGGAGAGCTATTCCCAACCCCTGCCCGCCTCCCTACTGAGACACTGGGCTTAGGAGGAGACCCGAGTGTTCTTATAAATGCTTTATAATGTAAAAGTGGACCGAGAATAGAAGAGATGCAAAGTGGGTAACTTTCTCTTGATTTTCCTATCCCCTGGTACGTCCACACTGCCACCATGAATCCCCTCCCCCTCCTCGTCAAAAGTCAATCAAGTTTCCAAATGGAATTTGGCAGGTTTACATTATAAAGAATTCCTTTTCTATGTATGTGGCTACAGAGAACAGAGCCCTCTCTCCAGCCACTACATACACAACACACGAGCTCAGGAAGCAGGCGACGGCAGGTGCAGAGCTCTGTGGCAGGACTTGGTGGACAGTGCAGCTTTGAGAATTCAGCTGGAGGCCATTTGCTCCCCTTGGTGAGGGACACTGCTCTTGTGAGTCGGGCTGGGTTCTGAAAAGGCTCTGATTGGCACTGGTGGAAGGGATGCCAAGTCACCTCTGTTTTCTGAGGAGCCACATAGTGGTGCTACCATGGCAACCACCATCAGCTGTTCAAATTGAGCAATAGCCTTTGCAGAAGCCTCTGCAAGGCAAGGTTCAATTTCAAGGAGGACACAAAGAACACAGGACAGGAGTAAGGTTATCTGAATGGTGGACATTCTGCGGGGCCAATCTACGGGTTAGGATGATTAAAGTCACAACCACAAGGAGAGAGACTTGACAGACAAGCCCATAGTTGGCTTCCTGCTGGCCTGAGTCCCTGACCCTGGGCGACATGGGCTCAGTGACTTCCACTCTCTTCCCCAGGCCATGCCTTCACTCTGCTGGCAGGTGGGACTCCTGCTAACCCTGCCAATGTGATGGTAGAGCTGAATTCTCTGGTGTCCTTAATGAGGAAGGGGAAAGGGCAGTTAGGAAGCACAGGTATATGGGCGAGAGACAGCATTACCTAGATCTTCGGCAAATGTGACAAAGACCAGAGGAGGGGAGAGTGGGGGGCTCTCCATGAGCAGAGGAAAGGGAGAGGGACTGGGCATGGCAAGCTCAGAAGGACGATAGTGTATGGAGAAGGATGGGCAAGACCATCCACATTTGGGGGAGAAATGAAGAGAAAGTTCAAGAAGTGACATCACTAAAAGCAAGTGATGGATCAGAACTGTCAATCCATCACATAAGCATGGACCCCAGACCCAGGGGCTTTCTGGAGTCCTCTGCACTGTACCTTGTCTGAGGACCAAGAGAGAGGCTTCCAGTCCAGGGCTGTTAAGGCTTCCCCTGCTACCAGCACTAAAGCCACCACTGCCATGTTTCAAAGAGCACAAAGAACAAGACAGATGACAACCCTACAGTGCATGGCTGTTACTGAGACTGAGGAAGGACAGCTGGACTGGGGACATAGGGCGAAGTGTGCAGAGGCTTCCTCTAAAATGCAACACCTGCCCCACCCTGGCACACGCACCTGCCTGGTTACCAGGCTCCTAGGCACCCATGGGAGCAGATGGGTGAGACACAGTCACACTGTTCCTGGACTGGCCTGCCTTCATCTTCAACTATCAGCATGCATTATGCACCATCACACACATTGCTCCTACATTCAGACTTCATGACACCAAGTGAGAGTTAGAAGGATAAAGCAGAGAATTAATGTTTATTGATCCCTCACACTGCCAGGCCCCATGCTAAGCACTCTACACATCTGATCTTGTCTCCACTTTTGAGATAAGAAACTGAGGTTAGGAGGATTAATATTTTGGGTGTCGCTCAAGGACACACAGCTGGAAGGGAGAGGGGCTTGTCTTCAAACTAGGCTCTGACCTCTCCACGGCCCACACCTTTCCTGCCACCCCCATGAACACTGTTCTTCCTAACCTTCCATCAAGTTCTTTCCTCTAGCTGCTCTCTCTTCACCCTTTGCCCAAAGATAAACTATTCTACTGAGTCAAAATGAGAGAACAATATGGTGAATAATATCTGCATATGAATTGATAGAAGTAGAAGGTAACTTGACCTTTTAAAAACCCAAGGGTCACATTTTATTTAATCTCTAATGAAAAAAAAAGTGCTTCCTTAGGACAAAGGCAGATTTTACCACATCTTCCCAAGGAGAGGAGGAGCTGGGCCCCCCCTTGGTAGAGCCGGAATTGCCTTTGGACACTGCTGCGAGAGCCTGTGATACGTGTGTGAACTTTCCCTGGAAACAGTTCTAATCAGAGTGCCTAATCAAAATTTCCTTTTGTGAGGGGGAAGGTGATTCCACACAGGTCCAATGGGGTCAATACACTAGACCACATGGGGACAAGGAACTCAGAGTTGTCCTGACCACCAGTCTATCTCAGAGTGACACTCAACTGGGCTGCATTTCTCAGGGTCCTGTTGACTGTTGCAGCAGTCCACATCTGGTTCTGGAAGAACTTCAACTCTTAGCACCGCTGGGGAACTCCCCCCTCTCCTGCAGACTGAGTGGACCTACCCTGGGCCACTTGAGGAGCACCACTTCTGAGCTGTACCCCACCTTTTTCTGCCAGGATGGATTAGGAATGGAAGCTGGTGGTGGTTGGGGGAAGGAAGGATGACTGAACCCCTCCTAACAACTTGGACCTGCAAAGAGCAAACCTATGAAGACAGGTAGCTGCTGCCAGGGAAATCAGCTCCCAGATGCTTCCTTTTGCTTCATCAGAAATAATGTGTAGCTCCCCTTGCTCAGAAGAGGTGGCTCCTACTTAAAGAGGCTGGGAGGATGGCTCAGGGAATTCTACTGTGTCACCTGGAAGAGGCAGAAGCTGCTCCCCATAGAACAAGGTATGGATAGCTCAAAGGCTGTCATTAGTCCTGTTGGGGCTTTCCCAATGGTGGTTTCCAAAATACCCCAAAAGCATCCCTATTTCCTAGCTACACCCTAGAGGGCTAGGACATCCCCCTCCCTTGGCCAGATTCCACAGGAAATATAAGAATGTGGTTGAAAACCTGCTATAGCAGGATCAATGTGTAGGGGAAAATTTTCCCCAAACATAATGAACATGTTTTTGACACCTGAATGGCTTAAGACCATTTTCTCAAGTGTGTAGTCAGAAGGGTTTGGAAAGTCATTACTTCTGGAGATTAAACATATCAGTATGATTCATATGTCCCTCTACTAGTTCCTGGTTACCCCTACTCGTGGGCAAAAACCTCCCCATGCACAGGACTCTGGAAACACAAACTGGTCTCCCTCTGCATCCTTCTTTTAAGCTGTTCCTTTGATAGACTTAAGAATGAAAAGTCATCTGCTGTCACTGGGTCTGCTTCTGAGTGTATGGAGGCATTGCTGGTACCCTGGCCAACTCCTATGCTCATTCATCTCCAGGAAAAGAATGCTGGGGCCTCTGACTTCTCCCTCCAGATGCTCCCTGCTCCTGCTCCCCCATCCTGCCATTTAGGTCACATGAGTTGAGGTCATGAAGCCATAGGAGGTTGGTGGAGGATAACTGGTAAGCAGATTCCCAGGGGGCCCTCTTTGGCCCCACTGTTTCATTTCTTAGGTCAGTCATAGAAAAGGACTTGAATCAACCAGTGTCTCCAGGAAGAGGGGGAAAAAAGGGAACAAAACAGGAATGGGGTCACTTACGCCAGAGCAAAGGCCACCAATGCGCCAACCACCACCACAAAGTCCAAGATGTTCCAGAGGTCTCGGAAGTAGGACCCATCCTGCAGGATCAAGCCCTGGTCTATCATCTGCAGGACAAAGGTGTGAACAGCCAAGGATGAGCCCAGGAGGGGCAGACGACACCTGCCCTGAGCTTTGGCTCATCATGGCAATGCCTCCACTGCTACCATCTCCTCAACTAACCCTTCCCCAGGTCTGAGGAGGAAGGGTGGAGGTTCAACAGGCTCTCTCCAGGTAATGGTGATAGCTGAGGCTCTTCCTTCTTAGCCACATAGGGTGGGATAGATTCCTTTTCTCGATGGTCCAGAGCTCCAGACATTGCCACATGCGCACAGATGGGTAAAACCCAGAGGAGAGAGACTGGGTATAAGATAGGCCTGGGGGGAATCATGGTGATCAGAGGGGAGTACAGCTAGGACTGGATGGAGTCCAGGAACTCTCACCTCTACCTGGTCCTTTGCCTTGGCACCCACCCAGGCTCAAACCAGGAAGTACACTGCAGAGGGAAGTTCACCCACTTTCTGCCCACTATTAGGCCACCTGTACAGGTCTGCAGAGTCCATAGATGTCAACACAGCAATGTCTAGCTGACACATTTGTCCTCAGCATTCTGAGGTGACAGAAGAGGTCAGCAGAGGCTCTCCTAAGGCTCTGTCATGGGCTACCACAAGGTGTCATTGCAGAAAGCCCCTAAACTCAAGGAGCAGATGTGTGACCCATTCAAACCCTGGAGCCCAGGTTTTCTTAGGAGGATTTTACCTTTATAACCATTTCAAAGGTGAACACACCCGTGAAAACGTAGTCAAAATACCTCAGGACCTGTAAGACACACAAGGGAGAGGTAAGAGGACCACGCAGGCCACCAGGCTACACATGTGCCTTCAGTCCTGCGCAATCACCCTGACTCCCACCACTCCACCTCAGAACAAAGGTGTGTGGAATTACAGGAGGAGGTA
This sequence comes from Glaucomys volans, assembly GCA_020662805.1. Classification (NCBI taxonomy): domain Eukaryota; kingdom Metazoa; phylum Chordata; class Mammalia; order Rodentia; family Sciuridae; genus Glaucomys; species Glaucomys volans. The sequence goes on along the minus strand of JAJEJO010000708.1, from coordinate 562,433 downwards.
GGGAAGAGAGGGCCCTGAAGCCTGCTGGAGCCACATGACCCAGTGGCCAGTCCTTGACCATTTCCTCTCCTTGGCCTGAACAACTTCTTGGGTCTGAATTTCCCCACAAAACTTGCTCCACTTCTGACTCAGGCCCTGGAATCTTTGCCAGTCCCGACCCTCCTCATCACCCTAAGATCGCCTGACATATGCTCATGGTATGCCCTGGAGATATCTCAACAACCCGTGATAGAGCTGTAACTCCCCAGCTTCATGCATTACTCCAGACTTTGTCAGATCCCCCTCTAAGCCCTCAGGGAGCTGCAGACCCCTCTAAGACCCTGGAAGGCTCTGGGTATAAGACTCACAACTCCAGCATAAAGGTATATAATGTGGTCAGGGGGTTGCGAGGGGCTTGGCTCTGGAATGGTCATACTTCTGAGAAATAGGAATGGGAAATTTCTCCATCTTTTCTCATTCCCCAGCAACCTTCCTGCCAGTCTTGGTTCACCTCTAATTGCAACTGGAGGAGAGGGTAGGGATCGGGGCAGCCCAGAGATCAGCAAATGGCCCTGTATACCCACTTTGTTGCGCTCCGAGTTGGTCAAGACAGGGTCCTCCGCTGCCAGGGCAATGCTGCTGGCTGCAATCACCAGGAGGATACACATCTCAAAGTAGCGCAGGTTCACGATGTAGTGGCAGGCCCTCCGGATCCTGTGGGGTGAATGAGACCTGCTGAGCTGGCCCCACTGAGTCGGGCACTTATCTCTCCCCTCCCCATCCCTCTTACTCCTTCCACCCAGCCTGGCCTCTCCACACAGCCAGGCCCTCTCCAAAGGAAACCTCCAGGGGAAGCAACTTTTTAGGCACCACCCTTCATTACCAGCCCCAGTGGAGGAAGGTAATCCTCCTTCCTCCCAGTGGAGGAAGGTAATCAGATTGGTTAGAGGCTGAGCACTTGAACCAAGGCACATTATCTGTAAGCATGACAGCCACAGGAGCAGATGGCATTAGACTACACAAACTCGGGTGGCCAGGGGTGCCCTCCACTGCATCGTAGGGTCTTCTCCCCTTGCTGTAAGGAAACTCGGGCCTGCCCAGGAAACTAAGGAACCAAGAAACAAAAACAGGCCTTGATTCTAACTAAAATTCCTGATAAGAACAATCTCGCCCAGGCCGTTGGCATGGAAGTATACTCTACATTCTACCTTCCAGCCTTTGATGACCTGATAACTTTAATCTGGATTCTCCCCATTCCAGAGTCCCACCTGAATCCTGCCTGTGTGCCCACCAAAGGTTTCTGTGTCCTCCTACTCTTGGAAGATGGTCTACATGTCACTTTCAGGACAGAAGGCAGTTGCTTCTTCCAAATTCCATCTTTTCTGAACCCAACCTTCTAGACTTTTCCCTAATACCCTTATCTCATATACCAAGCTCTGCTTTGAGGAACATGCCCACTTAAACTCCAGTGAATGATGTGGTCATTCTAGGATCTACGGTCTCAGCTCTCTTCCCTTTTGGGATGTTTGGTGACACAACCTCAAGTAAATGTCCTTCTTTCCTCCAAAGAATGGGTGAAGGATGGTCTTCTCATGACACCTCTCCTGTCTTCAGTTACTCTGAAGGCTGTGGGCACAGAGTTCACAGGCTGCTGACTTAATGACTGACCTCATCTATTGGATCCTGGATGCTTCCATGTCTGGCTACCCTCTACCAGGAAAGCTCAGGAAGATGACTGGGCTCCCATCCCTCCACCTGGCTCAAACTGGTTATCTGCCCCAGTGCCAAAAGGGTAGCATTGGAGAGTATCTCACGGGTTGGTGGTGCTAAAGATGAACATGGAGCTGTGAGGCACCATGGCTTTGCCAGTCTCACGCTTCTCCTTCTTCTTCTTCTTCTTCTCCAACTCCTCTTCCTCCTCTTTGATATCTGCCTCCTTCAAGGGACTGGCTTCTCCATCAGTCTTGTTGCTAACTGCAAGAGGAACATGTTGAAATTTTCAAGTGCCCTTCAATTACAGTTGGGGACAGCAGAGAAGATGAGAAAGGGTTGCCAGGATGCCCCTAGCCAGGTGCCCTGCAAACACTGGGGGTATTTTCATAATACATTAAGGGAAGACCTTCCCCTTGTCCAAATGTTATGTGGGATAATCTTTTATGCCACACAAAGAATAATAATTATGTCTCTTCCTTTACAGTTGAATTTCTGCAGCCCAGCAAGCAGCATGGTTGTTTTTGTTGAAAAAGTTACAAAATTTAGATATTTAGTCTAAACTCTGGATTCTTATTGAACTCACTGAATTTTTACATCAATATACCCTGAGTGATACAAATTATTATTCCCATTGTACAGACAGGAAAAACTGAAGTTCAGGATGTAAGCACCCTTCCTAAGGTCAAACAGCTAGGATGGGTTCCCAATTCAAAATCCTATATGCTTTCAATGAAATCACATTGCAAGGGAAGATTTCAAGAAAGCAGTACTCTGGGGCTGCCTTTTTGGCTGTGCCTATTCTTGCCATGATGGATGTAGATGTGAGAAAGCAATATTCATATGAATGTGGGCCCCTAACTGAACTCCAAGCTGGGAGGACCATG